>JAQISU010000126.1:1050000-1057500 GCA_029339505.1 Unio delphinus | reverse complement strand
CGAAAGCTTCTCAATAAATAGGTCAAAAATTATATGACATCGGTATGGAGTTATAAACATATCATTTTACGTTTATGTGAATTTTTAATAAAATTCCAGCTGTGAAAATATAAATTCAAACACGTCTTCAGTCAATGGTAGATCAGAACGTACACCTTGATCTGTATAAACAAAATATTTTTTTCCACACAAAAAACTGCTGATTCAGGTTACTGACGCAAAGCGGCTACAGGGCTACACTTGTCGTGGATGTTGCATATGGTAAATATGTGTGCCATACATGTGAATAACTACGGTTTGTTGTGGTTTGTGTATCAGAAAAGTAAAGGTGCTTCATTCAGAGAGGTGTTTCACGGAGTGCTGTAAGTAATTACACCCTAGAAAAAAACGTTGCAAGAACCGGCTGTTTACTACCATTTGGACCAATATATTAAATATTACTGTCCAACTCCGTATCGATTACATGGATTAAAATGTAGTTCTGTAAATCCAACAAGCCATACATTGAAATAAAATCACATTCTGATTCACGTTTGAGAAATCTTGAACACGGATACAGTTATAACATCATCTAACTTGAAAATGCTGGAAATATGTATAAATAAATTCTGAAGCAAGGTAAGTTAACATGTAAAGTTTACAAATTTCGAGGTTTGTATGCAGATGTCGCCCTGTTTCAGCTTTGTGCACGTTAAGTAAAATTAAATGTGTTTAGACGTGTTTGCATGTAAGTATGAAATCTATCTGTCTTTATATACATTTAGCAGTATCTATTTCATAACTATAGTGTCGTTTATGGACAAATGCTTGCCAAATTTGGTTTGGTATGACACAGAAGCCGAAGACATAATTAGTGCCACTGACTGGATGTAAAAATATTTGAATTATGTCAGGAAATTTACTTAGGGTTCAAACCGCTCACTAGCTCATGAATTGGAGAAACTTCTAACTAATTTAGAAATATCATTAGGCAAGATTAAATTTAAAAAATATGAATTTGGCCTTGATTTTATCACTGCTGTGAGAAAAGTTTTAGATTTATCTTTGGAAGATAACAGTTTATAAAACGCCAGTTCACTCTGTATTCATGACGCGTATATTAGTCAGATGTCACCCTGCCATTTGTGCTTTTGTCTATATATTCCACTGAAAATAATCTAAAATATCCCTTCCACTTCCCTTTAAAGTCCATGCATGTCCAGGAATCCTTGCCTTTCTATCTAACTTCAAATTTTAGCACAATGACTTATTGTCATTCTAGTGAATTTCCAAGTCTAACATTATGATACATTGCCATTCTAATCAATTTCCAAGTCTAACATGATGACACATTGGCATTCTAATCAATTTCCAAGTCTAACATTATGACACATTGCCATTCTAATCAATTTCCAAGTCGAACATTATGACACATTGCCATTCTAATCAATTTCCAAGTCTAACATTATGACACACTGGCATTCTAATCAATTTCCAAGTTTAAGTCTAGTGCTGTGAGTCATTTCCTTCTTTCTATGTCCAGGTCTATCACTATCTCCTTGTCTTTTTCGTCAGTTTACAGGTCTAGAACTACGCCTCTGCCCTTCTCATCAATTGATATGATGAGCACTGTGCCCTTCTAGTTAGTTTACATGTCTAGCACTGTATATGTTTGCTGCTACATCCAATTTCTGAGTTTAGCACAATGACAGTTTTTCCGCGTGTTTAGCATTATTTGTCCATTTCCTTCTCGTCAATTTGTATGTCTAACACTATGACTCTATGCCCTTCCGGTTACAACGTGTGTATAGCACCACAGGACTCTGACGTTTAATACATAAAGTACGATGAAATCTCTGACAACACAAAATCACCTTATCGGTACTATAAATTAACACATGGAGTGCAAGCGTGACCCCAGCCTCAGATCGTATCATATGATAATTTTAAATAATTTCCTGAAAAGAAATATCCAGTTAAAGTTACGATAGTGAAAATGACTGTTGATGACGTCATCACACTTCCAATATTAAAGCCGAGACTGATTCTGGATTCGGTTGTACTAAAAGATAATACTCTCTACTCCGTGGTCGGGTATGAATATTAGACCTTAACACTTATTTACTGCAGGGTAGAAAATAGTGAAATCGACTACTTCCGCCTTATGGTGTCCTGTAGAAAGACTTTGTGGCCGTAATGGTGAAAATAAAGATTAATTCGCCGGATTAGACTAATGCGATGGTCGTCAGGGACTTATGCATTGGTAGGTTACTGTATTTTGAATGTATATGCACAGCTTTTAAGTACTGTGGCGATTCTGAATCGATACAATACGCGTGACAAAAGTCAAATCAAGAGGAGGATGGGGTCACGCATGCATTCCTTGTGATACTGTATAGTACCCATACGGTGATTTGGAGTTGTCAGAGATTTCATCATACTTCATTGTTAAAAGATCAGACTCATATGAGAGCACCGAGACTCTTTGCCCTTCCAGTCTATTTCCAACTCTAGCTCTGTGAATCTTGCCATGCCCCCACTAATTTCCAAGTTGAGCACTTTTCAGACAACAGCACACGTGTCAAAACACGTGTATTTTGTCTTGATTGTATCCTTTTACCGTTGTATGTGGTAATGTTCATAGCAACAGATGATAATTTCGTGTATTTTGCGTGCGACCGTGCATTCAAAAAAAAGGCAGGGACTTGGTGCAGATATCTATTTGATGTTTCGGTGGATCTTAAAGACGGTGCACGTAACGAGATGATATCTCACTGGCTCATACAAATGGTTCTCGTCACGATTGTATGTCTAGCTTGCTCATAAAGACTGCATATGCTTTAACACGTTTGGTGGGATGGATATAACTAATTTTTCTCTCTGTTCTTATTAAATAATTTAATTCCTCTTTGTTTATCTCTAAGCACATGAGCTGCTGAGATTTATAAATATTAGCCATGACTCACTCCATGGCTCTACTTCGGACTGGGGTTGTATTCCATTTGTCGGACATACCTAGCTGCTATAAGGTCTATTTACGCTCTTTGTTTTGACACGTGTGCTGCGTCAGATACGAGTTTCCATTCCATCGATTAAAATTGGATTCATACTTCGCTTCGCGATGGGCTGCCACGCGATATTTCTGGTCCGCAGCAGCTGTTTACGGAAATTAATTTATTGCCTCTTAGCAGGTCGGACTGAATAGTTTCGTATTTTGACAGTTTCCTAATTTTTAAGGTAGAAGGCATGAACCTAATTATAATAAGCCTAGCATTTATAGATTCACACAGAAGCTAAATCTTTAATAATGTTTAGATTTGCTTTCAGTTAGGCTTAAATATAGGTTGTCTTGATCACAATTAGACTAGCATTGGAGATAAAATGCGTAACTTGGCCTGCAAATGAACAGCCAACTCGGCTTACGTATTTACGTATGTCTACTACTGAAGTAAATATATAAAAATCGTGATGGTTGAGGGGTAATGGAAAGTATGCTAATTTGTTACAGTACTAGTGAACTTTATTCATGCATAAGACATATAACTGATTATTTTGGCTGCCCACCACAGGAAATATTCACAATAGCTCTTTGCTGTCAAAAATGAATGTAAAAAGAGGGGTCGGTGGCAGTGTTGACTCAAAATAAAAGCTACCAGTTGTATCAGGAATTAACCTGATTGCCTCAGTCAAAATCTAAGTCATGCTTCCTACAAAAAAAAAACATTTGTTTTTATTTGCATTTGCAGTGTAAAATTATTCTCATTTCCCTGCAAAAGGCCATTGTCCGATGAACATTCACCAGAAAACTGTTAATTCAACCTTACCTCTTGCACATTGTTCAGAAATTACAAGGTTTTAAGTTCAGTGATCATACTGCTATTCGAAACGCTTGTGTGGGTGTATTTTTAAGTATACATGAGTGTATGTAAGCGAAATGTTATTATTTAATTCAAGTGGTAAATAAGTTGAGAACCATGTGACATCTGTGTCTTTAAGATTAAAATATTGTTAAATTATATTATATTATATTATATTATATTATATTATATTATATTATATTATATTATATTATATTATATTATATTATATTATATTATATTACTGCCATGACTACACACCTATTGTTTTAGTAATAACTCTTTGAGTACCATGTGGCGTGGAAGACTACTTGAAGGAATATATTTAAATATAATGTTTGTAGTTATATGGGTGTTCGATAACGAATGTATATATATATATATATATATATATATATATATATATATATATATATATATAGAGAGAGAGAGAGAGAGAGAGAGAGAGAGAGAGAGAGAGAGAGAGAGAGAGTGTGTGAGAGAGAGAGATAGATAGATAGATAGATAGATTGATAGATAGATAGATATGTGATTGAAGTACCAAATATGATAATCTCTCTCTCTCTCTCTCTCTCTCTCTCTCTCTCTCTCTCTCTCTCTCTGTGATTGAAGTACCAAATATGATAATCTCTCTCTCTCTCTCTCTCTCTCTCTCTCTCTCTCTCTCTCTCTCTCTCTCTCTCTCTCTCTCTCTCTCTCTCTGGGATCTGTATGCATGTTTTATGTGCAGATCAATATGGATAAATATTGTATAGGTCACAGTGGTAACATGTTTATTACATTATCAAATATACATACGATTGTTAACTGAAACAAAATATTGGCCAAAACGTTGATCTTGCCTCATTCCTAAGTAACTTCCACGTTGAGGAACATTGAGGAAGAAAATATTAGTCAGTCTTAGTGCGACTACATAAGCAAAAAGTAGATGCTGCAGTAGAAACGTGATAGAAAACAACAAGACGTGCGTTACATCTAAAGCGGAATCTTCTGTAAACTGTGTATTACAAATGTTTTTTTCTGTAATTAGTATTGTGCCTATTTTGTATTCGTCGTCAGAAGCCTTCATAATATATGAACTGGAAGATCTATGTATGAGACTATCATGTTGATGGAAAAAAATACTATACCAGTGAGTCGTAAAGATTGTTCTAATAGTATGTATTTAAACGGTTATCTTGACGTTGGTGATTGAACCCGATAGGGGTTGGAAGTGTGTTTGTGAATGAGTGATAATTTTATTAAAATTCAGTTGCGTAGTTATGTATTATTGTATGCATTTTCACAAGCTTAGTTCTTTTCCTTCCTGTGCTAAATGCTTTCCAGCAAGCTCCCGCATACAATCACTACCGTGAAGCACGTACTGGCAAACAAATTATATTCCGTGCTTCTTCAAGCTGAAGCGTTTCCAGTTTTTCATATTTAGATACTAGGCAACTAAAACTAGCCTATTCAAAACATAAATGTTAGGTACAACTTTGGTAAAGTTAGAAGTTTTTCTACAATGGCAGACATTCATTCTATGCCATCATGCACATGTTTGGAGTGCTTTAAAGACCTTTAAATTAAAGAAAGGTACAAGCCGCAAACAGCATGCGTTGTGTGGTAGAACTAAATTGAGATCAGCATTGCCTTGTTTAATTTCAGGCATAGTGTAAATTATTTTTTTAAATAAATATTTTAGGTTTATCAGGATTGAGATCTTTACTAATTCAGTACATATAGTAAACATTCAATAACTTAAAATTTCTGCCTGATCATGATCAATCATATATTTATCAGTATATAAGAAACCTGGATGTCAGCTTCTGTGTAAAGAAATAAATTTGATCGACTGCATTTTCGGGACTTGCATGTGTTTGAACCATGTGCTTTCAATTCCGCACAAAGAGTCAGGTGTTAAATTTAGTAATGAGCGTTCCAAACGCAAGACTGTTAAAAGACTGAAATTTCATCAATAAAACAATGCCTCTAGTTTGTTTTCACTTACAACTAGGATAAGCTCTCAAACGATTATTTTTCCTAAAACATAACTTACATTATTAACCAATCCTGGTCAGCCAAACCCAAATGTACTCTTAATGTATGTTCACCTATTTCAAAGTTGGTTTCAATTTATCCATACATTTATTACCGAATGTCATATAAGCCACTACTACTAGCATCGTAGGAAGGCAAGCAGGTCATTATTCGTTATCATTTCAATTTCTGATCTGTGTGCAGAAAAATAATGTGAGAATCAACGACAGTTTTGTAGTAAAAACCAGTTCATTCAGAAATGTTGTTAACATAGATTAACAATAGATCCCTGTAGATTACCTGCACTAAATTGTTTTCGGTCTGATAAAGTGCTTTTTTGTATTTACTCTTTGCTTTCTGTGAGATATATAATCTTGGAACCAGCTTAATAAATAGCCTTGGAACCAGCCTATCAGATTAGCAGATATATATAACATGTTACGTAATTCAAAAATTAGCCCGTTAGATGAAACGCTATCAAAAGTTATGATATAGTCAGAGCAAAGAACGCATGCATAGAAAAAACCTACTAAAACTTGTAAAATATATTATTTCCGCGAACATAATTGTAAACCTGTTACCACGACAATTTAGTAATAAAAAGCGACTTTTGAAGGTGCGTACGGAAGGCATTTTTATGCAGGGGAAGAAAATGCGCAGATTTCCAACAGCCCGTCATGTAAGTTAAGTTTTAGGAAATCTCTCAAAAGTTGTTTGCAGAAAAAAAAACTCAAGTGTCGTTAGCCAACTCCTAACAGAGCAAAGTTATCACTTAGCTATGTATGCTATTAGAATAATATGCCACTACTTTATGAATGTTCCCATCATTGCTGTAAGGTCAGTAAACTGGTAAATTGGAAGTGTTTCGTCGCAGCAAGAATCTAGACGTGTCTCTCTAAAACACGCGATTTTTGGACCGAGTATATCTTTAAAAATCATTCAAAAACTTATTACAGATATTCTTAGATTTCGAACTTCGAGCAATATAAACATTTCATCAACATGCGTTGATAGGTCTGATACAGTTTGCCCACAGTGAGAAATAAAAGTATAAGAATTGTTGAAGATGTACGTCATTTTCATTTCGCGTGTAATACATATGTAACGAGAAAGATATTTACGTTAAAAAAAAACGTCCTAACAATAGATCCTATATAAATTTTGTTAATGATACCTGCTGTCAGATTTATTTTTCCCATACCATATGTCTAGTTTACTGATCTTTGATTTCACAAGAGACAGTCGATGACGTGTTCTGTGGGAAGATACATATATTCGGTAACAATACATGTTGTTTTTGTGCGTTCTGTTCCAACCTTACATGATGCTGTTTTACATGCATTTTATATTGGTGGCCTACAATTCTAAATAATTTGTTTTTTTTTTGTATTTGTATTTAATTAGCAGTAAGGATAATCTCAGTTGTACAACAAGCATTGAAATAATAATAAATTGGTCTTCGTGACCAAAGGATTTTGTTTTAGATCTATACAGACGATGGGCATTAAAACGAATATTGGAGCTATTTATTATCCATTATCGAAGTCACACACTCACACACGCACGCACGCATGCGCGCGTGTGTGATGCCTGAAACGGATTGTTGTTTTTGTCCCTACTTCAAAATATAATATAAGGCATGTAA
>JAQISU010000126.1:500000-1045000 GCA_029339505.1 Unio delphinus | reverse complement strand
CCACACATCAGATTAAACACTTTACACACCTCAATGAATCCATGTGGGTTGTATTGCTCTTCCGTGAACCCATGTGAAGAGCAGTGTTCATAGGATGTGGACGGTTAAATTGGGGTGTGTATAATCAAGGATGCAAAACGACAGAGAATCCAAGTTGAATCAGTGTTACGTATCGTGACCGCAACCTTCATGCCTCGCGCCGAGCACGATAACTGCTGAGATGTTACCCCCTGGATCCACTTATTGTCGACACTTTTAGTGAGGTTGCTGTTGCTGATAATACATAGGAAAACTATTGCTGAAGAAAGTGCGTAACACATGTCCTGACAGGTTTTATTACAACTATAGTCCTGTCCTTTTTTACGCGTCCACGGATACAAAGCAGATTTATTCGAGTACAGTATCAGTGGATACGTTAACTCGGTTACTTGTGTAGAAGTACTACTAGTGTAGAATTATTGCTGGGCAGTTTCAAGACAGATGGCTTATATTATCTCCAAGCCTGGAAGAAGTTGTAATGGAATGACTACTTGTAAATTCTAAAGGTCGCAACCATTTCTTTCACACAAGACACCTGCTGTACGGAGAAACTACCTAATGGGATTCTGAAGATTGTTACTGCCGCTTTCTTCATTTACAGCTGTTATAATCCAGATGATAAGGAAGTATGTGTTTTAGTACAATAAAACTGACACGAGCACGTGCCCCAAAACTATCTGGATAGGTCAATTTTCACTTAGGACACTTTCACCTTTTACAATGCCCACTTACAATCCGTGGATTGTTCGATATTAACCGTTATTGTGAGGATTAAAAGAGGAACTTTACATTTGTTCAGAGCTAGTCTTTGAATAACGTTTAGAAGTACAATCTCCTTAATAAAACCCAAAATTCTTTTTAACTTCCTACGGTGTAGTTAATTGAAGCCAGATGGTACGTAATTCGTTTACGATAAAATACCAACCACGGAGGGATAAATACTTAGAGTTTCGATGCTGAGTGATTACTGTGAATGTACAAGACCAACCGTGCATTCAGTCACGTATTTGGATAGGAATTATCGCGTTTCTCTGTAGTTGATTTGTAACCGTGAAATCAAAAACCAGAATTTCACAACCAATCCATTCATTGAACTAATTGCTTTGCACTCGATGCATCGTGAACGTTCCAACATATACTAGATGTACACGATTCAATGTGCGGCAACTCAAGTCTGAAACTTTAAAACAAATATCATTTATTTTTCTAAATTTGGCATACTAAAACTCAGTGTCATTCGTAGCAGATGCTGCGTTTGCAATATAAATTGTAATTTATTCTTTCCTAAATGATCTATTCATTAAAACGGAATTGCAAAACATTGCCAAATTACCATCTTTGTTCTACCTTCATATTTAAACGGGATTGCAAAACACAGCCAAATTACCCGCTTTGTTCTGCCTTCATATTAAACAAATCAGCTGGAAAAAAACTTGAAATAGTAAAGACTTTTTCCATAGAATCTGTATTTTGATATAATGATGATTCTGCAGTATTTGTCTGTTTGAACTATTCTAAAAGCCATAAATATTTGTGAAGAGCAGGCTTTGTATACATTAAAATTAGAAGCTGAAAATATATTTATGTGTACCATTAAAAATGCGCCTTGCTGTTCAGGCGCTTCAAACGAACCGTGACAATGCTTTCGTCTATTGATCATTTACTTGCGAATGAAACGGGTAACAAAGTACGCTTGAATTCTCTGGATGCATATAAATAGCAACCTTTTGTTCTTTCCGTAACTGTTGAAGGGAAACATATTTAACTGGACTTAAGTTAAGACGTCCTTTATCGATTATTTATCAATAAGCTAACGATGTTTTGAGATGAATATGTATGCATCTTGATTAAAAAACAAGGTTGAATATAATGATATAATGATCATATATTTTCAGCTCCAAACCCCTTCAATAATGACTCGTACGGATTTAGAATATACTTGTGCTTGGACAAGTCACCTTGACAATATTTACTCAGTAATTGCACATTGTCCTGTATTTAGATTTCTTATAAGTCAGTAAAAAGACAAGTTTTATAACTCTTTTTATAGTTTGCAAAGCCAACATCGTCATAATAACGCTCCTAAGATATAAGAAGAAATTCAGTTAAGCTTAACTTGTAATAATGACAAAGTAGTACCTATGTGTACTTAATAATACCACATTTCGTTTGGTGTATGTTTCCACGACCTTTTAATTATATTTTCTGTGATATCTTTCTTTTGACGTGATTCATTGACCTTTTTCTTTTGATGGTTTTCCTTCAATTTGTTCTTTGAATCCTTTACCGTGACTATTATGTGCTTGACATTTTGTGGATCTAAATTTATTTTAAATTAAGCAATCAAAGAGATGTTTACGACTCGCGATTTTCTGATCTTATTTCTACATCTTTAAGGTCTTAAACTAGGTAACAGAAAGGAATGATACCAACACATTTAATGAAATTAAAAAAATAATTTATTGTCTAAGTTACAAAGTGAAAATTTAAGAGGAACTTGCAGTATTGTAAATAAAATCCCAATAAATATACAAGTTCTATAACAAGTCGAAAAGTACAAAATTAAATGTATTGAGACACCTCTGGGCACTAAATATTTAAGCGATCAAACAAAAAAGAAAAGAGCTTCAATCAAAAATTCTTGTCTGGTGGATTAAAGATCAGAATAGAATCTTTTGAAATCTCAGAACTAGTTTCAAGGAAAAATGTCTAGGTTGTTTAAAATAAAGTTAATTTTTTTTTTTTTACACTTACGTGCTTTCCATGAATCTTCTTTTGTATCATAATGAAATAGTTAACTTAGAAAGAGTGCTGGTCCAACAGTTCAAATAGAAACTCAATCATAAGTAAGAGCATATTTGCGCGTAGGCTTAAGCTCAATTTAGCAGCCATTGATATAGCTCGCGTTTAATCTGCGCAGAATTAACATTTTATGAATTATCATTTCGAACGCTAAGTGGGAATACTAAGGCACATACGTAAATCTATAGATAAACGATATTGTAGAAATATAAAAAATACACAGCTTGCTCTCGTTTATCTATATATTTACCTAACCTACCGCCGTTAATAATTCTCTGTTACAGCAGGTGCGTAGATGACACAGGCTACTAATTTCCTGTTTAAAATGTATTGCTATCACTTTCCATGAAGCGAGAAATGAGATGTAAACGAATTACAAATATAAGTTATATGACGTAAAGTAAGTAAGTTGGAGAACTAAGATATATGACGTAAGACAGGTAAGTGGGAAGACACTGACACATGATGTAAGTTAGGTACGTGGGAAAACTACAACACATGACGTAATGTAAGTGGGAATACTAAGGCAACTGGCGTATGATAGGTGGGGAGACTAACGTTTATGTCGTAATATTAATTGGGAAGACATAGGCACATAACGTGAAGACGTGAAGAAAGCAAACTAAGGCACATAACGTGAAGACGTGAAGAAAGCAAACTAAGGCACATAACGTGAAGACGTGAAGAAAGCAAACTAAGGCACATAACGTGAAGACTAAGGCACGTGATGCAATATTAAGTGGAAAGACAGGCACATACCATAAGATAGGTAAGTACGAAGATTAAGGTGCATGGCGTAATGCGTGTGTGTGTGTGTGTGTGTGTGTGTGTGTTTATGTGAGTTTGTGTGTGCCTGTGTTTTTGTGTGTTTTGATTTTTAATGATTTCAGTTAGATCACTGCGATTTTTTAGTGGGACAGTTTATAACGATGTCTAGCACTGCGGTATCATGCCGCAGACATGTAGCATGATGTCCCACCCAGTCACATTATCCTGACACCAGACCGACCAGTCCTAACATTAACCTCTTGATGCTGAGTACCAAGCGAGGTAGCTGTTAGTACCATTTTTGTAATTCTTTGGATATGACTCGACCTTGGGATGGAACCCACAACCTTCCGCATCCGAGGCAGACGCTCAAACCCGCGATCCCTGCATATAATGTGTACGTTCTAACCACTTTGCCACCGGAACGGTCGCGTAAGATAGGTAAGTGGGAAGACTAATAATAGCACATGACGTATCGTAGGTAAATGGGACTGCGTGTCTATTTAGCCTGTAACACCTGCAAATGCAACCCTGCTAAGAACGGAAGTTGATTCAGACTTAGTTGGTTTCTTATTATCTATCTGCATTTCTAAGACTTTCTTTCTTCAAAGCGCCTGTCTGCCTTACTCTTTGTTGAATGATCATTTTCATTAAAAATTAAACCTTTACAGAACTTAACAAAACAAGACATTTAAATATTTGATTTCAAATATAAGTATATGCTCATATCATGACTTCCTACTTCTGCCACATGCGAAGACTACCAAATGATTTCACTTATATATTTGCATTTTCCCATAAAGAGAAATTTTCAAATTATTCATATGGATATTATATACCGTATAACATCAAAACCGCTTTAATTAATGTAGTTTAACTTTAAACTATGCAATTAACCGCTTAGTCAGCAGAAATGCTCGGGATTCATCATCCAGTTAAGAGACTCTTCAGCATTTGAGAGAATGATTTCCAGTAAAATTTGTATTTGATGAATTTAGAGAATTAATGAACGCAGTGGGTTGCAACATTAACGTTTTATGTAACTGATACAGCATCTTAGCGCCTAATTTAAAGTAGAGGCTGACTTCAAAGGAGTGGCGTAGAAAGTAGATAAAAATAACACGAAGAGTATGAAGCGCATTCCTGATGTTGGTTGAATAGCATTTACAGTCATTTTTATGTATGTATGTATGTATGTATGTATGTATGTATGTATGTATGTATGTATGTATGTATGTATGTCTGTCTGTCTGTCTGTCTGTCTGTCTGTCTGTCTGTCTGTCTGTATGTATGTATGTATGTACGTACGTACGTACGTATGTATGTATGTATGTATGTATGTATGTATGTATGTATGTATGTATGTATTAGGTATATATTACTTATGTATGTGTCTCTCTGTGTCTCTATACATGTGTATAGAGAAAATTAAAAGTAATAGTATAAAGTCAGAGGACAGGAACTGGAAACAGTGGGCCAGTTGCAATATCTTGATTCCATAATCACCGAAAAGGGATCAACAGCATCAATTTTGTCACGAGCAGCACAAACAACGGCAGCTATGTCAAAGCTAAGACCCATCTCGAAAGACAAGACTATCTGTCTGAACACTAAAATCAGACTATTGAGAAAATTAGTCATCTCGATCTTTTTGTATTCATTTGAGGCCTGGACCCTGATTGCACAATTACAACGAATAATCCAGGCACTTTAAATGAGATTCTACAGAACCATCCTTGACATCTCTTACATAGACCACATCACAAATGAAGAAGTATGTACCACCATCAGGCACAAATGAGACCATATGAAGACCTCCCCGCTGAAATGGTATAGCCATGTCACTAGAGGCAACAGTCTATCCACAAGAATGCTGCAGGGCAGTCTCCAAGGTGGCAGAAGGAGAGGTAGACAGGAAAATGTGGACTGACAACATCACAGAATGGACCAAAAAAAGTTTTGCGGAGACACAAGCATTCGCACATGCTTGAAACAAGTGCAGGCAACTGGTCAGATGTTCAGTAGCACAGTGCCTCAAAGACTACACCAGGTCAAGAGAGTGATGATGATGATGACATGTGTATATGTGTCCGCACACTCACGTCATATACAAGTCAGTCACTGATGTTCCGCCCGATTCAGGTCAGTCCGTTGCCACATTGTTGCCAATCTCCAGTACCATAACGTCGCCTACCCTGCTCAATTCCAATTGTTCCAATCCAGCCATATGACACTACACATTCCCAATATTTCCATGTTAAAATCCCATTCGATAATATTCTTTGGGGTTCGTGTTACTTGAAGAAGTATTGCAGACATTCGATAATATGGTTTGGGCCTGGTGTTGTTTGAAGTTGTCTTGTAGACATAGTTGGAGCGTGGTGTTGCTCTTGCAGACATTCTATGCAATTAAACCAACATTAAGTATAGTTTAAGTCTTACATGTGAAGAGCATATTAAACGCTCCATGCAAATAGTCCCTGTTGTGGGAGTCGTCACCAACGAATCACAATAACCATGATCTTTCATTCAAAGATACAGATTTCAAATAAACATACTGTGCAGAAATCTGTATTGCCTTGATATATCTTTATTCATTATTTTATATGTACTAAATGTGTGTAATTTGTTGTCAAAATGTATAATTTATTCGTTTTAAGTGTATCTTGTTCCTTTATATTATAGAATTTAAACCATACTCTCCCAGCCTGTTAATCCTATGCACGTTTTATCATTCGATTCATCTTGTGCCAGATGGTTATGTTCAAAACGGTGGTGTAATTTTCATGTCATATTGAGCGCAGTGTGCCATGTTCCCTCCATACTGGCCCAAATGTAATGTTACATTCAGAGAACGTTAAATTGTCATACCCATCCATTATAGCCAACCAAATGCAGTGTTGAATTTTCGTGACCGACAATATTAAATGTATGTCCCCTCCATACTGACACAACTTTAATTAAAAAATTTTCTTACCATCCAACCGTAATGTTAAACTGATATCTATAATGTCTCCTTTACACCATAGTGCCAAGTTTCGAAATGGCGTGTAATGCCAAGTTCCGATTCCCACTGTTGCGACCTCCATAGCTGACAGTTGCTAGAGAAACACAAGAGAGGGAGAGAAATTAGCAAGACTGTTTGATTTTCAATAATTTGCGCCCATGCTACTAATCGACGTTTTTTGATCAGATTATGTTGGATTTTATTCGATAAACTTCAGACATAGGTTCTGTTTATTGAATAGTCAAGTGAATGCACACACTGCGTTTCTAAATGGTTTCTTGCTGTCTAATGTCATTTCTCCCTTTACACACCAGCCTTTAACTTATCCATCTTTTAAAGGTCAAAATACGTTTTCTTCGACTGAATATTAGAAAGACGAAGTCTAGTCATTAGTATGGTTTACCATTCAAAAGCGTACTCGAAAACACTATTCGTTTTTCATCTTTTCTGGTTAGTTGTTCGTATCGTTGTATTGCCATCGACCGCTCCAGTGGCCTAGTGGTTGGATCGTCCTCCTCGGAGGTGGGGTGTCGTGCTTCCGAAGCCACGGCCGAGTCCAAACAGTTGCCTAGCTAGGCGCTCAGCATTAACAGGTTAGTGTTCGGACTTTGATGTTAGGATAATGACAGGGTGGGAGATCATGCTAAATGTATGCAGCATGATGCCCTAGTGCTAGACATCACTACGAACTGCCACACTGCAAATCGTATAGCGATAAGACTGAACAATTATTAAAGCTACGTTAAACATCTAAATCACACAAGCACACTCTACTGCCACCAATGATTATATTTATGTATATTTAACTTGAAACGATCAACACGGTTCCTTACAATTTACATTATATAAAAGCCATTATAACTGTTGGTATCTTTTAAACAATTAACTGAAACTTGATTTAGCGGACTGTGTTCGTCATAGTTTATGTCATAAAAGACATCGAACATGCTGACCAAGGAATCATTTAGCACAATATCCAGGCAGTTCACATCCGGATATTCCGTAATCTTTTTTTTTTATTCGTTATATTTATGTTACATCCAGGAAGAGAGTTGTGCGTGAAAGACAACTATCAAACATATCCCAAGACTGGTATTGGCATTGGAAAGTATTGAATTTTGAATAGGTACTTAACGTAAATGTTGACTCTCTTGAGCATACAGTTTGTATGGCATTTATGCAAGTAACGTCCTTTTAAAGGGTCACTTCGACCGTTTCCGCTTTCCCTTTCCCATGTTAGTGTTAATCTTCAGAGGCCAGCATCTACGACTCCTCGAGATTTGACCGGAACATCGTAACGCCATCCTGTGAAAGAAATAATGTGAGCTACCAACCAAAATCTATTAATGGGAACCTGTGTAAAATAGTCATTTCCAAAGGGAGTTGTAATGCAACGTAGTTCTGAGATTTTAGGATCCAAAATCAGACGAAAGAAATGATCATCTTAGGAAAAAGTTTTGTAATCGCTGCTTACGGTTGCTCAGAGTAAATAAATGCGTACACTTTGGAATTAATCAGAATTTAAAGTGACATCCTTGGTCGAAACTCTTTTGTCCAATATTTCCTGATATTTCCTGCACATTCAGCAATATGACGAATCGTTTAATATTTCAAAGTACCTACTCAAGCGACCTAAACCATCCAATAGTAAAAATACTAAAGTTTTCTAGAAACCCATCTGTACAATGGTCAACTATCCCAAACTCATAAACGATTTTTTAAAAAAAATATTATTATTAATCATCATAAACACATACGCTAACAACTATTTATAGATCCTACGCAATATAAACTCTTAATATCTTAATAGAGAATGTTATAAAAAAAAGTCAGCTTCTATATTTTCTAGAAATGATCATTCCGATTTATAGTCATGAATTTTTTTATATTGTTTTAAATTGTTTATTGCTACTAACAATGTGAAACATAACTATGGCAACTAATTTCTGCATCGTATTTTAAAAGAAGTCTATATTTTAATAACTCCAATGTTTCGAGGACAATATATTCAAAATCTGTTTTGAAAATGTGTTAAACCTGCCATTTAAAAGGTAAAATAAGATCTACATTATTTGTATACATCACTTTTCATTTTCGACCAGTTGTTGTTGTTGTTGTTGTAGGGTTTAACGCCATTTTTCAGCACGCAATCTGCTATACATGGCGGCCAGTATTATTTTGGATGAAAAACCCGGGAAAATCCTCAGAATGAACCACCGACCCACGAGAAGCTACTGGCAAGCTTTTTCACATACTCACATTTGCCGAATTTGAGACTCGAACCCACGCAGACAGAGCTGAGATGGCAGTGATCCGAAACGGAGAGCGCTTTACACCATTCGGCCACTCAGGACCCCTTAATTTTCGACCAGTAAGAATGATGTAAGAGTTTGCTACAAGTCTTATTGATTCCTAATTGCCCACCGTGGGAGTTTCACAGGCTATGGTGTAAATATGCTGTCTAAACGTCTTAGGAAAAGCAATGTGATAGCTCACTCCATGTGGTCTCCATTTAGTCCCGAGGATCTCATTTGTCACAACATTGCATGTTGGTACATCTGCTGATTAAATGTTTCTAACACCCCTCTGATGTTAATCAAGATAATTCAGGATTGACTCGGTTCTTGAACTTTCTATTAACATGAATCTTCCAAGCTTGCCATAATCTGTATCAGTGTTATTAGATGCATAACACCTGTCACAATTTTGTTTCATAGCAAACTCGACATATATATATATATATATATATATTCATTAAAGGGGGTACTAGTCAAATGTTTGGGTTAACATCTGAAATTGAATTTTCATGAGTGTAGTACCATTTTCTTGCGAGTTCTAATTCTGGAATCTTCTGTTTACATTTGCATCTGTCGCTCTTTCCTTACTCTTCGTCCTTCTTAATTTAAAATTATCTTTCTTTTTCTTCTTTCTGAATTTGCATTCGATGTTTATTTCCTTTTTAGAATTTGCCTTTCTTTAATCTCGCTAGATTTTTCTTTCTTGCTTCCTTCTGAATTTTTATTTTTATTTCTTTTACTTCTTTCTGAAGCTGATATTTACCTAATTATATTTCCATCTTGTTTTGTTTTAATTTTTTGTCAGAGCTAGATAGAGACTTGCTATTTAAGAACAAAACACTTGCATTAAAACAAAATCCTTTTCCACCAAATATCGATTGACCTATATTTTATTTCCTGATATAGCAAAAATGAGTCCATGTCCGAAAGAGAGTCGTGGTTAGCAGGATCCAACAATTTAGGTTTTCTTAAACACACCAACCCTTCCTGGGACGTATTGGAAATAAAAATATCCACCCTAGATGTCATTGTGTAAGCTGTTGGGTTCACTGTGTGTAATCAAAATACCAGGAAGAAAGAAATCTCCAAAATAAAATGAATTTTAATTTCAGAAAAGATTATTTTCTCTGAAATATTTCTTAAGTTCTTAATTTGGACGAGCGCACAAAACATGGTACAAGTGTATGAACATAGACAAAAGCAACATAAAAAAGCAAACCTTTTACAAAAAAGTCAATGATCGAAGTTATAAAAATAGAAATGTAAGCGGAACTTACAGTATTTTAAATTGAATCCAAAAAAAAAAAATTAGGTTTTGACCCGAATATTCTTCACGACATGCAATTCAACTGCCATGTTCGCATATATATCACGTGTCAAATATGTGGTTAAGGGTTCATAAATATAAATATATTTGTAATATTCGAAAATAGTTTTTAAAAAATGGAAATGCAGTCGATACTATATAAATATATTTGAGTTTTTTTATAAAAAAATCGTAATGCTATGGATATTAATATTATATTCGCAACTAATGAAATATGAAAACATGCCATTAATATCACTAATCCCAATTGTTATGAATAGGCCAAACTTTCTGCAATCTGATTGGATATTAACGGTCACATGATGCTAATCAAGACAAAGAATATTCCTACAGAATATTATGCGGACTATATATATGGCTCCAAGTTACCAGGTAATTTAATGTGAAGCTTTATTGATACAACTGTCTTATACCCAACCACCCACCTTTTTCATTTCTGACCAACCCCTGATTGAAATCGCCCATTAAATGTTAAAACAATGTCCTTCCTGCAAACCAATGCTCACCCCTTTTGCAAGGAAAGCATATGGCAGGATTTACAAGCAAATCTTGAGAAACGATAACACTGTGGAATCGTTTTTGCTTATGAAAGTTCAAAATGCGTAGAAAACATGAAGAACGTGTGCTCCAACAACACGTGCTATATTCAAGTGTAATGTTAAGATAAAAGGAGTAGCTTGGTTGAAATAGCATCCGCCAATGGCTTCATATATTAAAATTATAATAGTAACAAGCGTATAATTAGACTGGCACGATCATCTCTGACATTTTACCCAATCGTATCATGTAAAGAATCGACGACTCTCGGCTAGCGAAGATCCTGTTATGTATTCAGTTGATTGTTGTCGTGGTAGGGTTTAACGCCATTTTTCAGCACAAGATAGGCTATACATGGCGGCCGGTATTAATGGTGGAGGAAGAACCTGGCAAAACCCAAGAAAGAAACACCGAAAAGGAGAAGCTACTGGAAAGCTTTGTAAAATAACCACATTGACCGAATTTGAGACTCGAACCCATGCATACAGAGGTGAGATGGCAGAGATCCGTAACGGAGAGCACTTTTGACCACTCGGCCACTCGGGGCCCATGCATTCAGTTGAAGAGAAGAGGTTAATGAAAAAAATCTTGAATCTACCTAAAAATGAAAGTTTTCTTGACGAAATCTTCTGATGTGATGACAGAAACAATGTAAACTGGAATTATAAGTATTAAATGAGCATGGTTGGGTATTTGTCGATGTTCTAGTATTACATACTCGCTCAGAAGGTCAATAACTTTATTTACTTTGTGAGTGAGTGATTAAATAAAATGTATACATCGACAAATACTCAACCATAATCCTTTAAACCTATATTTAATTCATGACAAGACTACGCGACAATTCTGTACATTCCGTATCTATGGAAACTATGACAATTACTGGTACAGTGAAAAAAAAAACGAAAGCCACTGGTGCAGTTTAAACGTATCGTGGTGCAAACCACAGAAGACAAAAAGAAAATACCGCGGTAAACAGGTGTACCCGTATTACTTTGGAACGCTAGTCGCCTATTTTTATATAAACATAAGCAAATAAGCACCTTTGACATACTCTTACATATCCAAGGTACTAAGTTTCTTAAGAGTCAAACACTTGTTTGCATCAGTGACGATTTTCTAAAGATGTAAACATAACTCATGCGTATGCATTTTCATGATCACGTTCTGCTTCGTTTGTTTTATCTTATTAAAATCAGCCATATAACATTAATATTAAAAATGCTATATACTCACAGATGCCATCAGTCAAAACGATCTTATTAGTCAGATACCCTCCATTAGACAATACCATCGATTAGTCAAATGCCATTAATTTGTCAAATACCATCACATTAATCAAATATCTTGATAAATTGTTGTCAATTTTGTTCAGAACATTTCATACACATCATGGAACGGAAGACATCGATTGATCATGCTTAGAAACATACAGCGACATAGTATCGTGTCTTTGACAACATAAGGATGTTGCAATGATTTATGGCTAATGGTGAGCTTTTTTTTGATTTGTTTTTCACAAGTATTACGATGGTCAGATTAACGGCGAGAGCATCAATTAAATGAGGAAAATGTGTCAAATAGGCCCTCGCACAATTTGTCAAGGAAGCAGTTCAGTTCTTATCCTATTTCTGACCCTCCAGTGTTATGGAAACCTAAAATTTGTTTTATAAAGATCGTTGCGTTACCGGAAATATGTAGTCTTAGTTTCAAGTTGATCTTCATGAAAACAACTTACAGTTCATCGCGTGTTGTGTCCATCCTTTTGTTAAAATCTGTCATTAAATCTAGATTGCCCTGATCATGATTCAAAGTCAAACGTAACCCCAACCATATCCATTCGCATTATCAGCCTCAATCCCTACCAAGATCCCAAACCCTTTCTATCCCATCTGTGCCATAAAGAAAGAAAGAAAACAAATTGTCAAAGTAGCCTTAAACATTTAACTGGGGCAAAATTTAATAAACCTTTCATTAATACATGCCTAACACCTCTTACATGTGTTGGTTATACTCATATGTATGGCCAATTATTAAATTCGATATTCATGTATGTTTTTGACCGGAATTGGATATATTATATCAACTGAATAGCATATGATATTAACTGAAAGAATTTAAACAATATTAAAATGTATATTACTGCATTCTGACATACACAATATTTATTGAAACGTAGGGAAGAATTTCTGCTGACAATTTGATTTAATTCCACGGACTTATTCTCCATACGAAGACTTATTCCTATAAGTCGAGACTCTTCTACAGTATGCATGAAACCTAACAAGAGATTAAAGAGTAAGTATTTAGTGCTTGTTTTGGCAAGTACGTGTATGTTGACCATTAGCGATTCACTATTAGAGGACAAAACTGTGAGGTAGCCAAATTACAATACAACACTAAAATGAACCCCAATTTTAATTTAAATGTAAATCTGGCATGCTTAACCAACGGTAGAGTATTATGAATTAAGTTTTATTATATTAATTGATTAGTTATCGGTTAATTATTAATTGATTAATTATCGGTTAATTATTAATTGATTAGTTATCGGTTTGAAAATGCCAAATATTAGCAAGGATGACAACTTTTGATTTTATACTGCAGTGGTTTTAAACAGCACTTTGCACACGGACGCATTGTTTTCAATCTAATTTCACAGATCATGCGTATATATGATGCAGCCATGTGAAACACAAAGCAGTCGGTGAGCGTTTCAATTGATTGATGTTTTCATGTTAACGAAGTTTAATAAAAAAAAAATGCTGTCGTGTATCTGCTCTCGTCGCCTGTTGTATACATTTATTATTGTCACATGACTTTGCCGAAAACCTGTACTATACGAAAATCTGATGCCTTTGGAACATAATGCTTCCACGTTAGATAGTTCCTAATCTGCGTTAAATGTAACGGAAATCCAGAAATGTGCAATTTATCTGAAGTGGTGAAATTTATTATCAGGGGAAATCTAACATGTTTTAACCATTGAAACAAAATAGGGAAAGAACTTCTTTTACTTCAGAATTTCTGAAGCGAAAAAGTGGTAGAAGTATTTCATGAGAAAGAAGGATGGCCATACCAGTTCAAGTTCCTTTCAATTACGGAAATTACGGTTCTGGCTTTTAGACGAGTTCATATAACACACTGGGGGCACTCGTCGCATTAGTTTTGTCCATTGTATAGCAGCTTATACGGTATAAACTTTGAATCATGCATGATGGCGTGGGATACAACATACTGATGAGATTTAGTCTCTGTCGCCTCTAACATAAGCTAAATGGACTAGGTACATGTCTCAAGATATATTGTGCTGTTAAAATTAAACGCAGCGCATACAATAAACAATATTCTTTCTCAAAGTTATGAACCTGCATATTAATGTGCAGTCCCAGTAGTTTTATTCCTTCTTATAAATGCCTTGATCAAATCAATAAAAGCACGGACATTCAAATCAGCTTTCTCGCCTTCGATACGATACTTTGGTATATGACATTTGCAAGCATACACATCTTTAATGTCGTTGTCATGTCGATTAATACAATTTTATTGTTATGCCCTTTCTGATGAATGGATTACTTGCTTGAGAGAAGATTTGTATTTTCATAATTGAGCGTCGATAAAGTCCCATGGGAGAGGTGTACCCAAGTCAGCTCCTCAGAATAGCATCGGAATATCCTGACGGCATTTATACACAGAAACACGTGATATCTATAGGACATTTATGGGTTAAGGTCGGGAAATGACACCTTGCATGACCAAAGTACAAATCGGAGTTCGTCTTCATCAAAAATGTTAATGGGTGAATTTACAAAACATAGTCTCCATAATGAGAGGTAAGAATTTAACTTTCCTATAAAGAAAATTGAAATAATTAAGCGATTAAGTAACCTGAATGTGAATATATTTTAACAATTAACATATACTTTTAGTATGTTGGAGAAAAAAACGTAATGGTGAAAACCATTATGAGTAATATTTTGCGTTTAAACAACATTATTGATCCAAATCAAACGACCGTTGCTCAAAGCGCTTCCGAATGTTTAATATGGCCACCATTAATCAATTACTGAATTTTAATTAATAACCATGGTAACCAAGTAATACACGAGGTCGTTTAGCAGCATATGGTTATTTGATAGTGTAGTTACTTTTTCTAAGTAGTTTGATACTCCTTTAGTTTGATTGCAGATTCTAACGCATGGATTACATGTCAATAAGTAACTTGTAAAATCGTAAAGGAAACTATACTTAATATTATCTATTCAATAGGCTTAATGATACGTTTAAAAAATGTACATTTCATACATTACCTATGTTTTAAAATTTGTCATCACCTCTGAGTCTTCACTCAATGAAGTCCTTCTGTATGTTAATTTTCAACCTGCCATGTCTTCTTCCTCCAACTCTTCGTTGTTCCCCTACAGGACTCACGGTACTATGCAAACACCATGCTATTAAAATTTCAATAACTTGACAGTTTTTAGCGCACATGATCAAAACTTTATTTATCAGTATAGACGAAAGCTGGATGTCAGCTTCTGTGTAAAGGAAAGGATATGAGCCGAGGCATTTTCTGGACCTGCATGAGTTTGAAACATGTACTTTCAGTTCCGCACCAAAGAAGCAGGCGCTAATTTTATAATGAGTGATTAAGCTCAAGACTGTTAAAGGACTGAAATTCCATCAATAAAACATTGTCTCTAGGTTTTTTTTCACTTACATCTTGGATAATCTCTCAAAACATTATTTTTCATAAAAGATAACTTACATTATTAACCAATCCTGGTCAGCCAAACCCACATATACTCTTATTGTTGTGTTCCCCCATTTCAAGTCTGGTTCACATTTTTTCATATTATTAGTACTGTGTGTTCTATATCCATCCTTGATTTTCTCGACAGCCCTATGACTGGTACGTAGTTCAATACGTAAGTAAGCAATGTACTTAGTTCTGATTGTCAGAGATTACATTAGTGAATATTAAATGATATTACAAGTTAATGCTCACCTAAACAGCAATGGTCCATAGCAGGCAACATCTAAATATTTGAGCTTTATTTACGAGAATCAGAAAAAAAAATTAGAAAATAAAGCGTTCTAAAAGGACTTATCATTTTAATATCCCTAGTCATTGATCTTTAATTTAATACTGAAATATATTACCAGCCTTGTCATATTCTGTAACTAATGAGTAAACGGTCAAGGTGACCATGTATATGTACATGTATTATTACAGAAAATGAGATGATTGAAAGGAAAAAAAGAACCCACCTAAAATTCCTCCAAGAAGACATATGATTTTAAAGTAAACTAACGTAAACATGAGTCCATTCAAATCTAAATTATGGAAATTCAAAACATTCACTGAAATAAACTAGTGGGATGCAAAGTCATGTCAATAATTGTCGGGATATCTCTTTAGTGACAAGATATGAATAAAAGTGTTTGTCTCGTGTTTTATATTGCTAATATTAGGCTCTTAAAGGCTCAATAACACGATATACAATTATGAAACAGGAGAAAAAACAACGAAGTGTGAAATTAGAGTTTCGTGATGTGTGGTCATTAAATGATTAGAGTAAGATACATTTAGTATTCTCGTGTTTAAAAACATTTTAGTTGACAACAAATGCTGTCTTGAGTTTCTCGATAATAGAGGAAAACTGTTGACATTATCATGTACATGAACTTCATAATCTCGGTTAAGATAAGGTGTAATGAATGGCCAGGAATATATACTGAAATCATCCTGTAATGAATGGCCAGGAATATATATTGAAATCATCCTGTAATGTGTGGCCAGGAATATATATTGAAATCATCCTGTAATGAGTGGCCAGAAATATATATTGAAATCATCCTGTAATGAATGGCTAGGAATATATATTGAAATCATCCTGTAATGAATGGCTATGAATATATATTGAAATCATCCTGTAATGAAAGGCCAGGAATATATATTGAAATCATCCAGTAATGAATGCTCAGGAATATATATTGAAATCATCCTGTAATGAGTGGTCAGTAATATATATTGAAATCATCCTATAATGAGTGGCCAGAAATATATATATATTGAGATCATCATGTAATAAGTGCCCAGGAATATAGATTGAAATCATTCTGTTTTCAAAAGTTATAAATTCTCCTCACTAGCTATCACTGATGACCTGTAAATGTACATTTAACTTATGGTAGAGGCCGCAAGTACTGCATATATGTCTCAACATTTGTATCCAAAAAGCTCAGAAGCAAATGTTCATACACAACATTAACAGTCACCTTTATTTTTTACTAGTTTTTCATTTCTTATGCCATTGGAAAGACGTGCCTTTTATGTACACAACCAAATGAAAGTTGATACCTTAACACTACTTTCTGAATAGAAAAATGTTTTTCCTCAAACTGGCTTCGACAGACATTATTAAAAATGCATTTAACAATCTTTACACACGACACATCTTGAAGTTAGCATAGGACTTCGCAAATAATATTCTTGTAGAAAATCAATACAGCTATTAGCTCTGATTATTGTTCTCTATTTTTGTCCGTACGATAGAGATTCAATCTCGTCATTGTCATTGCATTATCACAGGCCGGGTTTAATTATCTCTGCATAGTCTGGCTTCTTATTTCTAATAAATCGTGTATTTGCGACATAAGATTTATCTCATGTTTGTAAGCAAGTTTTTGAAATAGCAAATAACGGAAACTGTTTAAATTTATGAGCATATGAAACATCCTATTATAACTCCATATTTTCAGCTTCGTCGATAACGTCAGTCAGCCACTGATTACGCTAAATAGAAATATCTGAAAGTCACCTATTGATGTCTTTTACAGTTTTTGTTTGGTGACGAGCTTCAAAATAAAAACGACAGTGAATAATTATACTTTTTTATATTTGCTTTGTACGTTTATAATTATTATTAAATTATCGAGCTGTCTACGGTATATGTTCGCTGTGCGAAAGGGTGTACTATTTTGAATTGACTTAGAACAATGAGATGTCTGTGATGTCGATATGCGTCAAAAGAATATAGTTGATTGGTCTGTTAGGTCGATGTGTGCCTAAGTACTATCAAACTGGTCAGTTATGTCAGTGGACTTCTAAAGAACTTTCCTGACTGAATACAAGAGAAAGCTGTTATCAAAAAATATAAGTTCCACAACTACAGTAAACTGGATATGTGGTTAATCTATCGTTGGTAATAACTATTATTTCCTTATATTGAATTAGTATGATGACTCCTAAAGGACATTACCGCTTCAGTTAGGTAAGTTCTTTAAGTAAGTGAACTTTTGTCCCTTGTTCGAAACATAAAGAATCTTACATGAATGTCTAGATAAATTAATGCTGGTCTTCCAACTTTCCGAAAGCTATCTGACCACAGCTTTGTTCCAAATAAGATAATTAAAAAAATGTTATCGAACGAATCTGAAGAACACGAATTTAACAATTTATATATTTTAAATCTGTGGTTGTCATTTGTAATGCAATATAAAACTATAATATGTTTGTGATGATTTGTCTCCACTGTTGAATGCTCCTTACTTTAAAACTATTTAACAAATTTAAACCAAAATTTTCTTTTTTTAATATTATTTTCAAACCATCCTGGTGTAACTTTAAGGACTTTGTTTAATAATATTGTCCAGATAATTTCTGCGTCTGATAAACATAGTTCCCTGGGCCCTGAACAAAGACTTTTAATTGACACTATAAAGAAGTATGATACTCGCTTAAAGGTTACTGATATAGTACAAAATATAGCACAATTCGAAGACGTTTATTAATATTTTTCCATTGATCTAAAACGGCAAGAGTTTACCTTAGTCTAACAGGAGACAGCCCTTTTCACGATATCTCTAAAATAAAAATGTGAAGAAGAAAATGAAGCAGTATTGATAGACATTTTCTGAATCTACACGGCGATATGGCTTGAAAACGGTGCATTAATTTTGAAATGTTTAGAAATAACGTCTGTCCTTACTTAATTCAATACTAAAAAAAAACTTCAATCACAGTACGCAAGAAAATAAGCATGAAAAATGGTCAGAAATAAATCGTTTTACCAGTATAAGCTTGAATGGCTTAAAACATGAATGATATACCAGTATGACCTTCAAATTATCAGAAATCACCACGCATATACCAGTATGACATTAAATGGCAAGAAAGATCGGGCATATACCAGTATGAGGTTAAATGGCAAGACAGATCGGGCATATACCAGTATGAGCTTAAATGGCAAAACAGATCGGGCATATACCAGTATGAGCTTAAATGGCAATACACATCGGGCATATACCAGTATGAGCTTAAATGGCAAGACAGATCGGGCATATACCAGTATGAGCTTAAATGGCAATACACATCGGGCATATAACAGTATGAGCTTAAATGGCAAGACAGATCGGGCATATACCAGTATGAGCTTAAAAACCGGATACACCAGGCATATACCATATGAGCTAAAATGCTCAGAAAGATCGCGCATATACCAGTATGGTCGTAAATTGCCTGAAACATCACTCGTATACCAGTATGAGCTTAAATGGCAAGCCAGATTGGTCATATACCTGTACAAGCTTGAAAAAACACAGAAACGCCGCACATTTATACCAGTACGAACTTAAAGGTTGATAAACATATTGTTTATGTAACTATTAATATGAAACATGCTTAAGATAATAATGGAAAATGATAAGTCATTGAAGAGTTTTAAAACAACAAATAGGGATACATAAACTTGGTGAACATTGTGTTGTTGTTGTTGTTGTTGTTGTCGTTGTTGGCAATAGTCATCATGAAGCCTGAACTTATAGTATTATTATATTGGACATGTGAATAACTTAATTATTTTCAGACTTGAAAATGCTTCGGCTAATTTGACACTAAACACTGATTTCGATAGCACGCGTTGTTCGTGTAATGTTTATAATTGGTATAACACAGCACACAGATATGTGTTATAACATTTTAACAAGCACGCCTAGAGTTGGAGCTGATGGGCGTACCAGTAATAGCGCGACGGGAAAGACCTTTAGAAGTTGGATATAAGTATCTTTCTTCATATTTTATTACCTCAACGCTGATATATATATGTTTCAAATCTTAGACTGGGAAGAAAAGTGAAAATACTATTATCAAAAAACAGGATCTCTTAGTCATTCTCGTCCAGTTCATAAAATTTGTTTTATTGCAGAAGTAAATTCTCGTCAACTTTGAATGTAAATTCTGATTATGAATTATGAAATAAATTATGAATGAAGTTAAAATGGTATGATATTGTATTTAAAGATTCTGATTCATTTCGATCATTATTTTCATATAGTATTAGTTCATTCTAAGGTCGACAATCTTTACTCTTGGCCGGCTGTGCCTGTTGTATGCGCAGAATTGTGTGTAGAGCAGCCAATGTGTGTATTATCGAAAAGAATCGTCAAGTTGTCTGTTCATGTTCAATTTTGCTAATCCCTTTCTGCCAGCATCTATCTGTCTGCCTGTCTATATATATATATATATATATATATATATATATATATATATATATATATATATATATATATATATATATATATATATATATATATATATATATATATATATATATATATATATATATGTATATATATATGTATATATATATGTATATATATATATATATATATATATATATATATATATATATATATATATATATATATATATATATACCCGTCTATCTATCTATCTATCTATCTATCTATCTATCTATCTATCTATCTATCTATCTATCCATCTATCTATCTATCTGTAATGTGTATCTTATGTGTATAGTAACGAGAGATAAAAATCCTTTTCTTATCATTAATTTTTTTTATAAAATGTTTTATTAACGAAAAAGCTTCCTCTGCAGACTCACGAGAAAATTGCCACCCAACAATTCCGACATTACATAAAATGAACTATATCTTCTGTTTTTAGTTGATAATATTGTTGTATTTGGTTCTCATGGTAACGATTAAGGAGACAGGAATCTTATAGTTATCATCTAATCTTTGATGAGTTAGTTGGCATGAAATATTTTAACGATATTTCAATTGAAATTAAAAGTTATTTTAGCTGCATTTCAAGGTAATTTGTAGTGTGACATGAATATCTTTGTATTTGCTGATCTCAAAAGAATTTCCTTATAATATATCATTTTCAAATATTTCATTTATTTATACCTGACTTAGTTTCGATGTGTCTAAACCGTATTAGAATACAAAGTTTGCAGAGATCTGTATAAGGAAAAGTAAAAAAACTACTGCCCCCACCCACCCACCGTTGCGGGATGTTTCCATTAATCGGATACACTTTGATCTGTTGCATGAGTAAATGTTGGCATCACTGAGAGTCTTCTGTGATAATACGCATGATGTAAAGATTAAGTTAGCCTAATATAGAACCAAATTGATTTTGCAATCATATATTTTCTTTAATTTTACCTAATTTATATGATATGGCATGTGCTAGTGTTATTATTAATTCCATTGCCCTCGTCAAAGATTACCATCATCGTTTTCGTTTTCTTCGTTCTTCCCTAAGGATCATGTTTGGTTTCATATTCCAAAACCAAGATTCAGGCTCTTATTGATAAAAAAAAATCCTTTATACGAGCTATACTGTTGATGTGCTTCTTGAAAGATATTCTCATTGTTTGTGAAATTTTTTAATATAGTTTATCAGATGGATGAAAATAAATGGAAGACTGAAGGTCACATATGTCCATGCTGTTTTTCGCCACTAGACCTCTAGCTGGTATCACGGTACCATATATTTTCCATAGGTCTCAATGCTAATGTTTTTGAAATAAATATACTTTCTTTCCTACTTCAGCATACATGTCACACAATGTCATAGAGAACAATGTTAGGTTGTCAATTTCACATGGACAAAACCAGGTACTCCACTGCATTTAAGAAAGATACTTCTGCTGGAACCAGACAGGTAAAAGAGTTTTTTAGCCACAGCAAACACATTTTCAGCCATGTGTGCCACATTTTAAAAGGTAAATACAAAATATGATCTGGATGACATGAATTACCATAATTTCACATATCGCCAAGAGTCTTAATTGTTTTTCTAAGCCTAACAGATAGTACAACTCTTACATAATGCACCAATCACAGTTAGTGTTGCTGTTTAGTTCTGAATGCAATGTTCTCTACACCTTAAGCTACATCCACCTGGAGTTGTACAATTGATACCGTTATTCCAGCAGCACGAAACTATAATGAATACTGAACACAATTGCAGTGTCTAAAACAAACCTCAGTAAAGACTAGATTACTAAAAATTTAACCTCGATCAATTTCTAAGTACACCGAACCAAACCTATTTTTTATAATATCTCGTAACATAGATCCGTCCCGTGTTTACGTTGTTATGAAAACCGATCACTTCCATTTGGGTGTGATGGGATTAATTGAAATATTTACTTTCCTCCGAAACTGAAGAGTTCGACAACGTGCAAAATTACGCACCTCCGAAATTAAAGATCTGAAAATGGAAGTGCTCCAATGACCATAAACAAACACAGGTTAGTACATTTTTCGAAGAATATAACTTTTCTAAATTACATCAAGACATATATTGCATTGACTGCAGCAAGTGATCACAACATAGTCAAAAGGAATAATATCCATGATTGTATAATGAAGATACCAGAGGTGTTAATTTATCGGCAAATCGTGTCGAGTGAGAATCTTCTTTGATGAATGCTTCTTTGTCAACGAAAACTGCATGGCCGCGAAATTTCTTTTTCAAACAACATGTGTTTGAAACATGTATCACCAATTCCGTACCTATATAATTAACTGCTGACTTCATTATTGGGATATCTGGACCAATTTAATTAGAATAAAACTGACTGTGCGTGAATATAACCATTTCCCCATAGTAAATGATGATGCGATACTTACATTCTTAATTACCAATATCCACCAATCATGGCTTTATATACCCGTAAACGCTCAATTTTATGTTCTTTCATTTTTTTTTACTACTGAAATATTTTTAATTTATAAAACGGTTAATAAGTACTGTACGTTCTACATGCGTTCTCGCAATTTTGCATAACAGTCCTTTCTGTTTGGGGTGTCTTTTCGTTAACGAAAAACCCGAAACAATGTTATATAATATTTCTCGAATAACATCGAGGCTTCTCAATGACAACGTTTGCACCGTGGGCCCCCGTGGCGAAGAATGTTTGACAGCATCAGATTTTATCAGATTTTGATACGCCTAACTCTCAAGTTTGAACGGTTCCTGAAATTTTCTAATGATTATTACATTCTAATGATTATTACATTTTTTATTTGCTGGATATATATCTAGACTAGAAGATATTTGCTAATGTTCTGAAGGTATTCTTGGAAAAATGAGAGTGTGTTTATGCAAAGGTGTTAAACTAGAATTATTGTTTGATGTCCATCCAATCAAAATATCTCCTGACACCTTTAAGTATTTGAACTGGCTCCTTTTTTGGCAAAACAATTTCATATCCACCTATGTAGCTGTTTGATATACTACTACTACTACTACTACTACTACTACTACTACTACTACTACTACTACTACTAATAATAATAATAATAATAATAATAATAATAATAATAATAATAATATTGAGGACTTTGTATATAGCCTAATCTTTAGAAGCTCTATGGATGTCAAATCCAGCACATGTGTGCATTTTTAAGATCAACGACAAGCCATTATTTAAAACAACTAAGACAAAGAACTAATGCATTGAAAAATACATACAGGATTGTTTAAATGGAATCATCTACTGCTTGAAGAAAAGAAAACAGAATCAGAATCTTTTTATGCTTCAAACAGGCTGTTTCGTGTGTGTGTGTGTGTGTGTGTGTGTGTGTGTGTGTGTGTGATTTAATATTTCAACGTAGCTTAGCAAATGTTTCAGTCATTTCGCTAAGATGTCTGCAGTGTGGCAGTTTATAGTGGCACCATGTCGCAGACATGAATCATGATGTCCCACACCAGTCACATTATCCTAACTAGCACTAGAGCAGCATGTCGCAGACATGAATCATGATGTCCCACCCCAGTCACATTATCCTAACTAGCACTAGGGCAGCATGTCGCAAACATGAAGCATGATGTCCCACCCCAGTCACATTATCCTGACAGGGCGACAAGCGAGGCCGTTGTTAGTACGATTTGTGTACGTCTTTGGTATGGTTTAAGTGAACTATTATTTAATAGGTCCATACTTTATTTCTTCTATAAATAAATATACACATATACAATTATGTATTCCACTGATGGCCTCATGTAAGATTAACTAGGAATTTTGGTGAAATGAGTTGTACTCTGAAATTATTATTATTATTATTATTATTATTATTATTATTATTATTATTATTATTATTATTATTATTATTATTATTATTATCAGTAGTAGTAGTATTGTTGTTGTTGTTGTTGTTGTGGTAAACTTGAACATGGATCCAGCATTGCACTGTTCCTCTAGACCTATGGATATGCCGCTGATATAAATGGATGTTTAGTCTATGCCCAAGAGCGCCCGATATATTACAATACCAAGAAATAACAACAGTACATGTACCCATTTTTCTACAATGTGTACGTTATATCTACAACTCAGTGTAAGACAACTTTGTCCATGTCCATAGATAAAACTAATTAGCATTCCTTTCACAATAATAATTTGGAAAGAACAGTGGTGCTCTCTGATAAAGAACCGCTCTGTTGTGTTATTTATATTTTTGTCTGGAGCAAGTAAGACAACATCTTTTCGTTTACACGAACCGATCAAGAAAGAAAGCAGGTGAAACATACCTTGTGCTTGTATTAATAGCATTTAGAAAATGAACCCACTCTGAACCAAACGTGTGTCTCTCTCTCTCTCTCTCTCTCTCTCTCTCTCTCTCTCTCTCTCTTTCTCTCTCTCTCTCTCTCTCTCTCTCTCTCTCTCTCTCTCTCTCTCTCTCTCTCTCTCTCTCTCTCTCTCTCTCTCTCTCTCTCTCTCTCTCTCTCTCTCTCTCCAAATGCATATGCCGTACATCAAATTTACTTTTGATAAATACTCTCATATTTTATATGATATTCATTTCGTGCACGTGTTTCAAATCTATTCACATAAGTTGCTATTAACTTTGCAAGCTGTAAAATGTATACTAGTTTGTGGCGATTAAGTATGGAAGCGAGTACAATTGACGTTTGTATGCGTTAGTGTGACGAATAAGTATGATTATTGCTTTCCATTAACGTCCGATAATAAGTATATAACTGAATAATAATAATAATAATAATAATAATAATAATAATAATAATAATAATAATAATAATAATAATAATGTGTATGTGAGCGTTTTAGTTGGATTCTCAACGTAGCTTTAAGAATTTTTCAGTCATCGCTACGATTACAGCGGCAGTTTATAGTGATGTCTAGCACTAAGCCTGGTCATCATGTCGCAGACATGTATCATGATGTCCCACCCAGTTACACTACCATGTCATCATTTTGCAGACATGTATCATGATGTCCCACCCAGTTACATTACCATGCCATTATGCCAACTAGTCCATACGCTAACCTCTTAATGCTACGCACCTAGCGAGGCAGCTGTTAGTACCAGTTATGTATTTCTTTTTCTGTTATCTTATGGTTTAACGTCATTTTTTCAGCACAATATAGGCTATACATGGCGGCCAGTATTTATGGTGGAGGAAGAACCCGGAAAACCCCCGGAAAGAACCACCGACCCGCGAGAAGCTACTGGCAAGCTTTCTCACATAACTACATTAGCAGAATCTTAGATTCGAACCCACGCAGACAGAGGACCAGTTATGTAAGGCTTTGGTATGACTATACTCTAGTTCAAACCCACGACCTCTTGCATCCGAGGCGGATGATCTAACTACTAGGCCACAGAAGCGGTCAACAATACTACTACTACTACTACTACTACTGCTACTACTACTACTACTACTACTACTACTACTACTACTACTACTAATAATAATAATAATAATAAGAAGAAGAAGAAGAAGAAGAAGAAGAAGAAGGACAACAAGGAGAAGGAGGATTCTAAGCTGGACACGAATAGCGTTTAATTAATATCCAAAATACATAATTTTTTTAAGATCAATAAATTAAATAGATTGCAGCGTTTTAAACTATATAAGAAAAAGAAGCGAAAACAGCAAGCAAGTTTAGTAAAATCATCCAATACTTTACAAAATGAAAAATCAAGAGGCAGAGTATTATGAATTTAATCTTAAATAATCCTAAATGTCCCATCGCAAGTCCAAAAGTATAGGATTTCCAATGATTTTGACAATCCTGATGTACCAGTACTCTCGATTTTCTTGACTGTCCGTAGTCTTGACAGTCCTGATGTACCCATTATCTTGATTGTCTTGACTCTCCATATTCTTGACTGTCATGATGTACCCATTATCTCGGATTTCTTGACTGTCGATAGTCTTGACATTCCTGATGTACCCATTCTCTTGATTGTCTTGACTGTCCATAGTCTTGACAGTCCTGAAATACCCATTATCTTGATTGTCCTGACTGTCGATAGTCTTGACATTCATGATGTACCCATTCTCTTGATTGTCTTGACTGTCCATAGTCTTGACAGTCCTGAAATACCCATTATCTTGATTGTCCTGACTGTCGATAGTCTTGACATTCATGATGTACCCATTCTCTTGATTGTCTTGACTGTCCAGTCTTGACAGTCCTGAAATACCCATTATCTTGATTGTCCTGACTGTCGATAGTCTTGACATTCCTGATATTCCCATTATCTTGATTGTCTTGACTCTACATAGTCTTGACTGTCATGATGTACCACAATGTTACAATCCAGATTCTTTTTGACTGAATTTTGAATAATCCCATATACTGTTTTAGTTTTTTTTTTAAAGTTCAATGAATACAATTTAATTTCAGTTAATAATTGAAATAATAATTCTTGGAGAAGTGTATCAGAACACAGATGTAACTTCTGATCAACCCTTATCTTTGTGATAAAAATTATACCGGGGACGAATATCATTATTTGTTTATTTATCACGAATATCACAAAGAAAGGAACATGCTTCGGAAACCGTTCTATTACCGCAAACTATCTTCTGTAAATGTACAAACATTATTTGCCACCAATAATAATAATCGCAAAATTCTCTAAAATCTTGCCATGTTTTCACTGTAATAATGAAAACAATATCATAAACTTTGTGCAGCCTGTGGAATCGTATTTTCCATCATTCACAATGATCGAATATATGTTTATCTAACAACGTTTGTATACTTCCTGTAACTCGTTGTTCTCAATGAAAACAATGTTACATTATATACCAATATTATCTCGCATTAAGTACGAATGCTTATTCTTGCTATGATTGTAAACGTTGTCCTGGTGTGATCTGTACATCAGTATGTTAGGAACGTCGCCTTACACTATTGTAGCAGTTATGGTATTATTATATGATACCTATATGTGGCCTAAGATTTAATTGTGATCATAAATGTTTGTTCTGTTCTGTTATTACCAGTAAAACTGTTTATTTATGTTACGCTCTGAATCCTGCTATAGATTTCTGTCAGGCTGCGAAAGCACCAAGACTCTCTATGTTGTTCGCAATCTTCTCCGTATCCAAGAAATATGCTAACGACAACAACTTTCTTCATTTCCTTATGACACCATGAATTAATTTGACAAAATACATAAGCTGAATCATTTTATGTACAATCTGTATTGTTAAACATCGCTGCAATAAAATTATTGTACAATTTGGAAACTATTTTTCATGGATGCAAAATCGCACTGGCACAAAATGGAGTAACAAATCCATGTAAAACGAAGGTTCTTGCTTTGCTTTAAAGCTCGCAATAGAAGAATGCAATGATTTTGTTTCAATCAGCCTTTATAATTCTGAACTATTAAAAAATCTAGACAATAAACTTTCATATATACGGCCAGAGGAGAAGAATGAGTTAAAGCTGATAATATGTTATCATGCGCATTTGTTCCAACTGATATCAACAAAATCTACCACGGTCTTGAAATTGTAGATCCTTAACCAATAATTTTTATTTTTTAAAAACCCACATCTTCACAGGATTAATCCTCTAATGCAGGAATGTTAGAAGACGGAAGTTAAATATTTGTTTGTGAATGACTTTGTCGAACCAAGCAAACGTAAATGGACTTTTCGGTGCATTCTCGTTAAGAATACAGATAATCCTTACCGAATGCGTGCAGACTACAGAAAAGTGAATAGTGTCACCAATACAAGAAATTGATGACTGTATTGACAAGATTGGAAATGCACATCCAGAAAGAATCTATCAATACAATATAATGCCATTTGGTATGAAGAATTCTCCGTCCATATTCCATCTCGTAATGAATATGGTAGCATCGGGTATAAAGGAGTGTGATGCATACATTGATGAAGTCATTATTTACAGCGATTCCTTAAAAGATCACCTGGAAACTATCCGAATTTTTTTCGATCATTTGAGTAAGGCAAAATGTAAATTCTTTGGACTTAATATGACACATCGACTTGTTAATCCTGCATAAGCTAAGGTTAAAGCTATCTCTGAATTTCTTGTATGGTAAAAACTTGTCACACGTAATAATGCAATGTTTCCACTACTTATACCTATTGAAAAAAATCATATTCTCTCTCTCTCTCTCTCTCTCTCTCTCTCTCTCTCTCTCTCTCTCTCTCTCTCTCTCTCTCTCTCTCTCTGAACCAACGTGAGTCTCTCTCTCTCTCTCTCTCTCTCTCTCTCTCTCTCTCTCTCTCTCTCTCTCAACCAAACGTGAGTCTCTCTCTCTCTCTCTCTCTCTCTCTCTCTCTCTCTCTCTCTCTCTCTCTCTCTCTCTCTCTCTCTCTCTCTCTCTCTCTCTCTCTCGAGACCAAACGTGAGTCCCCCCCCTCTCTCTCTCTCTCTCTCTCTCTCTCTCTCTCTCTCTCTCTCTCTCTCTCTCTCTCTCTCTCTCTCTCTCTCTCTCTCTCTCTCTCTCTCTCTCTCTCAAACACACACACACACACACATATGGTTTCTATTTAACACAGGGTTATAAAGGTCGTTTCTGGTTGGGTTTCTTTCTTCGATTAATTGAACTTTGTTACATAAGTAACAGAAATAGCGCGCTCGTTTGACAGATTATTTATGATACTTAAAGCTATAGAAACGTTTTATATAATATATTCTTTATATTAATTTATCTTGATTTCAGTGAAATGTGTCCTGCACTACGCTGATTAAATTTCAAGTGAAAGGAAACATCAGCTTTATTAGAGAAAATCATGTCATAAATCTGAGGTAAAATAGACGTCAAGTTTCATAATTAAGTTACGTCTGATATTGAATATAATCTTTATATGTATTAATGCTTCCTGTATTTCAACCATAAATACGGATTATCTTTTGGTGTTTGATGAATAGGCGCAGTCACGATGTTTATGTTTGATTTGACAAGGTTTATTTTTAAATCCTAAATATTTTTCGTTAAATGAATCAGTTACTATAACGTGAATCTTTGTAATACAATACAATCTTTGATGCTCTGACTGATGCCTATATTGTTAAATAAATTTAAAAATATGCCGATTAACCGAATGACTTGAAAACTACATAATACAAAAAAATTAATTTTCTGTTTTAATTTTGTTTAGAAGCAGTCATTAATTGTTCGCAGACTACTTTTAGACATTTGTGAATAGTATTTCTTTTACACAATCTATGTTTAATCTGCACACATACGCACATAAACATATACCCACGCACGCACACACATACATTACATACATTTACAACATATTGTAACCTGTATTTTTTTACATCTAACATTACACATAAAAAAGAGTCTATTTGAAATCAGATTTTTGTTTTATAAGGAATCGTGTCGTGATTTTATCTCAGATTAATGCAATGATCTTCCAATAATAAACCCAAAATATCTTGTACGTGAATCATTTATCTGCATTCTGCAGGATCAAATCAAATCAAAATAAATTAAGAATATTCTGTGAGAAGTTTTTATAGCCTTTGTTATCATAAACAATTTATCCAATTAAACTGTTTTTCTTATTTTCTGTTAAATGTTCAAGTGAATCCCGCCCCCCCCCCCCAACAATAACATTTTATGTGTAGGCATTTGTCGTCAGCCGTCTCAAAAGTTTAAATATATATGTCAACTATGTTCAGCAGGAATCATGAATTTACAGTGTTCATAGCGAGATACTTAAGCGTGCTTCAAACTGCTAATTTTCTGAATGTTGTTGATACAATGACTATGGCTATGTTTGTTTTCGCCTGATTTATTTCTTGGTGTGTTTGTATAAATGAAAGGGCCCTCTTGATTGCTTCAGTAGAACAAATAAATAACATGATAAGCTAATTCCTTATCAATGAGCACTACTGTTCGTTTTAATTTATTTTTGTGAAAGGAGTGCCAGTTAGTCGTGGGTGAGACTCTGTAGTCGGAAGTAGTCAACCGATTTTAACCCAAAGAGATAAAAATGTGCACCGTTTCGTAAAATCTTTACAATCTTTACAATCACAAATCTGTGTCATTTTGAGTTTGTAAACAATCACGGACGGACACGTTGTAAAATCATGTTATTAACACACTGGAATCAACAAGTCTATAGAAGTCTGGGTTGATACTTTCCCGACATTAGTTTGACTATAAGTTGTAAAACAGTCGTCATTGAAAACATACATTATCTACCAATAATGTTGTACATCAAGGGATCGTATCTGATTTTACAACTAGCAAGAAAAAAGCTCAGATGACGGGCAAAATGAATGACAACGGAAAAGGCACATCAGCTTAGCCAATAACATCTCTACTCTATGACAAGTAGAGCTAGTAAATCTATGTAGTATTCACTGTCAATTTCAACACAAAATGGCTACTGCTCATTAATGTATCTCATCGACTGTTATATCATCCTTTAGGAAATATATTTCAGCCTAAAGGTCTAACTTCCATTTTATGTAATTAATAAAGAACGTATTTGTATTAGCGATACCTTCGCTATTCGTATTTTTTATTGCTGACGTCATAAGGGTGTATGTTTGTAGATTTACGTATCTTATCTCAACAGACAGCTGTGTGATTGTATCAAATTCATGATACATTAATCTGTAATGTAAAAAACACTCAAATAATAATGTCATATGGTTGATGTTTCTAAACAAAACTATTTTCATCCTCTCTAGTTACGTTAATCTCGGTCGATATACAGATAGACGCTATAATATTGTAGATAACATGCGTGATGATGATGTAGAGAGAAAAACTGCTATTGATGCCTCTCTTAAACTGGGACACATTTGTACAATATATGTTTTCGCAGACCTAACTGAAAATTTAAAATTTTCAACAACAAAAAAAAATTCATGTATGTAAGATAAGTACATATAGATATAGCAGACATTTAATCAGTCGTTACTTCAATATGAAAAAAATATAAGTACATTATATATATATATATATATATATATATATATATATATATATATATATATATATATATATATATATATATATATGCATTAAACTGACAACGAACAGTGCAAAATTAGTATCTAACTCACTAGCCTAAACGCTCGCTTTCGAGTCTCAATTAGTCTTTTTCAAAGGCATATACAAAACATAGACAAGACAAACAAATAAATAAAACACAAAAATTATTATGTTTGCAAACCTTAAAATGGCAGTTTCTACTAGAATTAAAACATTAAATGTATTATGTTTCATCTATTTTATTTCAGCTTGTTGTGGATGCTGGAAAAAGTTTTATTGACCTAGAAATCGATGGTCCATAACGGCATCTTTTGTTTTATGTAAATGTATTTAGACACAAATTATATCCCGGATAATACATTTAAAGGTTTAATTCTTGTAGAAACAGCCATATAAAGTTTTGCAAACACAACGGTTTTTGTGAGTAATTAGACACATACATATTTGCTTTGGTGCCCTTTCAAGCGAAGTCAGGGCCCATTTGAAATTTTGGAGCCCCCCTTCTCTCCCCGCGTCAAACGCTGATCTGATCCATCTCTGATTTCTCTTACAATATACCTTTGAGGCCAGGTACACTTTCAGTGTCAAAACATATGATAGAAGAAAGATGATGTTCATCCAAACTCACCAAGGAAAGTTAATTTGTAATATATAATAAAGGTTTTGTTCTTCTCTATAATTATTCCTCCAAATTTAGAATATACTCAGCTCTTGCTGACCTCGGATAGATGCCTACTGTATTGTTTTATAAATGTTATCTATGATAAAATGCGCTGATTCAGTACGCCTGTGCATATTATACGATACCATGAATCGGCAGAGAGAGAGAGAGAGAGAGAGAGAGAGAGAGAGAGAGAGAGAGAGAGAGAGAGAGAGAGAGAGAATAATCGCGAGTACAAATTTGTTTCAATAAACTTTCTAAGTGATAAAGCTGTGAAAAGCTGAGAAAACTTCTGCCTGGTGCTCGCCCATTCTAACGACCGGGTACCCGGGTAAACGAAAAATGAAAATTATATTACATGTGTACAAATCTTAAGTCCACATTTTTTTAAAAAATCACACATTATCTAATAAATATCACTGTGTAATATCATCTGGCCCAAACTCCAAGAATTTATCCTAATTGTCATATAAAGTTTTGAAATCATCCGACGTTGTCCAGTATCTCTTCATGGTGTAGTCATCATTAATAACATCATACCCCTTTTACTTGGCCTTAATATCATAAGCGGATGCTTATTTAAAGTCTGAGCTTGTGCTTTTTAAATAACACTTTGATCATACAATCCCTAAACATAGTAAAGGTTGCAACTGAACTAGTCATTTGTGTGGCCAGCTGTAATAACCACCCACTGTTATTTGGCATTGTACCACAGTCGCGGCTCAATCAAAGAGTTCTCACGAGGAGAAAAATCCTACAGGATAAAGGTCAATTCTTTACAAGAGAAAACACACCTCTGCTTGGCACCTTAAACGTTTGTGTACTATAGACTCAATCACCTAGGATTGTTGACTTGAAAGCAACGTGATTGCTGCCGGTACAAGCACTTGCAGAAAGCCTATATACTGTTACGATAAACGATAAATCTGTTACTATCAGTACCGCAAATCAGTTTCATCTTTGTTTGTCATAAATGTTATCTGTATTTCTTCAAAAAGGTCTTCACCATCTTGTATAATATCTTTATCAGCATAAGCTTTTATCCTAAAATAATTGGATATTCTTCTTCCTCCTCTTTCATTCATTTCGTTTTATAAATTAGTTGTACATTCCCCTCATCTGTATCGCTGACAACATTATATGGCAACAAATCACAAGATACATTTGGATCATATTCTGTGTTTTACATAAGTTCGACTGTATCCCCATTACATTCAGCTAGTTAGGGGCTATATGAATACCCTCTATTTCTTCACGGGAGATGTTTAATGGGAAGTTTTCGTTTCTGTCATTATTACAAATGTTATCGCTATTCTCAACATTATGAATGGCCAAGAATGAAAAGCTTTCGTCTAGATCCATGTTTACTTCTTGAAATTATGAGTTTCCCATAAAAGCCGCTTTGTTTTGAATTTCTGTGAAGGACTGTAATGACGTAAGTCTTGTTCAGATGTATTTTAGGCCCCATGTGGCTTGCTGCTGAAAACGTTTATAAACATATTCTTCTTCTGAAGTCATCTTTAGGAGCATTCATTCTAGATCTTCATTTTACAATTGTGGTACTTCCATGTATGCAATATTTCCTCTTTCTCCACCATTTGGAAGATTCCATGTTAATACTTCATGTGAATCATTTGGAATGCCTTTGATTGTGATGGGCCGGGTGCATAGTTGGTGTATTCCCCTTTTACCAGGTAGTGGGTCTGTTTTCGTGGCGATCTGGAAAAGATTTTCCATGAAAAATACAAGATGTCTGACTCTGAGATAAACCAAATGTTCATAAAATGCGACGTTACTTGCTTTTTCATAGTATCGTGGATATGATTTCAGATATGTTTGAAAGTGGCAGTGTTAAAAGAAGCTACCCCGCCAGGCATTATATCAATTTATATGTCCCGCTCCGCCAAGCGTTAGATCATTTTCCGCTATGACTGTTTGGTCCGACTGAGGCAAGCCACTGGCAACATTGTGGCCAATGTCCAGTACCGTGGCGTCACCCCACCTCTTCCATTTCCCTTGTCGCTATACAGGCATAGCTGCTAACCCTCCAGGCTTGCAATTCTTGAAAATGGTGATACAAATTAGTGAAATTTGACATGAATTCGTGAAGTGATCCTAGAGTCCGCGAATACTTGTCGGAACAAATGAATGCACGTCACATGTTTGCTATATTCCAAACTAAACTTCACTTTTTTAGCAATATACTTCCTTTTACTATTCCAAGTTTCCTCTGACTCTTGCCACACTAATTTATTTGGACATTTATGTTGGTGTAAGGTCGGATTTCATTCCCTATCGAAAAAGTTGGAATTCGCCGGCAGTATGGGGTAGCCTCTTACTAGCTGGCCCTGCAATCTTGAACGACCGTTCATCGTGATATACTTGCTTGAAATCGATAGGAATAATTTATTTTCTCAAACATCGTAGGCATAGCATTCGTCATGTCTTTAATCCGCTGACAGGAGAGACGAAAATACGTTGTTGCTGAAATTTGACCTAGATCTGGCTATTTTTGTCCGAATCACAAGATTATACCAATGTCTCTAATTATATGACATGTCAATGAGGTCATATAGTCACGTGATATGGAAAAGAAAGACATTTTCAAAGTACAAATTGTGTAACAAGGGTCATTGGAAACTAGGACTATAGTTTTCCTTGGTAATGAAGTCATTTTCAAGATACGTTGTCGAATGGTAATTCAACTCAGCGCTGCCGGCGCATGCGCGGAACAAACTTCTGGTTAGGACTATTATTTTATATATAGATTAAAATACGTTGAAATATTTGCTACCGGGCCAACTGTACCAATCAGCAATAGTTAGACCATTTCGGCAACTGCCGCTATCATGACTAGCGTCTAACAGGAAAACGGCTATTTTATAAAATATTTTACATAATTGAGTATTTGGGAATTCGTGAATTTTTTTAATGCTGCGTGAATTCGTGAAACACCAAAAAAAGTCGTGAAATTAACGCCAAAATCTTTAGGGTTGGCAGATTTGTACAGGCCCCGTATTCCCCTTGTTATATTCCCATTGTCTCCAAAGTTAATATACTATTTTTAACATTAAAGCCCCATTGTTCTTAGGGTGTCCTATTTCACTTCTTTCTATGGATCAATATTAGAAATATAAAAATTACTTTTATTGATCCAGTATTTTTTTATTAGTAAAAATGCCACCGAAAGGTTTGGAATATAACTCGAATGAAGCATTTACTGAAATAGAAATTGAAATACTACATTATTCATCTAGCGCATGTTATTGTTTCCTCGTTGGTGACTTATATGTTATGGACTGATAATTTATTAGATATGTGTTCTGATTTTCTTAATACGAACCATGTGAAATATTCAGCCTGATGGATCAGTGAATTGTACTGAGGGGACCGATCATGCAGACAAATAGAGTATACACCAGATCCGGCACTACGAATAGGTACGGGATGTAATTATTGATATTTTTAAAAAATAATATTATCTATATTGTAACAGAACGGTGGATTTAGACATGGAAGTTTTTAAATGAACATCAGGTGACAATGACCTAATTGATTATCTTGAAACGGCTTTAAGTGACATCCAATTGATTAACAATTTTGAAGTGCTTGATATTAATCCTTTGTTTTCGGTCATGCACTGTACTCTAGCTCATCAAATTAGAAGTAATGAACTACATGTACTTCATGTATATATGATAGGAAACAGAACCAGAAAATTGTGATATTTAAGAAACAAAATATAAATTCCTGGAGAACATAAAATCGGCTTTGAATTGCAGGAACTTATCAATAAAGATGCCAAAGAACAAGATGATATAAATAAAATCATCAACGACGAATTTGTATCGGCTCTGCCGAATTGTCATATTCTCATACAAACATTAAATTGAAAGCTCTGCAATCGCACGCAAGAAAAGAACTTATTCCAAGCCATGGTTTTGCAATGAGTGAATAAAAGCTAGAAAACATTACTACGTGTATATGAAAGTTCACGAAATATAAAAAACTAAGAGATATTAAAATGTAAAAAATAACATCGGCAAGAAAATGTTTGAACCGAGAATCGCATTTTGCACGATTATGTACAATATTTTAATGAAATACATTCAACAGACACAAATAGTAACAACAGCGTACTCTCAGCATCGTTGCGAGCGAAGGAGGTTGTCGATAATGGTTGCCAGCGAAGGAGGTTATCGATAATGGTTGCGAGCGAAGGACGTTGTCGATAGTCGTTGCTAGCCAAGGACGTTATTGATAATCGTTGCATGTGAAGGGGGTTGTCGATAACGTTTTAATATAATCTTGAATACTGGATTCGTATGTGATGGCTATAGTAAAGATGTAAGTATGCTAAAACCAATATATCAGAGTATGGACTTAATATTTTAATTAGCTGGGGATTTTTTTGGGGGGGGTAGGGGAGGGGATGTTGATTTTGTACTGCTATATTAAATTTAAGATTGTTTAAATCTATTAATTATAATAGATTACTATCTGATACAAATTGGATTCAGGAATGGCCATTCCACAATAAACATCATCTTTATTTGTACTGCCATGTTGAATATATCAAATATTGCAAAGAAACCAAACGATTTTTATACATTTTGTTGATTTCATAAATGCTATTACTAATGTATGCCAAGTCGGATTATGACATGCGTTGTATTTTGTAGCCATATTGTAATGGCTTATTGAGATTTGTGTAAATGACGATTCCTAAACACATGTCCGTGCAAATAAAGATACCAAATCTAATGTACGTGTAAATAATGATACCAAATCATATGCCCGTGTAAATAACGATTCCAAAACATATGTCCGTGTAAATAAAGATATCAATATATTCCTTACAGATTCGATAGAAACTCTCTTTGCCGCAGCTATCGCCATTGATTTTTTTCTTGAACGTTGTTGCCCTCACTCCTATTATGTCAAACAGCCGATTAAAGTTACATTAAGCAAATAATTTACGGTGATTATATAATGAAAGTATCAATTCACACGGGTCATTATTACTTCTATATAATGAAGCCTGCTTGGGTGTTGTTGGTCTGGCGGAGGGGATGAAGAATAAGACATCTAGCTATTGGAATGCACTTATGCCCATAGCGTCGTCTAAAAGAAATAATGTGTCATTCAGTTTGAATGGCCTTCTCTCAAATTAACAAAACATTAGTGTCGATTAATAGAGCTAAAGGCAGGTTAGTCCACTATAATAGTCCAACGTTATCTTTATTAAGCAAAAAGGAGGCAAATGTTTTTTAGCCTCTCATTCGATCAGCGAGATAAGGCGATAAACCGAGTTACTTTTGATAACTGGGTTAGACAGCCATTACTGTTCGTATAAAAGTACATACCATTTTTCTCCAAGAAAAGAAAAGAAATCAACTGTTCTAATCGCTTTAAAATTCCTAGAAATGTCATTCCTATCGCAGACTAGTATGCATATCACGATTTGAAGTCACATGTCCATCATATTAACACTTAACAATCAATGAAGAGCAATCCTGGGAGGAAGAGTCAACGATTAGGTTTTCATTTAAAATAGAATATCACACTTTACCTTTTGCATGTACATTTCCGCATCACTGCTTTTAAAATAACAATCAAATGCATGTAAAACATAGAATGGTTTCGACTCAGTTATTCCATAGTAAAAGTCAGAACCTTCATGAATATTTAAAAGACACAGTCAATTTTAGATTTAAATATCTTACCAAGGTGCTGATCTGAAAAAGTTTTTTTCTTATCCGATCGTGAAAAGCGTCTATTTCAATGATTAAAATATATCGAGCTGAAAACAAATTTACACTCCAAGAAATTTGACTCAATTGAATTTAGAACAAAATCTTGATAATTTGGACCATTGTTATGATGTAAATGTTAAGACTATTTTCAGTAAATTGAATTCACATATGAAGGACAATGACGTACCCACGGTGATTACAAATGTTAAGTAAAACAATCGAAACAGCAATGAGTTACTAAATGTTTTCTTTATACATTTGTTGTTTTGTTTTTTTATGCAATCTTTGAAAATGGCATTATCGTGGATAAATAACAAATACTGATGAAAGCATTAATTATTTTGGTCTTGCTTTCTTCCAGTAAAAGTACGTTGAAAGACCCTGGCAGGTAAATAAATACAGGGACTAAATATTTTACATTCGCACTTGAAAAATATAACATCGAAACCAAGAGAATTTCTAGAGGTTTCTTTCTAATTTGTATACGTCTCTTAAGTATGGAACTTACATGATGCTTTTGGGCATTGTGCGTGCACAAGTTATAAAATATGTTTTAACTGTAAAAACAAATGGTTACATAAAATGCTACCATGCATGGGAAATTTGATCGTTTGTCAATTCAGTAAAAATGAATTGTACAATTATTGGTCAAAAGTAGAGTTATTAGACTAACATAAATATCTGTTTTATAAATCCGTCTGTAAATACACATATTTACGATAAATTTTGCTGTTCTTCATTATTAACATGCTTTCTCGTAACGGATAAAACCGAAACTGCTCCTGAAATTTTTTAATCAGGGAGGAGACATAATGATAGTCTACAGTGAACAAAATTCACATGTACATCATTTTTATTATTATTATTATTATTATTATTATTATTATTATTATTATTATTATTATTATTATTAACAGTGGTAGTGGTGGTATTAGTATTAGTGATGATAGTAGTAGTAGTAGTAGTAGTAGTAGTAGTAGTAATAGTAGTAACGTATTTATTTCATTGTTGAAATGCTACTTCCATGATTACTATAATAGTAATAGTTACATAAAAGCAATGGGATTTTTTCTGACAGTATTTTATGGTCTGTAGACACATGTTTAGCAAAGCATTGCTTCCTATGAAATTTTAAGAAAAATCATTTGATACTGTTTTTAACTAAAGATTTTGCAAAGGCATTAGCAAATAACTGCGGTGTCTGTAAATGAAACCTCTTGAATGGATATGATTTATTTCTAAGATGATACTTGTTTCATAATAGTGCTTCAATGCATCCAAAGACCGCTTTCTGGTGTATCTTTTGTTTTAAGCATGGTCGTGTGTTCAAGAGATGCGGCGTTTCTTGTGCACCTGTTTAATGTCCGTATTATGGTCGACTTTCATCTGTTTCATTGTTTCATTCCTCACTGTTTGTCTTATGAACCGTGTAAATTTCATTTCGTAACCATTCTTGTTCTTACAACCAGAGAGAGAGAGAGAGAGAGAGAGAGAGAGAGAGAGAGAGAGAGAGAGAGAGAGAGAGAGAGAGTACGTACATTAAGATTTGTCCCCTGGTAAACATTCCAGAAGAATCTTTACACTTCAGTTATTCTTGCGCACGTGTATAATATATTTCTTTTGTCTAATTTTGTATCATGAGTCCATTAAATTTCACAAGGCTGACAATGCCAATTAAAGTTTTGAATTGAATGAGCACCATATCTGCCACTTGCTTCTCATTCTGAAATCCAATTTATCTGAAGTAAACCTACCGCTGATGCATAAAATTGAATCGTTCCAAATTTCGTATCAAATATGACCACAATCATTGCTCAGTTGAACGGTGTCCTCACTCAAATTTTACAGCTGTTACCCTGTTAAATGGTATCCTCACTATATACACACACATATATATATATATATATATATATATATATATATATATATATATATATATATATATATATATATATATATATATATATATATATATATAACAGCTGGTACCTTGTTATTCTTACTATAATTTTACATATGTTACCACGTGGAATCCGGTCTTCTCTATAAATAAACATCTGTTACAATGTTGAATGGTGTCCTCACTTTTATTTAAATTTAACTTACGTCATAATACGACTATTGGTTGCTGTCACTAATTATTGTCAATAAAACACAACAGTTGTTAAAGCACATGCCAGACAGGCGTTTTCAATACCTTTAGATCGCCTTGTGTATTATGCACTTTCTACCTGAATCTTCCTTTGTTGTCTGCGTATTGATTATTTTCTGTCAACTTTAAACACTATGGCGATGTAACTACTCATAACTTCACCGATAATAGAACCACTTGAACTACTTGGTAATGTAGCAACTCAAGAACCACCACCACAACCATTAAAATATACAAATCATCTTTGAAGTATTATCGTTTCTTTAAAATTATTGAAATATAATGGTAGGCTGCTGCGTACGCAGTTTTCTTCCACAACTGTTAATGTTATCAGGTATGCTTTCGAAAAGCTAGTGAAAACACTGAGACCCTTTTTACACAACAAAAAAACATTTCAGATAAGAAAATAGAGGACTTCGATAAAAAGGAACTATGGTGGTGACTGCAGTACTGTGATTATGTACTATCATGATAACTAGGTACCATCAAGATAACTAGGTACTATCATGATAATTAGGTACTAACATGATAAATAGGTAATATCACGATAACTAGGTACTATCATGACAACTATGTACTATCAAAATAACTAAGTACTATAATTTTAAATAGGTATTATCATTATAACTCGGTACTATCAAGATAACTAGGTACTATCATGAAAACAAGGTAATATCATTATATCTAGGTACTATGATAAGAATTATTCAGTATCATTATAATTAGGTGCTATCATGATAACTATGTACTATCATGAAAACTTTGTACTATCATGATAACTAGGTACTATCAAGAGAACTAGGAAATATCATAAAAGCTAGGTACTATCATTATAACTAGGTAATATCATAATAACTAGGTACAATCATAACAACTAGTTCATATCATTATAACAAGGTATTATCATGATACCTAGGTACTATCGTTATAAATAGGTAATATCATGATGACTATGTATTATCAGTATAACTATGTATTATCATGATAGCTAGGTACTTTCAAGATAAGAAGGTACTGTCATTATAACTAGGTACTAAAATGATAAATAGTTAACATAATTATAACTAAGTACTATCATTATAACTAGGTCCTATCATGATAACTAGGCAATATCATTATAACTAGGTACTATCATGATAACTATGTATTTTCAAGATAAGTAGGTACTGTCATTATAACTAGGTACTAACATGATAAATAGGTGATATCATTATAACTACGTACTATCATGATCACTAGGTACTATTATGATAACTAGGAAATATAATGATGACTGTGTGCTATCATGATAACTAGGTAACATCATGATAACTAGGTACTATCATGACGACTATGTACTATCGTAATAACTAGGTACTAATAAGATAACTAGGTATTATCATTATTACTAGGTACTATCATGATAACTAGATACTATCATTATAACTAGGTACTATCATGATGACTAGGTACGATCATGATAACTAGGTAATAATAATAATAATAATAATAATAATAATAATAATAATAATAATAATAATAATAATAACGAGGACTTTTATAGCGCCTAATCTTTCGAAGCTCTAAGCGCTTTACACCATCAATAATGATATGACTACACTACAGAACAACAAATGACAAAAGCAACGAAATTGGAAAACATAAAAACATGCTGAAAGCATATAAGATACAAAACATGATTAGGTCGCTAAGTTTGTCCTTGCAATCGAAACAGGTGAGTCTTAAGAGCACTCTTAAAAGGGACCACTGTGTCTTTGTGTCTAATTTCAATGGGCAATTCGTTCCACGTCGCCGGGCCCTGGTGTGCAAACGAACATTGTCCATATGACTTTGTTCTCACCTTGGAAACAATGAGTATACGATTATCAGAAGAAGAGCTTAAGGATCTAGCTGGTGTATACACATGGATGATGCTGGATAGGTATGATGGACTGGAGTCTGTCATTGAAACATAGCACAGAGAACAAATTTTGTGTCTGATTCTGTATCGAATTGATAGCCAATGTAGGGTACAGAGCAGTGGTGAGGTGTGCTCTGATCGAGGTACTCTAAAGATGATCCGTTCAGCTGTGTTTTGAACTTTTTGAAGTTTCTGGAGTAAATATTGTGACGAACCAGACAGAATTGAGTTACAATAGTCCAGTCTTGAAACTACTATTGAACACACAAGTGTTTAGTGGCATCAACTGAAAGATATTTACGAATGGAACTGATGCTTCTCAATTCAAGATATGCAGCCTTGCATATGTTCATGACATGTTGGTGCAATGTGAGAGTACTGTCTAGAATAACGCCTAGGTTCCGTACTGACTGTGAGAATTTAATGTTGGTGTTGCTGACATTTATTGTCTGAGGTAAAGGATGTGAATGAGAAAGTCTTTGTGTTGTGATCAGAATAGCTTCAGTCATCCATGATTTCACATCAGAAATGCGCTTCTCTACTCCATGGATGGTAGCATCAACTTCAGTTGGGTGGCTAGACTTGTATATTTGGGTGTCATCAGCATACAATTGGTGCGACACAGGGTTATGATCTATGACACTTGAGAGCGTCTGAGTATATAGAATGAAGAGAACAGGTCCAAGAACAGATTCCTGTGGAACACCACAACATACGTCAACTTGGCTGGAGTGTATTCCATTTGCAGATATAATATGTGTCCTGTTGACTAAGTAGGACTTAAACCACTGTAAGGCTATATTCTGAATGCCAAATACATGCTGGAGACGGTGAAGTAATATATCATGGTCTATTGTGTCAAATGCTGCAGATATATCCAAGAGAGTGAGGACTATAATCTTTCCACTATCCAAAGCAGAGAGAATGTCACTAAATACTTTCAGAATAGTAGTTTCCGTACTGTGGCAAGGGCGATATGCAGACTGTACATTGCTGAAAAGACTGTTTGAATTCAAATGAGATACAAGCTAAGTTAGAACAACCTTTTCTAAGATTTTTTATATTAATGGAAGATTAGAAACTGGGCGGTAGTTCTTTAAATCGTTGTGGTCCAGTGTTGGTTTCTTCAGCAGTGGTTTTACGATGGCAGTTTTGAAAAATGATGGGAATTCCCCTGATGAGAGAGAGATATTAATAACATCAGTTAGTGAAGGCAATATTGGGTCTAAGTACTCAAGCAGCAGTGATGTCGGAATTGGATCAAGTTCACACGACTTTGGTGCACTTTTCATCACGATTGTCCGTACTAAATCAATAGAAACAGGTTCAAATGCTCCTAATGGTTGTTGCTGAAATTCTGCTTCATAACTGTATGGTGACGAATCAGTTGAAATTGTGCTGTCAAGCGAATCTCTAATGGTTTGTACTTTGTCGTCGAAGACATTTGCAAATTGGTCTGGTAGGTCTAGTGGATAGAAGGTTGTTGTAAGTGGTGTGCATTTGTTCCTTGACATTAGTTTCTTAGTTATCTCGAAGAGCTCTTTGCAGCTGGAACTCTCCGTGATCTTAGTACTGTAGTGACATGATTTGGCTAAATGGACTATGTTTGTGACATTCTTCTTAGCGACTTTGTAGATTCGAATAGTGAGTCTGGTGGAAAGCAAAAGTCTCTCTGCTTTTCGGCGATGTCTTTTAGCATTGCTATACCATGGAGAACACATTTTTATTGATACTCTGCATTTGTTGGCTGGGGCATGTTTTTTAAGCAATGAACAGAGGCAGTTATCAAGTTGTTCTGTTGTTGGATGTAAGAAAGTTGTTAGGTTTTCTTGGATGTCATGCATGAATTTGGTTCTATTTATCATACGGAGGTTTCTCTTAGCAGCAAATAGAGGTGGAGGGTTAGGGACTGATACGTCGAGATGGCATACAATGCAGAGGTGATCCGATGCAAGTTCGTTGGTTACAAGGGTGGATTGCAGAATATTATCATCAGGTCTATAAAGAAACCAGTCTAAAATGTGACTAAGTTTATGGGTAGGTTGGTTAACTGACTGTTTAAGATTGAAAACATGAATGGAATCTAGGAGTTTTGACATGTATGATTTACCAGGACAGTCAAAGTGAAAGTTGAAATCTCCAAGAATAATTAGGTTGCCACCTATCGAATTTCCATACTCTAGAAGATTTGCAAACTGCTCCAAAAAGAGAGATTCAGTCAGCTTGTTTTTTTTCTACTAGGAGGATGACGGTAGACACAGAAAAAATGGACTGACCTTTGTTCCAGTGTGAGCGCTGTTTGGACTAGTTCAAACGATGTGTGGCAGAAATTGAAGGTTGTGTTGTACCTCAGGCATTTGATCATGGAATTCCTTGTAATTACAGCAATTCCACCTCCGCGAGAGTTGCGGGGGAACGACTTGATGGAGTAATCGCTGGTTGTTAAATCCGCACACTTAGATTCATCACCTCCGGAATGTAACCAAGTTTCTGTCAGGAAGAAGACGTCAATAATCTGGTCGTTGATAAAATTAACAACTTCTGTGCGCTTTTCCGGTGATCCTACTGATTGAGCGTTGAATAATGAAATACGTAGTGGTATCCCTGGGACAGTTGACACAACGGTTGACGATTTAAGAGGAATTTGAACCAGGTTATTAAAATTAACTGCATAATTTTTAAGTTGTTTATCCGTTACGGGCGAAAGGGAGATAAATTAGTTATCACGATTGAAACTATTTATTATGATACAATCATTATAACTCGGCAATATCATCATAATTATGTACTATCATTATAACTAGGTACTATCTTGATAACTAGGTAATATCATTATAAGTATATACTATCATGATAACTATCGGCTATTATGATAACTAGGTACTAACATGATAACTAGAAAATATCATTATAAATAGATACCATCGTGATAACTAGGTAATAACAATATAAATAGATGCAATCATCATAACTGGGGAATATCATTATAACTAGGCAATATCATGATAACTATGTTCTATCATTATAACTCGGTACTATCATGATAACTAGATACTATCATGATACCTATGTATTTTCATGATAACTTGGTGCTATAATGATAACTGTGTATTATCATGATAATTAATTATAATCATCATCACTAACTATGCTAAGATACTATGAGGATAACAATGATAAGGTAACATGATGGTGTCTTTGGTCAGGTAACATGAATCTATGATACGGTATCATAATGCTGACCATAATAAGGTACCATGATTCTGCTATGATAAGGTATCATGATTCTGCTATGATAAGGTACCATTATGCTGACGATGAAAAGGTAACATGCTGCTGATTATTATAATGTACTATCATGCTAACCATGATAAGATATCGTGATGCTGACTATGATAAGGTAACATTATGATGACCACGATAAGGTATCATGCTGCTGACCATGATATGGTATCATGCTGCATGATGCTGACCATGATATTGTATCATGATGGTGACCATGATGAGGTATCATGCTGCTGATCATGATATGGTATAAGGTTGCATGATGCTGACCATGATATTTGATAATGATGATAACCATTATGATGTATCATGATGCTGACCATGAAAAGGTAGCATGTTGCTGACCATAATAAGGAATCATGATGCTGACCATGATAAGGAATCATGCTGCTGACCATGATATGGTATAATGTTGCATGATGCTGACCATGATATTGTATTAATATGGTGACCATGATGAGGTATCATGATGCTGACCATGATAAGGAATCATTATGCTGAGCATGATATTGTATCATGATGCTGACCATGATAAGGTAACATGCTGCTGACCTTTATATGGTATAAGGTATCATGATGCTGACCATGAAAAGGTAACATGTTGCTGACCATAATAAGGAATCATGATGCTGACCATGATAAGGAATCATGATGCTGACCATGATAAGGAATCATGATGTTGACCATGATATTCTATCATGATGCTGACCATGATAAGAAAACATGATAAGGATGAATATGATAGTGTACCATGATGCTGACTATAAGGTAACATGATGCTGACCATGATAAGGAATCATTATGCTATGCATGATATTGTATCATGATGCTGACCATGATAAGGAAACATGATGATGATGAACATCATAGCTTACCATGATGCTGACTGCGATAAGGTAACATGACTATGCTAACGTAGTACGATATTGACTATGAAATGGTAACATCGAATTGACTATGGTAATAAAACTTTTACACTATTTTCTTTCCGTCGATAAGCATATATTTTACTGCTGATGTAAGAAATTTAAATCAGTTTTCCCGCTTTTATCAATATTACATTACCCGACCTTAGTACAAAGAAAAACAAAAAAATGACAAAATTAACATATTCACGAACAATTAAAAATGATATAAATATATGGATAAAGTTGTAATTGAAAATTTTCTTTGACGTTACCTTATTATGGATAACGCTGTGAAAAGTATTGCTGATTAGTGTATAACCGAATTAATTGCTACTGCTAAACACATTGCAGCGTCAAATCTTCATTACCATGATAAAAATCAGCATGATAAAAATCAGCATCATAAAAGTCAGCATCGTTAACACCTGAAAATGTATTAATGCCACATAACGAACATTCACATTGTAATGCGTAGATGATGCAGTTAACGTGCAGTTAGGAGTCATATGAGATTTTATATGAAACTAACCATTATATTTTGTTTATTGTCAGTGTAATAATAAACTACACTGAGTTATATATGTTACAATGTTGTATCTTTTTATTTCTATTACGGGTCGGTTTGTTTATATTTTTGTAAACCGGGTATGTCAACAGTTTTATGGAGAAAACAGGTTATTAAAAGCGCATTTTACTGTTCATTGTATCTACTACATGTACATGGTCATCGTATTAACGTGATTAATCTTAATCAAAACATATACAGATCCCATGCCTTCCTCCCCAGGGGTGGGAGGATGGTGCATTAAAGATTCTAAATCCTGTCATCTATTTATACTTCCAAATCAACATACGCAATATGACCCCCGTCTCTGTCCCTCAGTATCTCTGTCTCTGTCTTTATCTGCCTCTGTCTCTGTGTGTCTGTTTGTCTGTTTGTCTGTCTGTATGTATGTATATGCATGTATGTATGTCTGTCTGTCTATATCTCTCAGTCTGTCTGTCTGTCTGTCTCTCTCTCTCTCTCTCTCTGTCTCTCTCTCTCTCTCTCTCTCTCTCTCTCTCTCTCTCTCTCTCTCTCTCTCTCTCTCTCTCTCTCTCTCTCAGATGCTTTAGATGGAGTTAGGGTCATATGGAAAAGAGTTACCGACGGATCGAGGCACGAAGATAGGGTTTGGTATTTCACATTAAATCTGTAGTAATATGACTCGAATTAGACCCATTTACTGTCACTCTCTATTGAGGAACTAAAAAATAAAATTTGTCATGGAAATGTTTCTATTGGTCCTGGATGACGAGAAAGGTCTCCATTGGTAATTAGATTTTCAAGTATTGTCTGATCAACTTTGACGTAGAGCTTCCATTTATTAGACATTTGATATGCATTGTGTACTTAAGTTCCTACGCTGCCAATCATCGACAGTAAGTTCTGTTTCATTACACCGGTGCAGTCTGTATTCCAAAGACAGTATATCCACATCCTAGCTAAATAAACATAATTTCAGATCTTTCTATTGGCGGTTCTGCTAATTGCTAACCTAGATACATCTTCAGTTCGAGTTATGAGTTTGAGTCAGTCATGTTCTGACCTCGTTTCTTTTCCTTTACAAGTATCATCACTGTATTTGCAAAATACACATTTAAATAAGTGATTTTTCTAGATACAAATCTCAGTTTCCTCGATGTAGTTGATAAACAACATTACCTTTGTCACAGAATTAGGCGAAAATTAAATTTATTTTCTTCTTGATTTACAAACTAATCTCACCATTTTTTTGTTTCGTCGTATATGCGTTGCCTGGGGTGAATAAGTGGTTTTTCCCAAAGTAAGCGGCATGTAACGATTTGCATGTACCTGATTTTGAATTACATGAAATCAGGAACATTTGTTTCACGTAGTGCACGGTAATCCTGCCGTGATTTCTGCTCATCTATTTGAGGGTATATAAGGCAGAATATTTATGATCAATATTACGGGACCTAAAGTATCTAATCACAGGATAGATAGCTCGTCTTTCAATCTCCAGCCAAAGGGGTGAGTGTTAAATTTATATTTCGTTTTATTGTGAATTTTATTCAGTTTATCATTTCATATAATGATGTCTTAATTGCAATGCAGATTTTAAACGTGAATATTTGGAATTACTAGTCACTATTAGACTTTAAATGCAATAGCGTAATCTAAGTTGTATATTGTTGTAGAAAAAAAACTATTATTAGTTTGGTTTCTTTATTGTAGCTGATAACGCATCTGATAACTTCTGATAACGCATCTGATAACGTCTGATAACGCATCTGATAACGTCTGATAACGCGTCTGATAGCATCTCTGATAACGCATCTGATAACGTCTGATAACGCATCTGAAAACATCTCTGTTAACGTCGGCTGATAACATCTCTGATATTGTAGCTGAAATTGTTGCTGATTTATTGTGCAATCGAATTGAAGTATCTGACTGTCTGTCTGTCAGATTGTCTGTCCGTCTACATCTGTCGTGACGTGTAAATATCCGGAAATCTAGAAGTCCGAGTGTCGGAACTGTCTAGAGTTGTAAACATCCGGGGCGACATCTAGGGTCTTCGAGGAACGTTGGTTCTAGTAGATGTTGTATGCTGTCTGTACGTATAACTGTGGTGGATCCGTGAAGGGCAAGTGACCGATAAAAGTATTGTCTCAACCCTAGGTTTTCGGGGAAACTGGGCGGCGATTCAACTGTGGGTGAATCGTACGGTTATACAGGGTCGAGACACATGTGTGTGTTGCAATTGTAGTACAATTGAATACATTGTTGTATTTACATGGTTACTTCAAATCGCAATAGTATTTCAAGGCATTGCATGATTCTAAATAAAAGCTAGCAACTTGATTAAATACATGTATATGTTCGTGCTAGGTGTCGCAATCCATACGTGCGATAGTATAGTTTGATTTGTTATCGTAATTTATACTTGCGGTAATATAACTTTTGCAAAGGTTCCTTGGATCTGTGTATAGTCCAAGAGAATCCTTTGTATCTGTGTTTTATTTTGTATTAATATTTAATTTATTCATGTATTGTGAATGGTTGTGAGTGTAATTGTGGGTTGAACGCATGAGTTATTGTGTTGATACATCATTATTTTTCATTAATAATTTATTTCATAAATTTATATTTTCTTTCACATATTGTGTTTGTGTTGTTCATTTAATCCACCATCCTCTCGGTAAAAATTCTGTTACAACCTTTCTTTTGAGATCATCACGTACAAAACAAATATATGTACTGTAACCATTTTTTAGCCTTCTTTTTGTTTTGAATTTGATGTCACTTTGTGATCGAAATAAAATATGGGTGTATTCAAAGGTAAAACTAATTTCTCTTCGTATTTTGTATTGGTATCTTTGATATCAGTTGACTTCGTATTTTGTATTGGTATCTTTGATATCAGTTGACTTCGTATTTTGTATTGGTATCTTTGATATCAGTTGACTTCGTCATAGTATAGAGAATGACTGGCACAACTATTTACAAGACATATTTGACTCGTTAAGCAGTATATCGTTCTATTTTTAAAAAATGGCTTTCAGAAGATGGGTTGCCGCTTATAAACAATGTAATACACTTTCGAAATTACTCCTTTTTAATCATTCTGTTTGTTCTGATCTAAATTTGAGTTTCGTATTTCGTTGTATTTCAGTTCTTCCAAATCAAAAATTAAGTTTTGTTTTTAAAAAAATTGCAAGATAGAACATGATCATATGATGTGACACAGAAACAGTTATTACGCTGCAAGCGCCAAAAGTAGATTAATTCAAAACTAGACTAATTCAAAACTAGACCTATTCAATAATAACTCCAGCAAGGACAAGTCGGCGACAAGACAGACAAAATTAGTAATTAGAGGCATTTTGTGATAAGGAAAACAATAAGTACAATTATCAATATATAATGGAATGAAACCCAAATCATTGCAACGAGCAGACATAGAGACGACACAGCTAAGAAATAATCAGACTTCGAAAAACAGAAATTTCATATAAGGTCCTAGAAATGGATGGAAACGTAAATATTGATTTAATCCACTACAAGTCAAATTTAACACTTTAGTTTCAAAGAAGTACATAACTTTATAAATCAATGTATCGAATTAGAAGAAAAGTTGTGCAACTAGGCTTACTCCAACTATTTTGTTAAATTACACAGGAATACTTGATGTCTAATAATGGAAATAAGTGTACTATTGGAACCAACAAGGCACGGAAAGCAAAGCGGTTATACGCTCGTTTTGGACCTCATTGACATTGAATTCGATTTCCATTCGGGATTGGAACGATAAATGCTAAGACCTTAATCGACGATGCTTCGCCTTTTGCCTCTATCTCAGAAACGTATCAGAACGAAGTTTTAAAAAAAACAAAAACAAAACAAAACAAAAATCTATCAGGCTTTCCGTACGAAGAGTTCATAGTTACGAGATGCAGTTATACCGAGAAATAAGTACATATCTGTCACCATATCTATATAAATAACCGGTAGTCTCTCCATAAACACAGACAACTCTATTTCTACTAATTCTACGAGTTGTATAAGAAAAGGTCTGAATGTTTTTGTTATAACGTTTCTCTTTTTTAACCTGTCCATAAATTTAATTCCGATTGATATAGAAAGTGGCGTTCTATGACATGATCTGCAGCTGCATGTAATACATGCCGGACGCCTCTAAATATTTGCGTGTTTAGGTAAACGAAACAGTGATATAAAATGTTGGTGAAGGAAGAACAATTCTGTAACGGAAGAAGAACTATGCTGGAAAACCTGGTCACTCATTAGGTTTTCTGATATCAACGGCTGCTTGGATAAAGTCAACGGATGTGTACCAGTTTGATGATATCAAGCGCTACATGGATAAAGATGTGGCAATGTGTAATGGCAATGTGGCCCCACGGGCATTCAAGGCAGACTATTGAGATGTGGTCATATGATCGCTGATAGCTGCTTTTTTATTTTCAGTAAAGTTGTGAGTTTTATTTCCAAAGACGACAAACGTCGATAAGTAATAGGAGAGTCGGTACTTTTCCAAATTTAATTTGTCGAGAATTTGGCATTGCTTCAAAAAGGCGGAGACCTGGTAGAAATGATATGAATCCTTCATGTGAAAGCAGCATGCAGAAGATAAGAAGCAGCTTTGTCCCGATACCAATAATTACATGGATTGCATGATTCTCAGTATGATCCGTCTGTGAGATTTCAACACAACCTCATTGGAAACAAACCCATTAATTAATGAGATTTTGTGTGTCATAACTGCAAACTCAACAGAGCATGTCGTCTAATTACGAAAAAGAAAGATAGATTGCTTATAATAGCAGGTGCTTACTATTAGTAATTAGTAGTCAACAAATTGTGTGACACTAACAAATTAATGAGAAATCATATGGGCTAGGAAACATTATATGGGCAAGCATTTATAAAATTAATTTTGTATTTCAACTGCGAATGAAGTGGAAAATATTACTTCGAGAATCAACCCTAATTAGATGTTTTGAAGACAACTAATTACTTTTGCTTTTAAATCCCATAAAATATTGAATATTAGAACAACACCAATAATGAGGACGGAAAATGAAGCTTTGAATCATTTGAAATGACAACAATAACGGCAGTATAATGATGAATACAAGTAATTTGGAAGGAATGAATCACCCTTCGCTTGGTGCATGGGGTGTATATTCTTGCAATAGTAATAATAATATGTTTTCCTTTGGTGCATGGAAACGTAAATTATTTTACAATGGATGAATTGGTGAGATTTTCATTAGAATTTCAGAGGGGCTACGGGGGACGGGATAATACCTGATTTTAAAATATTTCTTACCCCACAATCGATTTGAGAAAAGTTAAGAAATGTTCATTAAATCTGTAAATTTGACAATACACCAGTTAGTGAGCGCAACTCGGTGGGTGCTTCGTTTGAGAGGTGAGCTCAAAAACGTATATATTATCCAAATACAAAGAGTCTGTTCTCGAGTTCCTTGATCCAGCGCACCCATGTCAGTTATTGGTGCATCCTGCTGCTACGATTAGTCAAAGGAGAATTGGTTCTGTATTACAGTTGTCTTATAATATTCATTTCGATATTTCTTGGTATCTTGGCTATTCCAGTCTCCTCGAATGTAAGAGATATGTCCATGAAAGCGAAGGTTGGGCCAGATATGGCTTTCTGATCCTGCTATGCTCTACATCTTATTTTCCCTTTGAAGGTATTCTTGTTTAAGGTAAATTATACGCTGAACAAGTCCAATATGTATTAAGCAATTCGAAATGCACATGCTGAAATAACATATAAACGAGATAACGTGTACACACTGTCTTTCCCATAAAATGAACTCAAAGTTTTGAGAATGATCGAAGTATATTTGTAAATATCTTCTCAATTTAGACTTAACGAAACTTAGTCGAAACGTATATCATGTACATAATAAGAATACATCAATATCGTTAATTTGTTGTATTCGAAGTTGTTGTTTTTAAGTAGCTATAGCAAGTAATCTAGTGCTGTGTATTTTATTGATTTTCTGTTGGAGTTGGCTTGACAATACACAAAAGCAAATATCGTTCTCTGCTCATATATATTTGTCTAAGCTTCATTACATTTTCGTTTTCTTTAACAGTGTTCTCAATGTAGTGATTTTGTATTCATTTCTTGGCAACTATGTAGCTTAGCAGAAAAGATAAACTTATAGTACAAATGTTGGCTATCATTTTTGCTTATTATCATTCTTTGCATGCTAGACTTTCTATTCAAGGATATGTAGTAAAATTAATTTATTCCCGGTTGTGTATTAACTTTGTATATTTATTACAACGCCTTTAACTTTATATCATTAGTACAGACCCCCAAAGTAGCGAAATAATTATTAGTACAACGAAATCAAACAATACAGGCTGTGCTAAAATGGCTTATTATAAAATTGTAACCTTGGGATTTTTTAGACTACCAGCACGACATGATACGTTAAGATCAAGTAGATACACAACAATACTACATCAACCGAACGCACTAGATAATACAAATAAAGAAATAAGTCTTTCTCGTTATCACACAAGTATATGCTACTGTGACAACAATCAGTTCTAGTTTATATTTATGACGGGGAACATTGACTCGAAGATGAGTATACATGTAGTCCATTTTACCGATAGCGAGAGTCATACATTTCTGCAGGCAGGTGGCTTAACGAATACGCTGGGCATTCATGCGACACGCGCTAAACAACAAAAGGATGGCGTGGAACGGAACATGACCATTGGCAGCCTGTCTGGATGACTCTTCCTGAATCGTCTGAAGTTTGCAGTAAGCTAATAGAATCCAGTTGCAAGTCAGAAGGTTGTCGAAGCTGAATGTGCCCCAAAGCCAGACTGATGTGCACTGAACTTTGCAGCTGCATCTATCAGACATAGTTTGTTGTCATGGTCTGATTCAAGCAAATACCGTGTCAACATTATTATCTTTAGGTTATCTTAGTATAAATAATTTGGTTAATTTAAACCATGCTGAATAACGTTTCTCGTGTTATCACTCAGATCTTGTGGAGGCAATTCGCTCATTAAAATGATGTTATGACCTCATTAGGACACCGCCTTATTTTGTTTTTTAGAATTTATTCACCACCTAAATAAGATTAACGTGAAAAACTCAATTTTAACCTCTAATATACCGGTAATGCATTTTATGTAATGTTTATCTGCGATTTGAGACATTTTATAGCATTGACATCACGATGGTGCCACAGCATTTCCCTGCTTATCCGATTGTTTGGAGCATTTAAGTTTCTGCATATCTGACTCCATGCTGTTCTTGTGTGAAAAAAATGGTTCCATTGTTCGGTGTGTTAGTGTCATTTCACTTAGCCACCTGACTACTAGCGACTGCTTCAGCTAGTTGGTGTATGAATGTTACGCTCGCAGTATATTTTATTCTTATATTTTTCAGAGTTTCTTCATGGGAGTTCTGATAATATGTTCTTTTAGACCCGCTTTTCTTCTGAGATCATGTGCAGTGATACTAATTTCAAACAAATTGTCCTTTGGTGTCACTCTTCACCATATGTATGAACAGAAACAGACTCAATGGAACATTCGTCCAATAATAATTGAACAATGCGTAGACATTAAATCTACAGGTCAAACTACATTTTTGTTATAGATAACTTTGCAATGTATGGCAGTGTCAGATGGGCGTCGGTTTTCAAACAATGGTCGAAATTGCATTATTCACCTATTTCCATATTTCGAGTTCGGACAGACTGACCGTTAGACAAAATCTCAAATAATCTATGTGAGTCAGGTTTTAGTTTGATGCAACGTACGCTAGTGTCCCCAGTGTTTATTTAATTCCATGATCATTTAACTAAACTTGTTTGTATCCTCTCTGTCATCTTTTGTAGACCAAAGACACAATCATTTAATAAGCAACAAGTACATTGAAATATATAAAATAGTTAATAAAATTCCCGTGTAAGTAAAATATTGTAAAAAAATTTGGAGTAATCGCATTTGTTTATAGCTCTTTATTTTAAAGATTTCTCATACTTTGTGTGATTACTTCCTTATGGGAAGTTGGTGCTGGGGATATAGTCCTCAGATCGAAATAATTAGCCAAGTACTCAGGTCAAACATTACTGAGTGAAGTGTTAGTGAGTTTCAAGAGGCTATGGTTTACGTTTGGTGAATTCCGGCACAAAGGCCGTGAGTGTCCTAGTCACTAGTCCCTATTAAAATATAATTGAGTGAATTGAGTCCATGTTCAGTATATATGACTGGAGACTGGTAAATTATGCAAAGGAATAAAATGAAAGGGACTGTTCCGCCATTGGCAGGCGCCAAATACTGTTGGCATGGTGGTAATTTTTTTTTTTTTTGGGGGGGGGTGGCACCAGACAGATGCCCCCCCCCCCCCCAATCAAAAAATAAAAGTTTTTATGTATGTATGTGCTCCCGCAGGTATGTTGTTTGTTTTTTTTATTTTCCATTTAAAGCCCCATTTAATTTTTCTCCATCGGGGTTATATGTTTGATTCGGGGTATTTTTAGTATCCTTAATGTTTTTTCTGTAGATCCTTACTAGGTGGGAATTGATCTACCCATAACTAGTAGTCTACGTTTGTATTTTTTTTTTACCATGGTTAGTGGTCTCCGATTATCCTTGTGTTTGCTATTTGTGTTGGTGCTATTTGTCAGGTGCTATATAAGGTATATACCTTGTATTTGTGTAAAGGATAGCCATTTCATCCAAATTTCTATCTCCAGTTGTCATACGTTTTGTCTTCTCTAAATGGGAGACAGTCTTTTGATTTAGTTTATTATAATTTAATTTAATTTTGACTTTCGTATAAATTGAAGTGTGTTATTTAAAAATTTTAGTATGCTTCAATTTATCTAATAATATTTATATTTTTAGGTCCGTCTGCCTTGAGACAGAATCTGTACGAATTTTTTTGGTTGTATAGTTCCTGTCTCAATTTGGGCCGGCCTATAATTAATTATTTTAATTATGAATACAAAACTTTCAAAATTGTTTAAGTTCCCTTTAATGGGAGCCATGTCTATTACGGGAGATAGACATGGCAGAGAAAGTATGAATATAGTATCCAGAGAAGTAGAGGTGCATTAGTATAATAAAGTTTTATTAATGGGTGATTTTTCCAAACTCTGCCACAGGCCTGCTCACTTCGCGTGGCGCCATGTGATTTAGCCCCATGGCGTCCTCATGTGTACTTTTCCCTTGCATAGTATATATAAGTAATTAAGGAGTAAGTAAACAAAAATTTTTTATTTTATTTAAAAATTGAAATAATTTCAATTTATTTAAAAAAAATTAAAAAAGTTATTTCCTAACCTTCATTAGTGGTCCACAGTTTATAAGGGTCCTCGTTATAAAGTCCGTTATTAGTCGTACCAATGTTTGTTAAAGTTTCCGTCAAGGAAGAGTAATTGACGTCTGTCATATTTGTCTACCTTCATTATTTCTATTATTAGTTTGATCCTTTCTTCCTTTGTTTCGTCACATTGCGTTATCGTGTGGTATTTTGTATAAAGGGCATTTTTGCATAGAGGGCAGCTAACCGGGGTCTGAATCATTCGTCTTCTAAGAACCACTTCGCCTGTGAGCCAGGCGTTGTGGAGGTACGTGTATATAATACTTTGTACCTTTGAAGAGTTGATGTCGGACCAATGCCTCCAAACTCTGTCCCAGTTGATATATGGAAATTCTATCTCTGTTTTACTCTTTGTTTTGTTTGATTCTATTTCCAAAATCCAGTCATAGGTGTCTTCTTTATTTAGTTGCCATATTTTTTTATTGTCCCTAAACCTATATAAAATTTCTTTAATCCCCTTATATAAATGTGGTGCGTCTTCTTTCTTAACTAATTTATTGTTCGTGTAGATGTCTTGTCTGTGTCTCATTCCGAATCCTATCCAAAAATTGTATAGTGCTTCCAATGGTGTTTGTAGTGTGCTACTTATCGGTTTAATCCTATTTATTATGTTTTTGGTTTTAATTAGGAGAGGATTAGGTAAAAAGATGCAACCCCCCCCCCCCTTTTTTTTTTTTTTTTTGCTCTATATAATGTATGGTGGTAAATGGGCACAAAAGTTCAGGCGAAATGTGGCATAAAATCATGATTTGACGGTCTAAGGTGGTGTTGTAAAAACAGTTCGTTGTATTATGTCACTGAGTTGTATAGTTTCAAGGCTTGAAATACTGGCAGTGCGTTACGGAATGTTAATGTGGAGAAACAATGCTTTTGTTTGTTTGATTAGGATTTTTAACGTAGCTTTAACAATTTTTCAGTCATATCGCTACGATGTCTGCAGTGAGGCAGTTTATAGTGATGTCTAGCACTGAGACATTATGCCGCAGACATGTAGCATGATGTCTCACCCAGTCACATTATCCTGACACCAGCCTGACCAGTCCTAACTCGACGTCTTAATGTTGAGCGTCAAGCGAGGCAGCTGTTAGTACCATTTTTGTAAGTCTTTGGTATGACTCGGCCGGGGATCGAACCGACGACCTCCCGCTTTCGGGGCGGACGCTCTAACCACTAGGCCAGCGGAGCGGTTGAGAAACTATGCAGTTGCGTCGTTGACAAACAATTTGGAAAATTGTGAGATTTGTGTTCATGTATCAATTAGAGTAACATTATTTTTAGAATAGACACGTTGGGCTTTCCAGTTCACAGAAGCAGTTGTATGGGATTTCTTGGAATCAGTTCAAACGTATGACTCGTAGCGCGATTCGCGCCAGGATTTGGCATCGCTTGGTCAAGAAGCCCCGTTGGTTGTTTCAGTATTCCTGGTGGGAGCATAATGCATATATGTATACTGGTTTTCACCGTTTTCAACTATGCTGTACAATGTTGAGATCTAGGTCAGTAAGGATATCTTTAACAACGGTATCAATTTTGCTAACACTTCTGTAAATACGGTTCCATCATCTCCATGGAATAAAGTATATATGTCGGGTTTTGAGGATGAACTAATCTATATTCAATGGCTCTCATTACACTTTTGGCTTATGTTCTTATCTCATTATCTGGTATATATTAATAAAATATTGGTTATAATCAATGCCGCCCTCAGTTTTATGATCATTCAAACATTCTATATAAATCCAACATGGTATTAGTATTTTTATATGTGCCCAGTACATTTGTACAGGTATGTTTATAAACATTAGACTTAGTTAAACTGTAGTAAAAGTTATACTGGGAAATGTTTCGTCAAGATAAAGAGCTTAGGAATGTCGAATCCAAAACTAGACAATATTTTATAGTACTTACTTCTTTTCTTTATTTGTTTGTTGTTAATTGGGTTGGGATCAAACAGAAACCCACCTCCTACGTTCCCCTAAAAACTAAAAGGTATTTTATGTGTATATGCTACCCCCAAAGGGTGTGTATTATTTTTTTAAAGAATTTTGATAAAAATTTAGTGACAAAATATGATTTGTGACAGATTATTTATAATCTCTAGAAAGAGTTGCTCTTCCGATTTAGTTGGTTTTCCCAACATCAGAGTTCTTTCCTTTGTATGAAAACCTTTGTCCCTTGTTTGCTATATGTATTTGCTATTTTGTTTTTAAGTATTAGTTTTAATAAGGTTTAACGCCATTTTCCAGCACAAGATAGGCTATAAATGGCGGCCAGTATTAATGGTGGAGGAAGAACCTGGGAAAACCCCAGAAAGAACCACCGACCCACGAGAAGCTACTGGCAAGCTTTCTCACATACCCACAATGGCGAATAGGAGACTCGAACCCACGCCGACAGGTGAGATGGTAGTGATCCGTAAAACGGAGAGCTCTTTAGACCACTCGGGGCAACTGCTATTTTGCATGTGTGCTATAGATAGTAGTGTGGGGACGGAACACTCATTCAAATTACATCCCAGTTGTCTTACCAATATTTTGACTTTATAATGTCCAATTTTTATTAATTTTTTTACATTTATTTAGCATTTTATTATTTTTAATAGAATTGTTGAATTTTGGCGAGAAAAAGGTGCGTTATTATTTAATAAGAACAAATATCATATTTTGTTTCATATGATTGACCATGGTGTGTCGTTTTCTCGTTATGACTATTACTTAAAGAGGCTACACCCACCCGAGTGAGGATCCGCATATTTTTTATTCACTATTGATTCCATCATCTACAGGTTAGCGTTCTCTTGAAATATTTAAACTAACAAAAATTAAAAAGATATTTTTACTTAAAGGTTAGTTCTAAGGTTTGTAAGGGTAACTCTTCTTTTTATTTCTTGCTTATTATTGAGTTAATCCCATGTATTTGTTCTGTTTGTCCATATTCACTATGTTTGTTTTTAAGGCATTCATAGCATGTCTTTCCACATCGCGTAGCGCCTTGTGCCATATCCCTGCAATGTATATGATTTATACTTTGACGACACGGTGATTCCTTGTTAAAAATTGCCCCTGAAAATTAAATCAATAGTTTATAATGTTAACAATTAGTCATAATTTTCCCTCTTATGAGCAGTTGCCTGTTAGTTTTTTTTTTGTTGATTGGTATACTACTATATACTTCTTAAAATATAGTGGGGATAATTTTCAGTAGTAGATATGTGATTGCACTTCATTGGCTTCGAGTATCTGGTGTTCCACTGGGATGTATATATATATATATATATATATATATATATATATATATATATATATATATATATATATATATATATATATATATATATATATATATATATATATATATATATATATATATATATAATTTTCTGTCAAGTATATTGAGTTTGAGTTTTGTTGGATTCCAATCTAATAATTTATTTCTTTTTAAAAAATTGATATGAGGTTAGAGACGAGGCTGAGACTCCAGCCCGTTCTTGATGGAAAACGCCCCTACGTGGGAGGTAAACCGAAGCCCGCTCCCTGTCTCCCTCTCTTGGTTATTATTATTATTATTGATATTATTATTATTATTATTATTATTATTATTATTATTATTATTATTATTATTATTATTGCATCGTTTAAATTGTTTTAATTGTAAATTTGGAAAACTTGAATTATGTATTTCATTAGTTCTATATAGAAACATAAACTTTTCCTTTTTTGGGGGAAAGGTATAAGTGTATGCTTCGGCCCGCGCTGTAGCATACTCCTAATGAGTGACAACCGAACCCTCCCACTCCCATCCCCATCCCCCAAAATTATTTTACACTATTATTCGTTTTAAAATTATATTTTCAGAAATCGTTTTGTTTCATTCACATTTTAGAGACATCGATTTAAATATGTTAGAATTTTTAAAACGTTTGAAAACTTGTTGCTTTTTTTAGGCTGTTTTCACGTAATGGCTCGTTTAAGTAGATATTTGAATTCACTTGCTTGTTGTTTTTTTTTGGTGGGTATTTTGTTGTTGTTGTTGTTGTTTGTTTGTTTCTTTGCCCAACACACAAAATGCCCAGCGCGGAATTTAATTTCCGTTGCCTAGGACGTTAAAGGTTACAGGACATACACCAAACTTTTTCTTTTTACTTCATATTTGCATAATATGATTCCAAGTAGTTATACTCGCACAATAAGAACAAAATATATCAAAGTGTAAAGAAGAAGGAATAATTTAATCGCTCGAAATAGAAGTATATTACGCTGCTACAAACCCTTATCTACGACTTTCCACCGGCAGGAAATGACGTACATTTATCCCTCAATATTGATAATATTACTGGACGACTTAATAAATGATGTCGTTCTGCAGATGCACACCTATTTTAGCATACAAATGAATGTATATGCATATTTTAACTACAACGAGCAAGATATGTCAGTTTGTGTTTTCTCTCATATATACGTATGCTACAAAATATGATTAATTATTTTCTTTTAAAGAATATCAAGATAATTTAATTTTAGTTTTAGTTTAAAGTTAGTTTTTTCTTTCTTCCTAAAACCTATTCCTAAAACCTATATAACATATTATCTACTTGATGGCTGAAGAAAAAAAGATTCTTCTACCTATTGTTACGTTGGCCGAATTGTTTTGGGTTCTAATTGTCTTTGGGTCTAATTGTCTTGGGCCTAATTGTTTTGGGCCCAATTGTCTTGGGCCTAATTGCCTTTGTCTTGGGCCGAGTTGTCTTGGGCCGAAGTCCATGGGCCTAATTGTCTTGGGCCGAATCGTCTTGGGCCTAATTGTCTTTGGGTCAAATTGGCTATGATGATACGGTCAACATTTGCTCAGTAATAGTATATATTTAATATTAATTATAAGCGCATACTTACCTATATTTTCAAATATGTATAAGAGATTTCCCTGATATAAATATTAAGCAGATGCCAAATCATGTCTTAGCTACATGATACAATAAGGTTAAAGAATATGAATTTTTTGTAAGCGTTTGCAAATTTGACATTTATGATTTAATAAGAATTTAATGAATACTAAGATTTAAAACTGTCTATTACTGACCATAAGTGTCAAATATATATGTCTTGCAAACTTTCGCATTTTTGGAGGTTAAAGGCCTAATAATGGTTTAGTGAATAATAAACTTTATGTTCAATGACATCTTAAGAAGTGAATTTGATAAAATCTTATTTTGGGCGTAAATTGTAAAGACCCTTGTTAATGCGTATAGTTTCCCTCTTCACGGCATAAACATGTACTTATGTAAATAGGATAAAATCGTTCTAACGATAAGAATAGTATTTCTGCGTTATTTTGAACTTGTAAAGTTTGATTTTGGTTCTCCCACTGACAAAGAAAGAGTTTTTCTTTGTGGAATGTTTCTAAAATCACGTTAACATCGGTTTGATAGTGTTGAGCTGAATCTGTTATATTCTAGATTGATTGTTCTATGCACATAATAATACACGTGGCGTTTAACTTTTACCATATATATATATATAAGGGCGCCGAGTGGTCTAAAACGCTCTCTGTTACGGATCACTGCCATCATATTTATATATGCGATACTTTGATTCTACACTCCATTCCTATCCTACAGGTCGAACGTTTAATGACCAAAAATGCGTGATCATATTGGCTTCTAGTAACCAAATCATGAATAATATATTTTGTAAACAAATTTTGCCATCACACAACGAGTTGATAAGAGCTTTAACTAATAATGTTGATACATGATTGCAGGAAAAGGGGTTAAAGGGAGCACATCATGCTCACTTTACAATTATTTAAACATGTTGCATCCTTAGATGTCTACAGTCCTTTTTACAATTTCAGATAAGAGAATGCAGACGTTTAAAATAAATACTTCTCCGTATCTTCCAAAGTCTGACAAAGAAGGTAGATGCTTAAGAATAATTACATTGAGATAATGAAAAGAAATAGCGTCGTAATCAAGTGTTTGTATGTTTATATTAAGAAGAACTCCCCCTCCCATTTAATGTGATACAAATTCGTTTCGTTAGAATTTAGATAAATATCTGTTCTTCGTTTATATAAATCCAGCCGGCTATTTTGTATTCACGAACGTTTAAGAAATAAAATTCAAAAAAGGTATAATATCACTATCTGTGTTGTTACCCATGCTGTTATACCATTAGAGACAACACTAAATTATTTACAATCTATTTAAGCTGGCTACTAAGGAATCTTAATTTTTGAAAAATCATTTTTTTTATCCATAGTTTCCGCTATAGCTTCTACCTATAAATAAAGGTAACATAAGGCATGGTGTTTTAGAAACTACCACATCACCTCGAATCAGAATAATGGACAGTCTGTGTAAGGGTCTGCCGGTTATCAAGGGTTATTAGTACAATATCGCACAAGCGCTGGTCAAAGGTATTGCGCAACTTGGAAAAACAACACTTGAAAACCGCCTCCCGCTAATTCTCGTTATCTAGAGGATGACCTCTACGGTATAATTTGCCCGGTTAATGGATATGGTAATCCGAGATAGTACCTTGAACAAAGACAACACACGAGCCCCCGTAAAGATAAAATATGAATTTAATTAAAATACAATTAAAAGAAGAATGGCACAATAAATTACAATTTCTTTCTTTCTGAATACACTTAGTTCAGAAATACATGAACTGAAGCTTTAAAATAACGGATACATTCATTAAAATCCAAACACTAATAAAAATAGATGAAGTTAACCGTTAATACTGAGAGTAAATTTCATCACGAAATCGAGTGTTCATTAAATTGGACTGTTGGGTGATTCACAATGACCTTGTTCGTCGACTGGTTTTTTCTTCTGCGTTCGTCTCAACTTGAGCTTGGCCTTTGGTTGTACGTGGGATTACACAACTCTGTCTTCCAACTTCTTTTTCCGTCTCTGAATTTCGACTTCCTCGCTATTTCTTACTCGATCTTCAAACAAACTATTTTTCCTTGTGTTTTTGGCGTCTTACAATCGTTCCACCTTCAATTTAACTGGAACCCAATTTTTACGAACGTCTGTCTTTCAAAGCACGCTCGGAGTCTTGACTATGTATTGTTCTACTTCCTCTCTTGCAGAGGTCTTCGTAGACTGACTAAACTCGTTTGATACGTAGTATATATTTCCCCGATTCTGCGGTTCGACACACCCCCTTCCCGCTACATTTGACCAATCGGAATAAATGCTATTCCTACGGACCTTTTGAAAACAGTCTATCAAGATGCCAAAATGCCACTTAGGGTCGAAATATCACCATATCATTTGTTTCCAATCACTCTGACAGCTCTACGTGAGGAATCACCTATTTTAAGCGTGTCAAACACTCAGTCCGTTGGCACTATCAACAGTTCTAACAGCGTGACCCAGTTAAATAAACATTCGTTTGTCCAAACTCTACTTTAAGACAGTTAATTGTCGGCTAGCCTACGAATTAATTAATGAATTTCACTGGCGAAAAAATTGGCACTTGACAGTCAGACTATTTACTTTCTCTCTCCGAGGAAACGAAACCAATAAACAATGGACAAAAGAAGAACAGATACATTCTTGACAGCATTTTAATTATGTTTTTTAGCAGAGAGAGTATCTCGAAAGAAAGAGTGTCATGATGCTATGACAGCATTTCCTATATTGGCAGCCATAAGCTGATGATGTCTTATTATTTGTTGTTTCAAGTGGAGAACGTGCCTGGAACAAAGTAACTAAAAAAGAAAGAATTTTTGTCACAACAACGAGTCCAATCTAACAACGAATCTAATATGTCGTATTTGTATATGATCTAATTTTAGCACTACATGTAAGCCTATAGATATGAGATTGTAAAGTAAGCATAAACTCACTGCGGACCAAAGGGATATATGTCCAGTCCGGTACCAGGACAAAAGAGCGCACGACAAACTAACACCGACGAAAGAGCGCAAGGCTAAATAGCACCGACAAAAGAGCGCCAGACTAAATAGCACCGACGAAAGAGCGCAAGACTAAATAGCACCGACAAAAGAGCGCAAGACTAAATAGCACCGACGAAAGAGCGCACGACAAACTAGCACCGACAAAAGAGCGCCAGACTAAATAGCACCGACGAAAGAGCGCAAGACTAAATAGCACCGACAAAAGAGCGCAAGACTAAATAGCATCGACAAAAGAGCGCCAGACTAAATAGCACCGACGAAAGAGCGCAAGACTAAATAGCGCAAATAATATTAGTAACTGAAAGTCCTAAATGCTTAAATTGAAGTGTATTACAATTTAAATTAGAAATTACTTCTATATATATTAGGTACATTTTTAACTAAAATATAATCATTACTTAAAATGACTTAAAAGGAATTAATAGCAGTATCTTCCCCTTCTGTGACTCGATTTGTTCCATGAAAATCTTTTGAACAACTATTACACTGTAATTGTGTAAATTTTGTAAAACTGCAGAAATATGGTGAACTTAAATTGGAATTTTTAACTATATATACACGTCCAACAGATTCTTTGATCGCTAGACTGTTTGTACCAACGTAAATACATCAAAGCTTCCATCGTTTGAAAACTTCTCTATATAACTGTTTGATCTCTTATACTTGATAGCATAGTGGCAAACATCTTTCTTTTGTTCAATAATGCTTTCTTTTTGTAAAAAATTAAAACTTGTACCATTTGAAAACTTCTCGATATGACTATTTGATCTCTACTCTACTTGTTAGTATAATTTAATCGGCGCTCTTTTGTCGGCGCTCTTTTGGTGTTGAGATCTTTTGTGTTGCGCTCAATTTGTCGGCTCTTTTGTCGACGCTTTTTGTTGTGCGCTCTTTTGTCGGGTCACCGTCCAATCCATTCATATGTGTCCACAATTAATACAAGTTTCGTATCGTGACATCACAATCTAATCAAGGCATCTACATATGACCACAAATACTAATACTACAATTCAAAATATCACTACCGCCTGTAACTATTGCTAAAACATGATTACGTAGTTTATGTGAGAAAGGTCTAACCCATCACGTAATCATCTACTTAAGATCTACTTAAGGAACACTAGGGATAAAAAAAATACCCCTTTTCAAATATATAACCCCGATGGGGAAAAATTAAACGGGGAGATAAATGAAAAAAAAAAAAAAACAAACAACATATCGGGGGGAACACACACAAACAAAAAAACTTTTTATTTTTTCTTCTTGGGGGGTGGCATGTCTGGTGCCCCCCCCCCCCCCCCAAAAAAAAAAAAAAAGAGAAAGGTCTAACTCCATTCCGGTCAAGAAAGTGTAAAACAAAAGTTAAATTGTTGTTATCATCCTGAACATTTAATCAAATCGTCTACATCTGCATACTATTACACCTAATAATATTATGTTTAACTTTTTTCAACTGCACTAAACGTTTCTACCAAAGTAATGTCATGACCTTCCTATTCCACTTCCCTGATAATAAGCATTTGAAAAGAAAATAACGCAAATGGCGGAAACTCTAAACAGGTAATGGAGATTTACATATCTGTATGCCTACAATATTTCATTTCTTCCTTAACGGGTTTTGGTAAAACAAATGTAAAACCATAATTTTTAAAATGTTTAAATATACATGGCTGTCCTTGTCTGAAAATGGAAAATGTCATCTATTTATGACTTGCAGGTAAAATCGTTGTAGATTTATGGCTCGCTCTCCTTATGTTATTGTAGGAGGGATTTGTTTTCTTGGTGTGGGGAAAATGCTATTTATTCAAGAAATGTGGGCACATATAAAATGCAGTAAGTTTTACAAAACCTTTTATGTAAATATCGAGATCATTTCTGATGTGATGAAGAATAACGTAACATATTTAGATGTTTCCATCCTCTCTACCTTAAAACAGTACACTTCATAATAATACTGGGTAACTATGTGATCTGCATAATTTATATTGTAACACGCACGTATAGTGAAAAATTGCAGTGCGAAATAGAATTGTCACCTAATTCATGAGATATGTCCGCAATATGATTTAGAATATGAAGTAATGAGTCATTGTCCTGACATGAAAGCCAGTGCGAGTCTAGAATGGCTATTGCATACATTATTTTTTTAGACAGTATTACACTCGTCGTTAAGGGCTTAGCAGTATAGTAACATAAGCTTTGCTCTGTCTGCAGCCAATCTCTTCCAGAATTTACAGTTATATTTATTCTCTGTTGAAACTGAGCACGTAGATAAAAAGGCAATGTTAGCGAAAGTCTAAGTTATATTAGGAAAATATTTACCAAGTTTCCATACAGCCAGTGTTTGAAGATTAGTATGAACACATGCGTATGTATGTATGTATGTATGTATGTATGTATGTATGTATGTATGTATGTATGTATGTATGTATGTATGTATGTATGTATGTATGTATGTATGTATGTATGTATGTATGTATGTATCCATGCATGCATGCATGTATGTATGTATGTATGTATGTGTGTATGTATGTGTGTATGTATGTGTGTGTATGTGTGTGTGTGTGTGCGCGCGTGCGTGCGTGCGTGCTGTTGATTCATACCAATGATTACCCATCAGCGTTGAGAGATCGTGTCACTGGTATTAACATCAACATTTTTCAATAGTTCATTTGTTTACACAAAAACATTGCAACGACTTATCATGCGACATGTTTTCACACTAACGTTGAGATGACTGCACAAATCAGGTGTGAATTCTCTCATTTACATAGCAATTAACATTAATCTTAGAAAAATTAATAAATACATTTGTTTTGGCTATTACGAAAATCATTGGCAATTGGTACACATTTCAATTAGGTTCCAAGTTATGTCAGATAACATAGGGAAATATTGTTTTACACACATTCTTTATCTTTCATCATATCAATCCAAGATTTCGGCCCAACCAGTATGACCAAATTTATTATGATCTAACTTCAAAAGTGACACAAATTCCAAAATGTCCAAATTTTCACATGTTATTCCACATACATTAGGAGGAAATCCTCCAAATAGAAGCAGGACATTACCCCCTGTTAATTCTCCTTGCAACTACCCCCTCTCTCCGCCATTACCCCTATAAATTACCCCCTCAGTATATTACCCTCCCCATATATTACCCCATTAACATCGTGTTCAAAATGAATTACTTCGTACTAACAACAGCTTTGAAGATTGGCATCGAAAAATGCAAGCTGCCGTTGCTGCTGACTATTCAAACATTTGGCGCTTTTTAACAATCCTTCAAAGAGAGCAATCATTCCTGAACGTGATAATTTCTCAGCAGTTTGGAGGACATCCAGTGGAACCAGCTCGAAAGAAATATCATGACTGCAATGCTCGGATTATGAACATTGTTAATGACTTTGCTAATAGAGAGTACTTTGAATACTTGTGAGTGATGGCACATAAGATTCAGCTGTAATGATATAAAGATATTTTATGGTACTATAACATTATGATATAATAATAATAACAATAATAATAATAATAATAATAATAATAATAATAATAATAATAATAATAATAATGACTTTATTTAAAGAGGGTAACACAATTAGCAGAGAACTAATCTACCTTGAGGCCCTCATACAAGGAATTTATTTAATTCAGCAGCATCTCAGAAGCCACTGGATATATTGGGTTTGGAAGATGGAAATAGAGTGGGCATTTCTAATCTCAACTGGAATACTATTCCAGAGCAAAGTTCCAGAGTATTGGAAACTTTTCTTGAATAATTCCTTATTTGGTTTGGGAATTTATACTGTTTTGTATAAATTGATCGCAGGTGGGGTGTATTACCAGGTAGCCTATACTGGAATAGGGATTGTAAATATTCAGGAGCACTATTATTGGATATCCTGTACATTAATTTGGCTTTTCTTAAACATATTCGGTCTTTAATAGGTAATATTTTTAACTTACCAGCTAAATTTTCCTTGCTTTCTTTCTGTTTTGATATTAGCCTAAATGCTCTTTTCTGAAGATTTTCCAACTTTGATATGTTTTTATCATTTTAATTACCCCATACTGTATTACAGTAGTCTAAATACGGTTGTATGTAACTGTTATAAAATAATTTTCTGTGCCTTTCAGGGAGAAAATGTCTTATCCTACTGAGAAGCCATAAACTTGAATTGACCTTTTTACTGATATGTTTGATATGATCAGTCCATGATAGATATCATGATTTTAATATTGAACATTCCAGGCCAAGTATATGTTTTCAAGGCTAAGATTCGTTTTCTAAAATAAACATTTGCAATTTGAAATTTATTTTAATTTATTATTTATTCTTAGGGTTTAACAATTATATGTTATATAGTAATATATGGGGTGGGGTAATAAACCTGGGGTAATATACTGAGGGGGTAATTGATAGAGGGGTAATGGCAGCGGGCGTAGTTGCAGGGAGGTAATTGACAGGGGGTAATTTCGTAGACCCCTCCAAATGTAGGAGGTCCTCCTAATGTTGGTGTGTAAATATGGTAGACATGGGGCTTCCCTCCTAATGCAGGCAATGTGTGTACACACACACACACACACACACACACACACACACACACACACACACACCTCTACCGTATTTATTCCTTGATAAAATATGCATATGAATTAACTATGCCCAAAACATGTTTACATGTAGTGACCAAACATAATGAATAATTTAAATCTGAGGTATTACAGAGGCTGTAACGACTCCATATTTCCTTCAACAAAGGCCAGATTCGACTTGATGTCAACGTGGGATTACAATCACACACAATATGAGAGTTAATTTTGTTTGAGCTATTTAAAAAGCGCTAGTAGTAATGGAAATGAAATTGCCAGAGTGAAAAAATAATCTGAGAATAAAAATGTCACTTCTTTACCTTCTAGTCTAAATTCGTTTCTTGTAAACTGGGTTTGAATAAATCAATTTAATTGCTATGTTCTTTTGCTTATGAAATTATACATATTATTGTTCTTTGTCTACCCAAATGTATATGACATGTGAGTGGCTTAATATCGAAAGATCACACACATATATACACGCATATATAAGTAATAGCCGAAAATATGATTAATGTCGTTTTCAAGAAAAAATGCAAACAGACACACACACATTGCATTGCAGAACACGTGCAAATACGATCCTACTCTGATGTGTTCATCAATGTATATATGAATTGGTTATATTACAAAAAATAACGAATATTTGAAATACAAATAGTAGAAATATAAAGTTCTTTCATTGGCTCCTCCCTCCCTCCCCCACCCCCTTCGCAAAAAGATTACCGGTACTAGTATTTAAAGACGCGTCTCTAGTGAAATTTAATTATGTAGTGATTTTATTTTGTATTTATATTTGTCATTCTAGTCGACAAGGATGTATAAAACTGCTACGTAACACCGTAGCAGAACAAGCAATTTTCGTGTGCATCTTCTGTACTGTGAACATTGTAATCCTACGGGGGTTATCAGTCTTAAACACTGAACATTATCTAGCTTTTGCTGGATTGTTGTATATCTTTCTTCAATATTATATACCGTGTAATACTTTATTTCATTTTATTATTTTGGATGGTCCACGGTATGCATACCAAAGGCAGTATTTGGTCGTATTTGTTCATTTACCCCACGTATACACCCTGCCGGTTAGAATACGCCTACCTTAAAATAGTACAAGACGAAAGTTTATACTCTTATAAGTCATTGATCTTACGCAGATTCTCACAGGAAACGTAGTCCGTACGTTTACAAGGAAAACACCTTTGGTGGGTCGGGGAAATTTGAATGAAATTGAAAAACACTTTAGTAACAATGGTATGATGGCAGGTCAATTGCGATTCACACGTGCAGTTTGTCAGAAACAATACTGAAGACCTTTTGTGCAGGTGTTCTCAATGGAATCTAACTATTATTCTTAAAACAAACATACGACACTAATAGTGTAAAAGGATTCCGTCAGAGTTTTGTCTCCCGATGTCAATGCAGGTCCAAGTTGTTATCTTTTTGGATATTTTCTTTTGACCCCTTTTAAATCAGTGCCGGCATTACAGTATCGTTTTTAGTCATTAGTCTTCATTCAGGTAACGTAGGACACTGGCCCCAGTTACACAACACATGTAACATTATGAAATAATAAAAAAGTTGGTTGAAATGAAAATTATATATGAGGTTTACGAGGCAGTACACAAACTCTACACTAATAAACATAATGGCATTCCGTGTCAATATCACTCTTACAAACCAGTCACAATCTATAGCACGAAAGAAAATGTATGTTGTAAACGAATTACGGCATAATGGTTAGACTTGTGAGAAATACCTTAACATGAGCCACACACTATTCCTCTTTCACTAGAACCAACATTCAGCATCGATGCCATAGTCAAACGAATAATCATGGTTTTCCCCAGATTTTCAGTCAATTTTAAGAAATTATTAATAATAAGGCTTGATAGCACCCAAACTTAAGGTGTTTTGGTCAGGGCAATTTAAAGGATGTTCTTAAAAATTAAAAGAAACTTATACAAATGTGTTAGTCATCAATATCAACCATGGGATGTTTTAACAAATGTTTCTTTCAACTTGCTATAATAAATAATTTCATGAAACTCATTTTGATTCAACTGTTGAATATTGCTTTCCGTATATCATAGCTAGTATTGATAACATCATTTACTGTGAACTACACTCATTGTGGTATATTATCTCGCATGTGTATCAAACATTAAGCGCTGAATAGAATCCACTAACTAAAAGCAGTATTAATAAATATGCAATATTTGTTGATTTAATGTAAAGCATAAGGCCATGCGAGTTCATTAGTGACCAACAGTTATTTTGCGCTGTAGTTTTACCACTAATTCAACCACAACATGATCCATTTTAATTTGAAGTAAATGTTACACCAATCATTATGTATTCGAGTAAGCAATCATAGTGAAAGAAATGATTTTTTTGACATATGTGGTTGAAAACATGCCTAATATTCTAGCAATTTTTTTGTGTTTAAATTTAGTTATTCAATTATTTTTGTGTTTAAATTTAGTTATTTATCACTGATTTCAGACGTACAAAAAGTACTCTATTAATTTGTGACATTGTTCCGAATTATGGAAGCATAAAGATAATGAATTATATATTTTTTCTTCTTATATAATACTGAATAATTATTCGGGCTTATATTGTCTGGGTATATATATATATATATATATATATATATATATATATATATATATATATATATATATATATATTAAGTTCACCATCATTTCAATATCTCATGTTTAATTAAGTAGGGTCAGGAAATAATTGACAGGAAAATTATTTTGTTCAATACTTCCTTGGTAAATGTAATCTATATAATGGCTGTTGTTAAACATTCGCTCTTGAAATATCTGGAGTTTGCATGCTCATTTACTTAAAAGAACTAAGAAATGAAACCGAGTGTTTCCTGAATTTTATTTTCAAAGTTTAAATTTCCTTTTAAACGACATCATCATTTATCATCAAATAGTTCTTGCAATTGAGAAACATTTTTTTACACCATAGTGTAAGCGATTGATGATGAGCGTGTACATCGCCGTGAAGTCAAGAGATACAGGGTGGAACATCCAGTGAAGTATATAGCTCTCTTCTAGAATTGATGTATTTCCTACTAGTATGAAAACAACTCTTTTTTTAGTAGATCGTGTCTCTTACGCTACTGTCATAGAGATTCATAGGTGAGTATCGTCTGAGGCTGATTAAATTGTCAGGCAATTCGTATCTTACGCAACCTTTGCGTGCTAACGCAGATTTGATACAATGTTTAAGCAGAGACAGCTAACTGACGATTTGGTCATGTATGATTTAGTTAAATGAGTATATGTAGTTACACTGCTTCTCAACAAACAATCAACGCAGTGTCTTTGCTATGTAAAACCAACCACTTATCTACGCACCGTGGCAACTTTAAAGGACAGCACTGCATTAATTATACGGAAAAAATGGGAACCAGTCTAGAAATTGGCAAAGATACAGTATATATTGTTTAATTGGTGAAATTTCAGTTACTCAGTTCATGAATACTCATTATTGAAATAGCACCTGACTGTTTGGTACGGAAATAAAGTATCTGTTTCAAACCCACGTTAAGTCCAGAAAATGCCGCGGTTCATATAATTTTCCCTTCATGGAAGCTGACATCTAGTACGCATCTATATTGATAAATAGGGTTTAATCATGAACACGCATAATTGTAAAGCTATTGAAATTTTAATATTATGGTATAATGCGTTTAATATGGGAACTGAATTGGTACCGTGAGTCCTATATATATATATATATATATATATATATATATATATATATATATATATATATATATATATATATATATATATATATATATATATATATATATATATATATATATATATATATATATATATATATATATCCTTGTTACATTATGATGGATGACCATTTCAGGTAGACAAAACAATATTATCCTGAAGGTGTCGAGGTTGATTCGTGCCTGCCTGAAGATCATTTTGAGGAAGTGTTTAAACATATTGCACTCTATGGTCATAAATTACTACACAAGTATAAAGAAAACCAATGATGTAGCTCAAGCTAAAGAATGCATAAACACGGCACAGCTGTCTAATTGTTTCTACTTTTACATTTCGACTGGCGCCCATTTCATAAAGTTTCCTGTCTGGGATATAGCATTCCCCTCATTTATCACGCTTGACCTCTAATGATCGCTTAACCTGTAGGATCATCCACTTTAATTCATTTACAATAGTTTGCCTGACTAGACGTATGTGAATGTAATCTTGTGTGGGTTTTCGTGTCAGTGGGTCAGGACCATACTGTTTGCAACTCATAATGCCTTCGCTATAGAGGGTGAGCGTGAAATATATGGCGTTTCATAAATCTATTAAATTTTTTTTGAATTAATAGAGTTTAATTCAGTTTCCAACAGCTCACTCTTTTCTACCACGTTTCGTACATGTATTTCCTTCAGCAGAATAATTAAGCCCTACCACTCTCTTTCCAACCGCACTTCCTTCAGCATCCGAAAGTCATCTTCATCATCGTCTATGTTGAAATTTCATTGTGGTATACTGCTGTTACTCCATGACGAAATGTGCGTATTTCGTCATCTTCACGCTGCCTTTTGTACCTTCAGTGGATATATATATATATATATATATATATATATATATATATATATATATATATATATATATATTGTATTTTCTCGTGTACTAATGTGCCCGTAAATTCTAAATGGTATAAATATCTGAGATATTTTGTGAATGCTCACTGATATTCCTGTTGCAATTTCATTTTATCTTCCAATATATTTGTCTGTATAAGCCGCCCTCCCATTGCAATTTTCTCTTCATAATGTTAGTGATGTCTGTGTCAGTTTCTTTAAATCTGTTTCCTATAATACTTCTCTTTCGGACCTACTCTTTCTGTAATACCTATTGACTAAATATATTTTGATATGATTTATCAGCTTTATTAATGGAAACTTCAGTTAAGTGATTAAGAAATTTCAGAAAATGGGATTAACAACTGGGTCAGTTAGAGGGGTATATAATTTTACTTATCCTAAAATTACTCATTTTTGCCGTAACTATTCGAAGTAAAATCAGTCTTATTGTTTTGTTTTCTGTTTTTCATTTGGGTGGATTTATTTATTCCATATATTAGCCACTGGAATTACTAAGTGCTGAACAATACTCTTGGACAGAAATAGAGTGAATCAGGGGCATTTTTGGAATATATTTTTTGCGATGCATGAACATACTGCTAGCACGTCATCACACACCAGGCAGTTGCCACATTAGCCTATTAGAGACTACAGGCACATCAACACATTCTATACTGGAATGTATTTGGAATATTAATGGTATTCAATTGGAACTTCATTCATTCGGACTTGTGATAGAACGTTTAATGGCTGTGATTTAATTCATAATCCCGTAAGTTTCTTTTAAAATTTTCGCTTTATATTTTAGGAAATAAATTATCTGTTGAATTCTACAAAAGGTGTTGATTCTCACTTTTATCTGTTGCTCTAATTAAGGCCATTTAGTCCAAACACTTGAATGTTTGGACTTTATTTGCAGGTAAACGTTTTGGCCGTTACTTTTAATTATGTGTATATCTGTCTAATTTTCACTTTTTACGATGTATCCAACTCTAGTCATGTTTGGATTGCTTTTATGGAACATATTTCCGCATTAGGAATTTCCAAAAGGTGTTATAGTTTGGAAGCCCTGTCTAAACAACTCAAGGAATGACTCTTTCTGTATGTGTTGTCCCATTTATTTTATTAAATATGAACTATTACAGTGTCGGGACTGTTATGTCTATTTAATTTCTACTGTGTGCTTCTGATTGTGCATCGCCGAGTTTTGTGTGCACCTGACTTTTGTCATGTTTGCAAGTTATAAATAAGTCGTTTGCTAATATTTGGGTTCAATATATAATCTTTGTAAAACTTAGAATGGTATGGAAGAGACCTGTTGACCCACATTCTGGTCATTAAATTGTGTCTTAGTTTTTTATATAGGGTTGTAGTTAAAAAAAATATTCAATCGAGTTTTAAGTTTATTCTGTGGAATTATTTACTGTTTTACTCAGATATAATTTGAGAGGAATAATGTGTTTGAACGTTTCATTGGAGTTAAGAAATGTACTCATTGCCCTTTTGGACCAAGTCGCTATTTTGGGATTATTGTGAATTGAAAAGACAGTCTGAATTATATCAATGTGATACATCAAGACTGTCGGTACATCAACGAATTCAATACTTTAGGTACGTCAACACCTTTAATATTGAAATTCATTCGGAACGCTCAATACTTTTGTACTTGCGATACAACTTTGAGGATTAGCTGGGATTAATATTCAAGCTTTTGTTAACCTATTAAATCTTTACTTATGTAATTTCGATATAAAAATATACTGGTTGATTTTTAGTAAAATGGATGATTTCGCTTGTTTTTCGTACTTAGTTTAAGACCATGGAGTCGAAAGAGTACTTCTACGTAGTAATGCTTAATATTAAGTTATAACGTATTGAAAAAAATATTTGTAGCTTTAATATTCGCTGTGTAGATGATGCTCTTGGCAGTCTCTCACCGTAAACATGACGTTACAAACGACTTAACAGGGAATATTTCATTATTAAATATGGTAAGTGATCTTCCTTGAAAATGGTTTAACAGTCTTCCTCGGACTTCATGTGATTTATTGCATTCCGTCAAATAATTTATCATTGTATCTGTAAACATTTCAGAAAAAAGAAATCACTTGGCAAGTTGACAGTATTGGTTTCTGTTTGGAAGCCATAACTGATTGCTGCTAATGGAAACAATTTTTTTGTGAAGAAAACATCCTCTTGTTGGATACAACTAATCATTTACATTTTTCACTAAGTGCTGACCTGGTCAGAATAATACATTCCGTCTTAAAAATAACTTCGTCATCTTTAATACGTTTGTGATTTGAAAAAAAAACCTACAATATAAACAATTATGCAATTTATCCAACGACCATTGGACTATCATGTTTAATACGAACGGATGGGATCCAGATCCGGGGTTAATCGCATTCGAATGAAATTAATTAAATTACAACTTATTTTTAAAGTTTGATTGTATTTATATTATTCTCTTCTTCAAGCAAATATATTAAATTTCGTAATATTTTGGATTGTAGTAACTTACTTTTGAATTACTTTTCATTATAGTTCTTTAGAAAATTGCAAGAACAAGTACTATCTGCATAGTAGGTGTATGCATTTTTAAGAGTGTCAGCGAAATGCCCTGATGATTATGCTTATAAGAAAGTAATCGAATTATAACGATACCGTGATAACAATGCATGTTACAAGTGACAGTCACATATATACCGTGATAACAATGCATGTTACAAGTGACAGTCACATATATACCGTCATAACAATGCATGTTACAAGTGAAAGTCACACATATGCCGTGATAACAATGCATGTTACAAGTGAGTCACATATATGTCCTGATAACAATGCATGTTACAAGTGACAGTCACATATATGTCGTGATAACAATGCATGTTACAAGTGACAGTGACACATATGGCATGATAACAATGCATATTGAAAAGTAACCGTGTCATATCGATACCTTGATAACGAAAACCAAATTGAACATTGTCTACGTCGGTACTATAAATATTTTAAAACTTCATATGATAATGCACGTGTCAGGGCACGCAGTTAACAAGAATCGTCTGTTCCTTAGCAACAGTCTGTGTACCGTGATTTTTGTTTTTCTTTATTGTTTGTGTTTCCTTTTAGATTCGCTGTGTGTATATATATCATGTTACGTATTTACAGAATTTGGTCCCGAAACATTGAAACCTGCAACTGTAACTGAGATTTGTACTGCAATTTATATTTGTGACCCCGTCAATGTAACCCATGAGTCGGATAAACAAAAGCAAAGACAAAATACAAAAACAAAAATCATCCCACACCCCACCTACCCCCCCCCCCAAAAAAAAAAAAGAAATCCATTATGCCTCTCCTTATTTGTTTATCATTTCGGTAAAATTATTTAAATGTTTTGTGAATGTCCACTCAACAGTATAAGATCAAAAAATGAGGGAGAAATGAGGAATGGTACCAAAGCATCCTCAAAGGTATATGGTACTTGGCTACATGTTAAGAGTCTATGCTCATAAAATAAGCAAGAGAAACGATTGACGACAGCAAGCTTGGTTTATTTGTTTAATTTGGATTTTTAAGGTCGCTTTTAACAAGTTTTCAGTCATATCGCTACGATGTCTGCGGTGAGGCAGTTTATAGTGATGTATAGCACTGGGGCATCATGCCGCAAACACTAACCTCTTAATGCTGAGCCCCATGCGAGGCAGCTGTTAGTATAATGTTTTGTGAGTCTTTTGGTATGACTCGATTGGGGGTCGAAACCACAACCTCCCACTTCGCCGGAGGACGCTCTAACCACTAAGCGTGGTACAATTTAACAAAAACATTATTTTTCAAGAATACAATGATAAATGAGAAAAATGAACTTACGGTTCAAGTCTCGAAGAGATCCAAAGTGAAGATGAAGACGTGTTTGGAATGGCCTTTGTAGTGTTGATGTGTAAACAGTCTCTTGTTGAATCATGAAACTATTATTCCAGGTTTGAATTCAGTATAAATTCCAACGAATGTCTTTATTCAAAGAATTTAGTCAGAGCACATTTGTTTTTCTAGAGAAAATAATCACTTGAATGCATTAATTTTGAAGAAACTAAAATTAAGCTCTAGCTAGTCACAACATTATACAACTTAAAAGTGCTAGATGTTAAAGCACGACTTGTAAAGTCTCAACAGTCACAAGATAATATAGTTCTCTACTTGACCTAAGGTCACAATTAGCATTTTCTGAAAACAACCATGACCTAATGGAAAATAAACTTTTAAGACTGATCCAATGAGCTTTGTTTATTTACAACACAATAGTCTACAAAGAGTTAACTTCGGAATCTCGAAAACCCTGACTCGCATCAATATATGTACTCCTTTGTTTACCTGGATAATAATCCTGATAATAAGCTTATACATATCGACAACAATGAAGCCAGAATTAGTTTTTTAAATAAATGAATAAATAAAATCGAAACAAATCAATCAGGTAAAAAAGAAACGAACTTAAGTCCATCAAGCAATATTACATTACAATTACATCTAATGAAATAATATAAAAACACTAAATATAAAAAATTGAATTAAATATATATCACAAAAATGGCTAAGAAACGTATTTGTTGTATTCTAACCCAGTTACAGTGTAACTCACATCAAGAAGACTTTATTAATAGCAACAACAAAAAGTTCATAATCCCATATAAAAAACGCAAATCATGTCGATATAGTTATAGGATTCTATATCACCTTCCTTTATGTTTTATTTCATATACACCTTAAAGAGGTTTTGCACGTCTGTACTTTAATATCTGTCCCGAATCCGACTCGAAGTCCCTTAGCTGTATTGAGTAAAACATCAAACAGATTACCTCATACTGTCTCGTATGTGTTATAATTAGTTGTTGTTGTTGTTGTTGTTGTTGTTGTTGTAGGGTTTAACGCCACTTTTCTGCACACGATAGACTATACATGGCGGCCAGTATTATTGGTGGAGGAAGAGCCTGGGAAAACCCCCGGAAAGAACCACCAACCCACGAGAAGCTACTGGCAAGCTTTCTCACATAACTGCATTAGCCGAATCTTAGACTCGAACCCATGCAGACAGAGGTGAGATGGCAGTGATCCGTAACGGAGAGCGCTTTAGACCACTCGGCCACTCGGGGCCCCTGTTATAATTAGTAGTGTGTGGTGATGTACCTGATTGTGTGTAAGGGACTTATCATTAGTGTGTGTGTGTGTGTGTGTGTGTGTGTGTGTGTGTGTGTGTGTGTGTGTGTGTGTGTTTGTGCGCGTGCTAATATACCAGAGTGAGTGTAAGTGACTAAGTGATTTTTCATTCATTAGTGCGTGCTCAAATATATTCGGATTTATGCAAGTGACGTAACATTAGTAGTGTGTGCGTGAGAATGTATCTGAGTGTGAATATAAATTGTTAATACGTTGAAATATTTTTTCCTTACCGAATTGGTAGTAGCAGTAGTAGTAGTAGTAGTAGTAGTAGTAGTAGTAGTACTAGTAGTAGTAGTAAGAGTAGTGATACTTTTAGTAGTGTTAGTATTAGTAGTGATAGTTGTTATTGTTGTTTATAGCAGTTTCTGTCAACATTAATGATATTTTATAGGTTGGAATGTTTTATACATCATGTAATAACCTTCTTTGTGTTTTATACATCATGTAATAATTTTCGTTATGTTTTATAAATCATGTAATAATCGTATTAATGTTTTATAAATCATGTAATAATCTTCTTAATGTTTATACATCATGTAATAATCTTCTTAACGTTTTATACATCATGTAATATTCTGCTTAATGTTTTTTAAATCATTTAATGGGGCTCCGAGTGGCTGAGTGGGCTATAGCGCCCACCGTTACCGAGCACAGGCGTCTCACCTCTGTCTGCGTGGGTTCTAGTTCGGGCTCTGCCAATGTGGCTACGTGAGAGAGATTGCGAGTAGCATCTGGTGGGTTGGTGGTTCTTTCCAGGTTCTTCCCCCACTGTTATTCTGGCCGCCATATATAGCATATATTGAGCTGAAAATAGCGATAAATCCTACAACACCATCATGTAAGAATCTTTGTATTGTTTTATAGACATCATTTAATAATCTTCTTGCAAGGAAGGAATATCTGGGTCCATAATCCTACCGTTTGTTGTCGATTTGCAGTCGTTTATAATTGACAGCAAAGGGTTATAATAGCATCAAAGCAGTTCCTAATACAGTACTTGCATATCTTTCCTTGTTTATGCTAAGATAGGTAAGTAATTAACTTGCCAGATAGATAGTTCAGTAATTAATTAGACAAAGGTAGACAATTTGTCTGAACGCCACCTCATTTATGGGGAGGGAATACCATAGATCGCTAATCTCTGCAATTACATAATTCAATGTCATCCAACATTTTGCCAGTTGCTGTATGCTGCTTATAGACGTCCAAATATTTTCCTCTCATTAATTTATTATCGATATCTTGATTTTCCACACACCAAAATGCCAGTCTCTAGCCAGTTATGAAGATAAGGCGTACAGCTCAAGTTATTTAGTTGGAATTTGGTCCATTACACGAAGAAATAGTTCGCTGCATTATTAATTTACGGGGGATAGACGTATACACATCTTCCGGTTCGGTCTTGCAAAGGAAATATTAATTTATCCGCATAAAGTATTTGAAAAGAATGTGAAGTGGTAAAGGGAGATTCGGCATAACCTAATAACTTGGTTTGTTTGCCTATCCTGCTAGTCACGTTTTTTTTAATGCAAAATTTTTTTTATTTTGTTTCTAATTTTTTAACTTTAGTTTTAATCGGTCTTGTCACCACGGTTACAATTCACATGTAGCTACCATAAGTCTTTCATTAATCACCTTCAGAATCACAGTGTCAGTGGTTTTAGTCTTTAGAATATCAAGAATGCATCATTTCACAGCTCTCGTAATGATCTTTCTCTTGAAATATGGATTGTCCTACATTAGCAGGAATGGCAGAATGTAGCTTTGAAAGAAAATAGTGATACAAAAATATCTAAATGCAGTCATTATTAGTCATTCGTCACTAAGACTTCTTGGAACCCCTTTGGCGCCAAGCACATTACGAGAATTGTAGTGGAAGGGTAACGACAAGATACAGCTTAAAGTGTAAACAATAACTACGAATTAACACTTAAAAATAACTAAATACATAATATGAGACACAAACTGGGTCATTAGAAGTCTGCTATAATTTCGAAGGCGGAAACGTGTGTGTGTGCTTGTGTTTATGTGTGCCTGCGTGTGTAATAATCTCTTCTTTGTCCGTTGTTTAATTCAATGCAATAATTACTTTAAGGATGTTTGTTTCTCTATACTTATAATAACTTACACGCACATCTGTCATGCAGGCTAGTAAAACAACATAGTTTTGTAAAGATTAAGACCTGGACATCGGGGGAGGAGGGGGGGGGGGGGGCGATAATGCATTAATTTGCTAGCGCCTAACCGAGTAGATAATTTTCGCCGAGTACCGAATCGTAGTATTTGGATGTAGTATTTGGATGTAGTATTTGCCGAGCAGTTGGTGCGACTCCGGAGAGTACCGTTTGTTTCATTATCGTATGCGAAGCTTAAACTTTTCGTGTACCGTATACCGTATATATCGCCTATAAGATGAAATTTTTTTATTAATAACTAAAATTATTATGTATTAAAAACTTTTTTTTAAAATTTCGATATTTATTGAATTTTTTTTACTTGTAACCATGTGTGCACGTATTATTTGCCGAGGCGAATACCTCCGAATAGTTCCGAAAAAAACGGATATTCGGCCGAAGCGAATGTTCGAGGCGATTTCCGGTTAGGCCCTAGAATTTACATGTGCTGTACCAAACTATGTAGCCTATATACGAAAATTACCAAACCCGTCAAGTTTTACCCTCTTTCTGACTGAAATAAGAAGCAGAAAAAACTAAAAAACAAAACCAAGCAAAAAGAAAGAAATAAAAACAAATATATGCACGATGAAATACTAGAAATGGAATTGACTATTTGTGCATATCCCATTTTTGAGCCGTTATATATTCAATGCTGTAAGGCCCTCTGGCATAACAAAATTAGGTAATTGTTTCGACGTTTAACATTATCAACACAACATATACTGCCATTTTCGGCAACTCATGTTTAACGATAAGCGGACGAGATTGAAATTAATTAATAATGATTGTGGTACGGGAACAGAGAAAGGTAGAAAAAGAATGGCATATACTAGTGCATATATATATATATATATATATATATATATATATATATATATATATATATATATATATATATATATATATATATATATATTGATAATTTTTGGGAATATTCATAACAAATTTGGAAGAAAATTAGAATAGACATAACAATTTTGAGTTTACATGGGAAAATAATAATTTTAATAATAGTTATAAAAACTTACTATATCTAAATCCGTATGCTTCAACATTTGTTCTAGTTAGCAAATCAGTAAGTCCTCGTGCATTAACATTTATTCGAGTTAAACAATCATTAATCAGTTTGTATGAACATTTATTCGAGTTTCAAAAGTATTAATTCGGTTGTGTTACTATTTATTCGAGTTATAAAACTATTAATCCATTTGTGTTAACATTAATTCGAGTTACACAATTATTAATCCGTTTTTATTAACATGTATTCGAGTTTCAAAAATATTAATCCATTTGTATTAACATTTATTCGAGTTACAAAATTATTAATCCGTTTTGTATTACATTTATTCGAGTTTCAAAAGTATTAATCCGCTTGTATTAACATTTATTCGAGTTGCATAATTATTAAGCTGTATTGTTTAGTTACTACTTATTTTGATAGTGTTGTCGAATTTCAGCAAAATATTGATAATTAAAATGACAGTCCAATTCGTCACTTCGCTGTCTCAGTCTGTCTGTCTGGTCTGTCTGCTTTCTCTCTCTCTCTCTCTCTCTCTCTCTCTCTCTCTCTCTCTCTCTCTCTCTCTCTCTCTCTCTCTCTGTCTGTCTCTCTCTCTCTCTCTCTCTGTCTCTCTGTCTCTCTCTCTCTCTCTCTCTCTCTCTCTCTCTTTCTCGTTATATATGGATTTACTGATTGAAATAATTCGGAGTATTCATTGGAGTCATATACCAATTATATGTTTTCACTTGTGCGTCCATAAGAGGTTCCTAACTCATAATATGCGCGTGCTTTCTTCTTTTTTTACGGACTATTTTACCTTGAAATAAGGAGAAGTATGATACTCCTGCCATTTTCTGCTCGAATGTATACAAAACAGTAAACATAAAAAGTAAACAGCTGACATAATAGCGTAGGATACGGTAAGAAATCGGCTACTTCAGTCTGTTATGCAGTTTGCGAACCAACACGTTTGGGCATTAATGATTTGCATATAATTTCAAAGGTGTATATATAGTTCACCACGTGGGTGAAAATCTTCAGTATTTACTCATATTTCGATATATATATATATATATATATATATATATATATATATATATATATATATATATATATATATATATATATATATATATATATATATATATAGTTACGAGTGGTAAAATATTTCGTTTGGCTGTATCCCTAGATGAAATATAAAATATATCTGGCATTAATGCAGAAAAAGAAACATCTTTAATTAATCACTCCGGTTACCTAAGTGGTTAGAGCGCCCGTCTCGTATGCGGGAGGTCGCGGTTTCGAACCCCTGCAGAGTCATACGAAGACATAAATATAGTACCTACAGCTGCCAGACATGGTGCCCAGCAGTAAGAGGTCGGTGTTAGGACTGGTCTGCCTGGTGTCAGAATAATGTGACTGAGTGGGACATGATGCTTTATGTCTGCGGACTGATGCCCCAAGTGCTAGATATCACTATAAACTGTCACACTGCAAATATAATAGCGATATGGCTGAAACATTGTTGTTGTTGTTGTCATTGGGTTGACGCCATTTTTTTTCAGCACAAGATATGCTTTACATGGCGGCCAGTATAAACGGTGGAGGAAGAACAATGGAAAAACCCCAGAGAAAAACACCGACCCACGAGAAGCTAATGGCAAGCTTTCTCGCGTACCCACATTAATTTCAGTCGTTTTCATTGAATTGAACAACAACCAATAATCCCTTCACCCGCCCCAAATAAATGAACAAAAACCAGTGGTTAGTAGTACATGTACTGTATGCTTGAGATGACGTAAAATGTTGAAATATCATTACAGTTCTAGCATTTTGTAAATTATTGTACGCTCTCCGTCTACAAATTAAGTCCGACAGAGAAATGCAACAAATCAATGTTTTACCATTGTTGTGAATTGGTTAAAAGGACCATAACATGGTAAAAAAAAATGAATAGTAGCGAATGAAATATCAATGAATGCGTCTCTGGTAAATCCGATGCAGTCTTCAGAAAAATATTAAAAACGATAATTTTCATTGAAGTATCTGGACTGTTCAAAAGTGGAACGGTTGCATGCAGGTTGAGTAACAAAACCTAATTTCGATATATATCAGTTTGAATTATAGTTACTGGACTGTTCTAAAGTGGTACGGATGCATACACGTTGATTATCAAAACCTAAATTCGACATATATCAGTTTCAATTATAGTTACTGTCCGAATCAGTGACCTGATATCAGTGACCTAATGCAATAACCGGACATGCAAAGGCCAATCCTATCTTCTTCATTGGACAAAATGGTACCTAATGATCGAACAAATTAAATTCGTAAAATACTAGCTACATTGATAGATTTCAGTTTAATTCGATTTCATTTCTATGAAGCTTTGCATAATTTAATTTGTACCGAAACTCGATGTGTCCACATTTAATGACTATATAATCAGTTTTCGTTCGGATGTACTGTTCTAATATGGGTCAGCCTGGTAATACAATTAATAATGGTTGGTTACACTGTAAAGTCGGTCAATACATTTAGTTAACATTATTCGGGCTAATTAACACTTGGGCCTCGATCATTGGGACATCCATCGATAACATGGTCATTTAGTTCTTGATAGTTTTGTCTGGGAAACATCAGTGCCGTACGAATTGGCCTGTAATCTAATCATTTATCATTAATAAAGAATATCACATACATTTTCTTTGCTTTTATACAGAATGCATTTCTAACATAAAATCTATTAGAATATAAATACTTAATTTGATTTGAGTAAGCAGGGAAAAGGAATGTGCAAGGGAAAAGAATGAATCAAAAGTGTTTATACGACTTCAGATAACACTATGTACTTATCCACATCTACGTATACCGGAATCTGATGTATATAATACGAAATTACCAGCCGTATGTATAAATTGGATGTATATTTTATGAAATTACAAGCCTTACACCTGAATCGGATGTATATTATATGAAATTACCAGACGTACACCTGAATCGGATGTATATTGGATATCAGCCACACCACCATTGTGTACACCAATAGATTTTAATATGGACTATGTTAATCAGCGATGTGTGTATATATATATGTGTATATATATATATATATATATATATATATATATATATATATATATATATATATATATATATATATATATATATATATATATATATGTATATATATATATATATGTATATATATATATATATATATATATATATATATATATATATATATATATATATATATATATATATATATATATTGCAGTATGCTTGATTCAATGGATAATAATGATTTACATTATGGATATGGATTTATAAAATATGATACTAGTTGTCAATTAACATTATGGTAAAAAAATATGTTTTTAGTTAATTTACATTATGAAGATGGATGTTTAAAATGTGACATAAATCAATTTACAATTATGAATACGGATCTATAAAATTTGACAGATATCAATTTACGTTATGGATATGGATTTATAAAATTTGATAACATTAGTCAATCAACATTATGGTATAAAATTGGATGATATTAGTTAATATACATTACGAATATGGAAGTATAAAATGTGATAGTAGTCAATTAGGATGATGGATGTATATTTATAATATGTTTGTAATTAATTTATATTATAGATATAGATTTATAAAATGTCGTCAATTTGCATCATGGATATGGGTGTATAGAATGTGATGAGAGTAGTCAATCTACATTATGGATATAGATTTATAAAATGTGATAGTACTAAAATTGCAATATGGATATCGGTGTATACTATGTGATGAAAGCAGTCGATATACATTATATATATTGATGTATAAGATGTGGTATTAGTTAATTTACTACGTTGATATGGATTTATAAAATGTGATAGTAATTAATTTACGTTATGGATATAGATTTATAAAATGTGATAGTAATTAATTTACGGTATGGATATAGATTTATAAAATGTGATAGTAATTAATTTACGTTATGGATATAGATTTATAAAATGTGATAGTAATTAATTTACGGTATGGATATAGATTTATAAAATGTGATAGTAATTAATTTACGTTATGGATATAGATTTTAAAATGTGATAGTAATTAATTTACGTTATGGATATAGATTTATAAAATGTGATAGTAATTAATTTACGGTATGGATATAGATTTATAAAATGTGATAATATATAATTTACGTTATGGATATAGATTTTAAAATATGATAATAATTAATTTACGGTATGGATATAGATTTATAAAATGTGATAGTAATTAATTTACGTTATGGATATAGATTTATAAAATGTGATATTAGTTAATTTACGGTATGGATATAGATTTTAAAATGTGATAGTAATTAATTTACGTTATGGATATAGATTTTAAAATGTGATAGTAATTAATTTACGGTATGGATATAGATTTATAAAATGTGATAATATATAATTTACGTTATGGATATAGATTTATAAAATGTGATAGTAATTAATTTACGTTATGGATATAGATTTATAAAATGTGATAGTAATTAATTTACGGTATGGATATAGATTTATAAATTGTGATAATATATAATTTACGTTATGGATATAGATTTTAAAATGTGATAATAATTAATTTACGTTATGGATATAGATTTTAAAATGTGATAGTATTTAATTTACTTCATGGATATGGATGTTTAAAATTTGATAGTAGCCAGATTACATTGTACATATGGGTGTTTAATATGTGATATTAGTCAATTTACATTGTGGATATGGGATAGGAGTCACTTTTTTACATTGGGGATATAAGTGTACAGTGTGATACTAGTCAAGTTACATCACAGATATGGATGTTTACTATACAATAGTAGTCAAGTTACATCGTGGATACGATTTTTAACATGTGATAGTAGTCATTGCTTTACATATTGGATATAGGTGTAAAATATGTTAGTAGTCAGATTACATTGTCGATATGGATGTTTAAAATGAGATCGTAGGCAATGTTGTTACATTGTGGATATGGATGTTTAAAATGTGATAGCACTCACGTTACATTGTGGATATGGATGTTTAAAATGAGATCGTAGGCAATGTTGTTACATTGTGGATATAGATGTTTAAAATGTGATAGCACTCACGTTACATTGTGGATATGGATGTTTAAAATGAGATCGTAGGCAATGTTGTTACATTGTGGATATGGATGTTTGCTATGCGATAGTAGGCAATTTACTTTGTGGATATGGATGTATAAATTGTGATAGTAGTCACGTTACATTGTGGATATGGATGTTTAAGATGTGATATGAGTCAATTTACATTGTGGATATAGATGGGAAATGTGATAGTAGTAAAAAAAACTTTGTGTTTACATCGTGGATACAGATGTATAAAATGTGATAGTTTTTGTGTCACATTTACCAAATACACCTCAAATTCTTTATTTGTAACGGAAGGTCACTAGTTTTGTCTTCTTAATGGCATGAAGTTTACTGTAATAACGGTTGTTTCGGTCTGCTGCATGTGATTTGTATTTGTTTCGTTGCCCAGATTGTATTCCAGTTTTCATTTCCTACTATTTCTTTATTATATAAATCTAACAACTTTTTCATAATTTTAAATGTTTCCTTTACCGGGTCTAATTGCCTAATTAGTCTAATTATTATTGACCTAAATAAAGTATATTTCAAATCTTTATCTAATTTAAGTAAATTGTTCCATTATTCAAAATTAGCTTTTCTAATCCTTACTTTCTTGCCTTATTTATATCTTCAAAATTTGAGTTTGGTTTTAAATAATCTGAAACGTACTTAAATTGTTAAATTAATTGCATATACATGAAAACACATTTATAATATTCCAATATATGTATATATATACATATATATATATATATATATATATATATATATATATATATATATATATATATATATATATATATATATATATATATGCTTACAGCAATCCATGACATACATGTACATGAAAATACGCTTACAGTAATCCACGACATACATGTATATAAAAATACGCTTACAGTAATCCATGAAATACATTCATATGAAAATGTGCTAATACATTATTTACATGAACATGAAAACAAAACGAATCAAGTTTTGTTCTAATTTAAAGGCAAGAGAGTGTAATACCTTACGACCATTCAAATCGATATGATAGACTATAAAAAAAATTTTTATTAAACATTAAAAGCGGTGAAATATAATTACTGATATTTTCGATATTAATATTTGATTTTTTCTATGAATTTTCTGGATGTAAATTATCCTTTTGCTGTGGTTAAAGTAACGTTTGGGCCCAGCATAGTTATTTGAAAGAGCCATTTCTGTACTAATAGTATCAGACAAGACTATATATATTAAGACTGTTCAGATAGTTTACGTTGTTGGTCAAATTATGAATTCGTTTCTCTATGACACAATATTTTAACTCTCTAATATTAGAACTCTCTTCCAATTGATTTCTTAATCGACAAAGAGAGTCGTAGTTCGGTAAGAAAGTAGCAATAAAATTCATAACTGCTTTCCGGTTAATTTCCCATCTAAAAATTCTGAAAATAAATTAAAACTGTCGCGAGAATAATCATACTATAATCTAAAGAATTGAGACATACTTTGGCCGATTATCATATAATCATATCGAAACTTACACTGGTCGATCATCGTAGAATCATATCGAAACTTACACTGGTCGATCATCGTAGAATCATATCGAAACGTACACTGGTCGATCATCGTAGAATCATATCGACACTTACACTGGTCGATTATCGTAGAATCATATCGACACTTACACTGATCGATTATCATTGATTCATATGGAAACTTACACTGGTCGATCATCATATAATCATATCGACACTTTCACTGGTCGATCATCGTAAAATCATATCTACACTTACACTGGTCGATCACCATACATTCATATAGAGATTTACACTGTCCGATCTTCACATATTCGTATTTCTCAGCGATAATTTGTATGTTTGGCGTGTTTCACTTTCCATGAAAACGCAAAACTTCAAAATGAGTACAAACCTATTGAAATCCTTGTAATTCCTTTTAGACCAAGACCATCAGTTTGCGGGTTTTTATTTCTCTATACATTATGGGACAAACATTCTGAATTTGCCTTAGTATGAGAACTGCTTTACTCTGTAACAGAAGTATATCTAATGAACGTATGTGTCGGTCTCTTCAGCAACCCGACGTTAAAGGAACATTAATTGGGAAATAGGAAATAAACACTCCAATGCGGCTTTCACTTTTATTGATATAGCAGCTTGTAAGGACGTTCTCTATCTTTATCACGAATAACTTATTTTCACTGCGTAAATACTTTCTTGCTTCCCACGTTATCAAATAAGTTTTCAACGTTACATCGCGACACAATATCAGCCGTCAAACTACGATATGAGGAGAAAATAGACAAATACTGTTGTGTCAGTTTAGAGTTCACATCGTCAAATCATCTTTCAAAACATTTTCAGCTTACATGATTCCTCATAGTAAGCAAAATATATGCTCGACAACAGTATCCATTTCCTTGTCACATGTGGCCACGACCATTTTAAAGTTGTTTCTGTTCGTTACAAAAAAGTATTGTCCCTTAGTTACGATAACTGAGGTTGCACAAAGTTAACGTACATTAGCGACATAAGTCTGTGGAAGAATATTAGTTTTATCTTTGACATTCCTATCTTTTATCTTGATTAAGTGTCGTGACTTTTGTCAGAGTCCCTAAATAAATGTCTCATGTGGGCCGTGATTTACCTCTAATTTATAGTCCTCCCATCTCGGCCACAATTGTTACAAGCTAATTTTAAAAAAGAACGCTGAAGAAAATATGTTAATCACATTTTTGTAAAGGCTGAGTTTACTTTCAGTCGTTGGTAGTATACGATCCAGTCCGTGCGTATGTCTGTTGTGTGTCAGTGTATGTGCGCTCTCGAGTATGTGCGCGTGCGCCTTCGTGATTAGTGAATACAATCCTGAATGAGGTCGGCAGACTTTCAGATATAATTGAAATTCTTTCAACGATACTCCAGTCTATCTCTGAATTAGAGCCAAACATTCTTTTCCCGGGTATAGCAGAGGATGAAATTATTTTTTAAATAAAGATTAATCGTCTCACTTTTTCTCTGAAAAATTATCCCCAGTGGATTAAAAGAAAACCGAGAAGAAAAAAAAAATCAAAGACCAATTGAATTTTTGTGAGTGCCCTAATGGTCTGATTTTTAGATTCAAAATTGTTTCCTCTAAATGTTGAGTAGGATTTCGCTAAGGACTTATGCATGCTCTTTTCCATGACAGTACACTTCCCCCCTCCCATATATCATAATCTCATTATATTTTAGTGCTCCATTTTTGTCTTCTTTGGCAGCTGTACTATTTCTACGGGAATATAATGACATTTTTATTTCAATGATATTTCCAGCAATTTAATTGATCTGGCCGTTTTGAACAATTACATAATAATTTAGTCCCGACCTCTGACACTACATTTTTGACATTTGCAAAAAATTTCTTTCTACAGTATTTGCAAGCGACATTGATGTAATGTTAGTTTACATAAAGAACTGAGGCATTGTTATCATGTCACATTTCTGCCGGAAGTTTTTATATATATATATATATATAAAGTCGACTTTATGACACTGAAATTAAAAGTTAAATTTAAATGGATCGAAATGTAGTCAATCCCCAGGAGGAGGGGCAGAGGTGCTCAGTATTACATCCATGACATTCCGAATGTTCTTTCAAGTTAGCCTGACAGGCACCTTGAGTATTTTACGATTACGTTACGCCAAGATGAGTCGATTATTCGGGCGGGATGGAATAGCTAAATTTGTATCGCGAGTAGACAAGATTTGAATCATGGCATATGGTTTTATTTGCACGTTTTAAATGAAACTGTTACCGAGAATTAAAAAGCAAAAATGAAATAAGCTAACATTTTTTCAGTTGTAATTCCAGTGTAAATAAAGATCCTGGTGTAGATTTGTATAGTTAAGATTTTATCGTACTCGTTGTCCTTGACTATCGTATAAATGTTGGAGAAAACCAAAATCAACTTAAAACTAAACAAGTGTTGGGATTTATGGACATTCTTCTAAGCGTGTTTCTCGAAGGAATTTAATATGGAAAGACCCTGAAAATGGAAACAAGTAAAACATACTGCGTGAATCGAACTGACGAGTCCTATACCAGATATTTCAGAAAGTAAGTCAATTAATGGTTATTTATAGCGTTAACACTTGCAGAATCTCTCTCTCTCTCTCTCTCTCTCTCTCTCTCTCTCTCTCTCTCTCTCTCTCTCTCTCTCTCTCTCTCTCACACACACACACACACACACACACACACACACACACGCACACACACACCTGTACATGGGTATACACTGTGGCAGAGGATATTATTTTAAAATAAAAACCCAATAACTGCTTCCATTTTTGGTAAAGACAAACTCTTCACTGATATTAATAGCAGTCACCCTCCCCCTTTTCTTAAGGTTTTAAAACGAGATTTGTTAAGGTTTCAAAACGAGATTTGTTAAGGTTTCAAAACGAGATTTGTTAAGGTTGTAAAACGAGATTTGTTAAGATTTTAAACCGAATTTTTTTAAGGTTTCGAAACGGGATTTTTAAGGTTTCAAAATGATGTTTTTGATTGCTTCAAAACGAGGTTTTCTAATGTTTCAAACCGTGAATTTAAGGTTTCAAAACCATATTTTAATAATGTTTCAAAGCGAGAGTTGTTAAGGTTTCAAAACTAGATTTTTAAGGTTTCAAAATGAGATTTTTGCGGTTTCTAAACGAGATTGAAATTTCAAAATGAGATCGCGATTTTCTATCAGATTGTATCATCTCTCTCGGACAAAGAAAGATTATCGTGTCAAAATAGTCATAGTTTGCATTACCAATAAATTATAGACAATATTTCATAAGCCTACATGAAAATTTATTTTCATTAAAGCGTATGTCAATGTGGTCATTTGTGTGCACCCCACCCCACCCCAGATCATCACTAACATGTAAAATTTAATATCTGATCGCTACGTATTTGCCCTCACAATACCCCACGCCCAAATAATTACGGAGGAGCGCACTTATTCATAATTAAATTAAATCTTAAATATTGTTCTAAAATCGATTACTAAAGTAGTTTAAACAAAGCCTATTCAATCCCGATTTCCTAAATGTTCTGTGCCTTTAAAGTCAATACAAATTACTCTCTGACGAAAATCATTGATCGTTATGGAATTTTATAGTGGTTGCCACGTACTTCACTGGGTCAAGAATAGAGAAAGTATTACATATGGAAATAGATAACGGTGTAGTACGAATTTGTTTTTAGGGGCTCCAAGTGGCCGAGTGGTCTAAAGCGCTATCCGTTACGGAGCACTGCCATCTCACCTGAGTGTGGGTTCGATTATCGGTTTCGGCAAATGTAGGTATGCGAGAAAGCTTGCCAGTAGCTTCTCGTGGGTCGGTTGTTCATTTAAGGGGTTTTCCATTGTTATTCATCCACCAGTAATACTGGCCACCATGGATAGCCTATTTTGTGCTGAAAAATGACGTTAAACTCTAAAACAACAACAACAATGAATTTGTTTTCAAACACATTGCTTTCATCACAGCTCGCGACATTCAAAATATGGATCGTACCTTTAAGCTGATCTCGTCAAAATATATACTCGTAATTTAATATTGATTTTGCCGAATGTACTTCACAGGGCGTGTAAACACTAACTTTTAAAATGAATATAGATGTATGGGGACCAAAATAGAGTGAATAATTACCATTTATAGATATGTGGAATAAAATTTAAAACAATGACACTTATTCCTTAACTAGTCGGTTTTATACGCCTACATGACCTGTATGACGTTTGATATAATAGTGAACATTGTACACTAGCAAGGACATGTCATCCACGTCACATCATGGCATCACAAAATAAGGGCAAAAGTAATTAGGCAAATCAAAATTAATGTTGCAGTTTAATCATATACGAATTTCTCCACCATAGATTTTGTTTTGTTTTAACGAAACTATTGTCTTATTGTTCAATGGTGATTACTTATATACAGATTTAATGACAGACAGTTCGTGCCATATTGTCAAGAAACTGGTTGCCCTAATCAGGAAATTAATTGCCATAATCTAACTGGTTGCATGCGCAGGAAACTGGTTGCCTTAATCGGATTGGTTGTATGCTCAGAAATTGATTGCCGTATTCGGATTGGTTGCATGCACAAGAAACTGATTGCCTTAGTCTGATTGGTTGAACGCACATTAAATTGGTGCCGTAGTCTTATTGGTTGTAGGCTCAGGAAATTGGTTATCTTATTCTGATTGGCTGTATGCAAAGTACATACTTTTCTGCATGTATTCATGTACGGCTAGACTAATTTAGAATGGACCACTTAATACACTTCATAAAGGAAATTTCCTCTTTTTGTTTTAATTACAAGCGAAATTTAAGCATAGGAATCGATAGTGTGTAGCTTTGATGTTCACGTAGGAATCAAGCCATACTGTCCAAACTTAAGTATGATCCTTTCTTTGAAAGTGACAATAGACAAAAGAAGGATCATAAAGAAAATCAACAATGTGAATGCCTATTTTATATTTGGTCATTGTAGCTTTAGATATTTCATCCTTTGAAGCAGAGCTAAACTAATACGAGTGTATTCAATACAAATTTTGTTAATCTATTGAGTCTCTATAATATACAATATAAATTTGTTTCATCTACTGCGTCCCAAAATCAATAATTCTGTTTGAAAATATTTGTATAAACTTTCCATTTGATCCCGTGACTGCTGTGATATTTACGTTAATATACTAATATCATAATTATATATATATATATATATATATATATATATATATATATATATATATATATATATATATATATATATATATATATATATATACATATATAATATATATATAATATACATACATATATACATACATATACATACATATATATACATATATCACGAGTGAAACATATCATGAGATCAAAACTAATGCCATAAACTCGTGCTAAGAAAATGCTTAGCGACCGAGGCATCCGAAAGTATTTCATAGGCATTTCACAAGACAAGTTTGAGGTTTGGTCGACAAGGTAAATAATTTTCGAGATACGATAAATAACATATTACAATGAGGCTCGTTTGTTACTTCATTTAATCTAATTGTCTGTGGCTTTTGTGGCTTGATCATTGCCATAAGTATTGCTTACTGACCTTATGGTCATCTTATTTATTCCCAAACATTAAAAGCACGATGTACATCCATCATCTACCTCAGCTCTGAGGGTCACACACCTTTAATGCAGGGGCGGATCCACGCGATCGATAGGCGTAGCAGGTGCGTATACCTCTTCTCCCCTAAAAAAAAACCCAACTACAAATGAGTTCTAAAAATATATGTTTCCATCAGCAAGTTTTCTTTCGATTATATAGCTAAAATTATGATCTGAAAAAGACTAAGATGCAAAAACATCCAATCACATTTATAACCATCATTTACAAGGTAAAGAGGATTAAAAATACTCGGTGGTGAAGGGGATGTAATTGATCATTTTATGTTGTCAGAGAGCCATAAACGTAGTGATTAATCATTGTTTAAAGTGTAACACAAGTGTAATGCATTAGTCGCATGTTTGGGTCACTCCCTTCAATTTTCCTGTCAGTTTGCATGCGAAAAGAACTTTCATACATATCTTTCAGCCGAATGTTTGCATGAATTGTGGGTGGTAAGCAAAATTAATTAATTCTGGTCGTTTCTATGATGAAGACCACAAATACCAAAAAAACTTGGCCTGACTGAGTTGACACTATGGCCTAATGGTAAGAGCCAGCCTAAAGCGTGGCTTACACTGGGCTGTGATGAAAACATCGAATCGTGGCTCCAGATAAGGGAGAAATGGAATTCAAAGGTCTCCACTCTATTTGACGTCATCTCTAGCAATCATTCCATGTTATTTGTATCTTTCTGACAGTCATTCCAGCTCTGCTAACAACCGCTTATATGGCCTAAGTGATCCAGTTTCCGGTCGGTTGCCAACGCTTCTGTGTGTACATATGTGTCACGAGCGGATATAAATTTGGCAGATTCAATTAATATTTTGTGCAACCGAGGTACAAGTCGGAAGTCCTGGGCCTCGCCGTCGCTGGCATGGTTCAAACTCACTAACACTCGACTCCGTTACGTTTGCTCCAACTAATTTGCTAATCATTTCGGGCCGGGAATATTTCCATAACGCCGAATTCCAATAATCACACAAATAAATCTAAGAATTGCTTAAAACGAGGCGCTATCAAATGTGCATACTCCAAATTTATTACAATATGAAGGTATTTCATCCATATTTGGCATTATTGTGTTTACAATAACAGTAGCGCTAATGTATCTATCATTTCATATTTGGCATTATTGTTTTTACAATACCAGTAGCGCTAATGTATTTATCATTCCATATTTGGCATTATTGTTTTTACAATAACAGTAGCGCTAATGCATCTATCATTTCATATTTGGCATTATCGTTTTACAATTGCCAATATTATGAATGTATCAAAGATTCCAAATCTTGTAATACATTTTGTACAATTACCAACAGCACTTATAAATGTATCTCACTCTCTATATATTTAGGATTAATCGTTTTACATTTACCCATAGCCGCAATGTATCTAGAACTCCATATTGGCAGTTAATGTTTTATACAATTATCCACAACCTCGATATATCTAACACTACATATATGGCATTACATATTTTACACATTTTACAATTACCAATAGCCACAATGTCTCTAACACTTTGTTTGGAAGTAAATTGTTTACAAGTACCAATATCACTAATGTGTCTAACCCTGCATTTTTGGCAGTATATTGTTTACAAAAAGCACTAGTTTCTCTAACACTCCATATTTAGCAGTATATTGTTTACAATTACCAATAGCATTAATGTGTCTTACACTCTATTTTTGGCACAAATAGTTTACATGTTATCAATAGTACTAATGTGTATAACACTCTAATTATGGCAGTAAATAGTGCGCTATTATTAATAGCACTAATGTGTCTAATACTCTATTTTGCAGTGAATTAATTACAATTATGAATAGCACTAATGTGTCTAGCACTCCGTATTGAGCACGAACCATTTAACAATCCTGCAATAGTAGCTTTGACATTTAGTGACAAGACATCTTGATCGATAAAACTTTTCTCGAACAGATGCTTGTCTGAGGGTAATGAATTAAAATATATAAAAATCTGCAATTACATACCCAATACAAATAAATTGATATATTCTTTAAGAAGGAAAACATTTTAATAGTTTTGTATTAGATTCATACTTGTTACGAAGGTATGATCATGAAAATACAATTTGAATTTAAATGGGGTCAACATATGATTATATATATTTCTATATTGAGGCATTTAAGGTATGGGGTCATTATAAAATAGAGAACAACATATTTAGACTAACTTAATCAGTAAACATTCTTCTGCTTTGGTTTTTCTTTCAAGTGAAACGATTCAAAAGTTTGCAAATGTATCAACATTAGATTGATGTCTGTCAAAATGCTCCTGTATCCCTGTTATTGATATAGTCTTTAAATATTATATAGGGTAGTTTCAAATTTGCGATGCATATCCTCAGAACGTAGACACTTTACTGGCAATACATGCATTGAGTAAAAATGAGAACTGGTCGCGAAAGGATACAATGGTCACCGAATAATCTTCGGTCGTATTGAGCATCTACAACAAACATCTAACTAAGGTGTTATCTCTACTCCCACTTGTCTATTACAGATCTGCATTTTCTACGTAGTATAAAAAGACACCATCCTTCCCGGTTTACTACAGTTGCTAAGTGACAGTGACTGAAGTGAACACGTCCATTTTGCGGACGAAGATCCTGACTTATGGACCAAATCAGAGACAAATCAGTGATAAATATTTGATCGATCCGCACTTTCAGTAAAGAACAACTAAACGAGAAAACAGGAAGCCCGTCTCTCTTATGCTTCTGGTGAATATGTTGGTGTTAGGACAAGTAAATGAATAAATGTTACAATCAAGAGGCTTGACTTAATATCGTCACCTAATTGACATCGAATATTCCTCGAGGTAAGTGGGAGTCATTGTACTTTCGTGTATCAACATTTTGTTAAATATCTATTTTGCCATATTTCACTTACCACACCTATACAATCACACACACACACACACACATATATACATATATATATATATATATATATATATATATATATATATATATATATATATATATATATATATATATATATATAGTCTCATATTTTATTAATACTTGATGAAATGGAGAAAAGAAACAGATATATTCAATGTAGACCATGATATTTAATCTCTTTGATCAGGTAATACCGAGTAGCAAACATAGAACCCGAAAGAACATCTTGAACATGTTTCTCAGTTACCATACTGGAAGGCTGTTATTAAATATAGTTACCATTGACTTTTTATCGCATTACATGCTTTTAACATTTCATCGTTATCCTATTAGAAAACCAAAGTATTAAACGTATATTGAGGGAAAAAAAGAAGAAAACAAAAAAGGAAATAATGTCATTGAGGTTAAAAGCGATTTTTTTTTATCCCATTACATGCTTTTAACATTTCATCGTTATCCTATTATAAACAAAATATTAAGCGTATATTGAGGTAAAAAAAAAAGAAAAGAAAAATGGAAATATTGTCATTGAGTTAAAGCGATTGAAATGATAATCCTGACCTTTTTTATGAACAACTAATGCAACGTTCTAGAGTACAAATGTAGCACTAGTAATGTGTACTTATTACCACCAAACTGACATAACGCTTGCTTAGGACTAGGTGTACTTTTATTAACGATAAAGTTCCTTGTTATCAGACACACAAAGAACTTACTCCATTCATCATTAAAACTTTTGCTCTAATTCAAGCCTTGTATACTATTAAGTGATACAACTACTTCAACCAAAATTTGTCTGTTTTTTGCATTTGCTCTGTCGGAATTAAATATCCGTTTTAACTCGTTTTGTTGTACTGACAATAATGGTTTATAAGTTGAGCCCAACTGCAAAGACAATAGTTTCTAAATAACCGTCTTATAAATGTGCTTGCAGACTAGGGTCAATATTGTGTTTGTCTTCCAACTAAAGATGTCTTCGAACTAAAGATGTCCTAATAAATGCTGTTTGGTTTATGTCTACGTGAAAAGATATCTTTATGTCAGAGTGCTTGGCATTATTTCCCTATTGCTCATCATAATTGTAAATATATAGAAATGCAACATAGCCTATAGGTGTAACAAAAATGGGGTTGTATACATTCTATTTTCCAAAGAATGGGAAATACCTTAACATGCATATATTACTAATATATACAATCCAAAGATTTGTTTTATTACAATTTACTACAAGCATCACCCAAGCCACTGGAATTATGGGCTGCCCGTTTTTCATATGATCGATTGGAGAAAGTGCTTTTGTGCACTGAAATGTTCTGCCGTAAAATAAAAGAAAGACCTTACAAGACTTGTAAATATTCGGTTTAGGATTTTGTATAACTTTTCTCATTTATCTTTATCTACAGCATAATGTCAGTCAGATAAAAACTTAATACTTACAGCATAACGTAAATCTTATAAGGACAACTGTTTACTTAAAGCGTAACATCAATCAGATAAAGCTTCATCACTTAAAGCGTAACGCCAATCAGATAAATACTAGTCAATTAAAGCGTAACGCCAATCAGATAAATACTAGTCAATCAAAACGTAAAGCCAATCAGATAAAACCTCGTTATTTAAGCGTAACGTCAGTCAGATGAGAATTCGTTATACTTGAACGAGAGCTTTTCTTTCGTGTGAGTCAGGCGGATAGTCTTCTCACTCACATAACTTCAAAGCAAATGTTTCTCTGCTTCGAGAAGGCAGATAAATGCAGCCTGTTGACCCACATGTATCTAATTTATAATGAAATTGATTTTACTTGCAGTGTTTGTCTTTTTTTAAACGTTATTTAAAACTATCTGCTGGTGTCGAACCAGTCATTCGTAGTAAAACTAACTTGCACGTTATTTCACTTTTCATTGCCAGCTTTCAGTGTTTTCTCAAGACTAAAAAACAATCATAGTGAGCTTATTTACCTACTGGTACAGTTCATCAAGTGATCACACGCTTAGGTCGTTTTTAACCCAGCATTTTAGAGCAGATGTCGTCAACTTTACGGCGTTTTCTTATTCTGTCTTAAATGTATTACGGTAGCTTAATGCCTGTGAAAGTAAAATCGACTAATCTTTCATAAAAATGGACAATTGCAATGAATAAAATTGTTCTAAAACTGATGACGACTTTATTTTGGAGTTGTTGCAACTCTAAGTCATAACATTTATAACAGAAAGAAATGTATCCAAAATTTTAAGTAAATCAACCAGCCGTTTATATTGCTGTTATACACATAATAGTTTCAAAAGATACTTACATTAGTGTAAATTAAGTTCGAAATAATCTTAAATGCCTTATCAAAATAGATGTTACAAATGAACCAAGTCTTGAATATCCTGGTAAAACATAATAATGTAACCCAGAACGTCTTTGAATGACTTCACAAAGTTCCAAAGTATTGTATTAATCCAAACGTTTATGAGAATTTTAGTAACTCCATTGAGTATTTTAATAAATAATTGCTCTCGAATGATATCTGTTTCAACAGCACAAACTCTGATCACAGATGGATTCACACTGACTGATCTAAAACAGTATTTAGGTTTAATTTATTAAATTCCAATGTATACACAGTTTCATCTGACCTATATCATCACAATGAAAACAAGTAATGTAATAATACCAGTGTAGTTGTAAATAAGACCGGCCTGAAACTCAAACGCTAACCATAATATGAAGTAAACTTACAATCACGGATAAAGGTTAAGTACACTGCATAGATTAAATACACATAGCAGGATTCATCTATGTCCCTTTATCAGATACAAGTTTTAATACCTAAGAAGAAATACATTTGCATCCTAAATTAGTATCACGTGTGCATGCAATAAATATTCGTACATTACCTAAATAATTGTTTTGAATGGGTGATTTGAATTAGTATCACGTGTGCATGCAATAAATATGCGTACATTGCCTAAATAATTGTTTTGAATGGGTGATTTGAATTATTAGCACGTGTACTTCGATTAAATACGTGTTTTCAATGTTAGGTTTGCATTCTTATCACATGTAATTTGAAAACATTTGTTTTTAATCGAATAATTTATTTATTTATGTACATCGAATACATTTGATTGAATGGGAAATTTTAATCATTGACACCTGTACATATAATACATTTTATTGAATGGGATATTTTTAATTATCATCACGTGTACTTTGAACAAATATATATTTTGAAATGAATAATAATAATTTATAACAACTGATATTTGAAACAAATGGGTTCCTTCTCAAAAACTTCAACTTAGGTGCCGATTACGTTCAATATTTCAAAGATGCAGAGAAAAAGCAGTGTAACTTGTATTTGAACCAAATAACACTAGACGAGGAAAATATTACCGCTGTGGAAATAAGGATCGACCAGTGTATGAAATACGAACCTTATTAAATCAAAAGGAATATTTACATACCAAAGTTAGTGCTCTACAACTTTTCGAAATAAAGGTATTGTTAACAATGTTGCTCAATCTATAAATGCTCTGAAATGTGATACTAATTTCTGCACACATTAACTTTTCACAGTTGTTCACTCCTTATTAATTACTTGGTTTAGCTTTGTAACGGGGTGTTCCGGTATCAAGCGCTATTGGTACAATATTGCACAAGCCTTGGTCAGAGGTATTGCGCAACTTGGAAAACAACACTCGAAACCGCCTCCCGCTAATACTCGTTATCTAAAGGATGAACTCTATGTTTTGATTTGCCCGGTTATAGAATGGATATTGTAATCTGAGTCGGTATCCTGAACAAAGACAACACACAAGCCCCCGTAAAGATAAATAAAGAATTTAATCAAAATCAAGTGAATAAAATAAACAGTAAATTACGATTTCCTTTCCTTCTGAATACTTTTAGTTCAGAAGCACTTTAAAACCTGAAGTTCAAAATAATAGATACATTAATTAAATTTCAACCACTAATGAAATAGACAAAATCTGGCCGTTAATAGCTGATAGCAAATTTCATCACGAAATCGAGTGTTCATTAACATTGGTGAATTCACATGACCTGCTCGACGACTGTTTCTTTTTCTGCTTGCGTCTAGACTTTAACTTGTCCCTTGGGTAAACGTGGGATTATCACAACTCCGACTTCTAAATTCTTTTTCCCTCCTTTGGATCTCGACTCCTCGCTTTTCCTCTCTTTCTCTTCAAACAAACTATTTTCCTTTGAAAAGAAAAGGATAAAACGCTCTAAGAATCTCGTTATGCTTTGAGAGTTGAGATTTTCCGTCCGACTTTCTGGTTCGAACAATCAGATCTTACTATCGGTGATACTTTTTTATACGGCTGGCAAATACTACACAATTCTTCCGATCAATACAGCTATACCGCTAATTTTCGACATCAGAATTTGGGTTCGTCACATATATTCCCGTAAATCATTACGTAAAGTGAGGCAATATATCATAGCCCACAATCAATATTCACTAATATGATAAATTCAAATTTAATGTAGCACTTTCCAATCATAAATTACAACACCCATTAACCTATCTACGTATATAAGATGAAAATTCTAATTCAGAATTCAAAGTACATTACTAAATCACTGTAAAAACCGAACTATTCATTCAAAAATCAACACATCATGCATCTGTAACGACGAAACATCATATAAATTACATCCTGATAAATGTGAACGATTCCTACAAAATCAACAGATCATGCATCTGTAACTAAGAAACATCATCTAACTTACATCATAATAAATGTGAATTTGAGTTAAATACCTTGTGTTTTTGGCGTGTTATAATCGTTCCAAATTCAGTTTTCCCTGGAACCACGTTTTTTACGGGCGTCTTTTCCTAAAGTACGTCCGGAGTCTTCTAGGTATTTCTATTTCCTCTCTTACAGAGGTCTTCCAGACTGATTAAGATTCATTAGCTCAGAGAATATATTTCCCCCCCCCCCAATTTCAGGGTTCGACCCACCCCTGATTCCACATTTGGCCAATCGGAATAAAAGCTATTCCTACAGACATTTGGAAAACTGTTTAACAATGTGCCAAAAATGCCACCTGGGGCTGAAAAATAACACCCTACCATTTGCCTCAAATCACTTTTTGACAGCTTCCGTGAGAATTTTCCTCTTTTTAACCTGTCATACAATTAGTTCGTTTTTACTATAAACATAGTACCAGTGTGACCTGAGTTAGGAAAACATTACTCCATGCAAACTCTACCACAAGATAACAGTTAATTGTCGGCTAGACTAAGAATTAATTAATGGATTTCATTGACGAAAAATTTGGCACTTGACAAGCTTCTACCACAAAATTCACGAAAGTTTAGCGAAAGATACTAATGAAAACTTATGATGCACAAAATAAAATATAAACCATAATCAGAATGACATGAACAGTTTAATTTCTTCTATCCGGTCATAATTTAACGACATTACAAATATTAGCAATCCCAAAAGGCACGCAGAGAATGTCAATATGTGCGAAATATACATTTAAATAACCAAAAACAAACGTGACACATTTTATCCATACCGACATGACTTTAAAGGGATAAAGCAGTCATTTATAATCTTCAATGACAATTTGCTTTGCATATAACAAGCACGCGCTTCATTCAGTAAACGCATTCGTATAAGAGGAGTAATACTATCGTTTGTCACGTTCATTTATGCCCATAGCGGTTTTACCAATCAGTTCTGTACAATATTAATTGTGACGTCATACGGGGATTCTCCAGTGCAATTATATCGAAGACGGGAGTTGTTTGAAAAATAAATCTACGGCATATCATAGGCAAATTACTTTTAAATAATAAAATTATTTGTTCTTGTCTTTATGTAGGTAATAATGTATATACCTCTTTAGAAGTCGAGATCAAACGTAAACAACATGTACCCTGATATGTCGTTGCATAATGAGCAGAAAGACCATGGTCCATGTTAATTGTTGTTTCGATTACTCCTAGCAAACTATTTAAACCTCGATCTGTCAGAGCATTATGAATCTGTCGTTGCAGTTCAGCTGGACTTAAATGATTTCATACTTACGTTAGATGTATCCTACTCTTTAAAGAGGTCTTTTCGATGTCTCTGTCACCATTTGCGCTAGATTTTGCTTATCTGTACTTCCGAGCGATCAATAGTAAGATTGTTTCATGTACTTATAAATGTTTCATTTTGAAATATGGAGAATATTGGCAGCCCTCTATAAGCAGTATATTCCGTACTTCACTGTAATCTCATCATAATCAATCTGTCTGACTCGTCGGAATCCGGCTTTCTAATTAGTCTTACGAATATAAATCTTGAATTAAGTAGCAAAAGGTCTTGAAATCAACAGTTTGATTAAAAATAACAAGCAATTTATTTATATACTTTGTACAGTGGAAATTCAAGAGACAAAGTAGTGTGAACTACATTCCAAATAATCCTAAAAATTCTCTCAGATTTCAAAACATATATAATACTCTTAATGAATTCCACTAGACTTGAATCTTCTAACATACCATAATAATGCAATACTGAATGTCTTTGACGACAATAATTCCAAACTAATATTTAAATCCAAATCATTCCGCACATAATAATTCCAATGAATAAGTTAAATGATTTCTATCAAAAATCACAACAGATTGTAAATGATTCCTACGACTGACCGCAAAACAGGAAAGAATTATTTGTTTGTCAGATTCCTATTTTCACACCTTCTCATTTGATCTATAGCATTGAATAGATATACAACCCAGAAACCTAGTCTAACTGTAAACAATACTGACCTTGAACTCTTGCTGCTTAAAATCTACAATCATGAACTTATGTTCGCTATGTAAGCAATCTCCGGACCGGCATGGGTGTGTATCCAACAAAAACCATTGAATTACTAGACCTCTGCTGTACCAACCGAGCTACCGTTTCTCCTCACATAATCTGGAAGACGTCATTAAAAGATGGGGAAAAAAATCATTACCAGACTGATATAAATTGAAGAAGTAAAACCGTTTAAATACTTAAATGAAAACTTTGCTTTGATTTGTCTAATCGTTTTACTAAATGTTTATTTCTAATAAATAAAAGAGTATGGTCTTATGTGGGGATAAATACGGCTGATCAATGAATATCGCCGATAAATAATAAACATTCATTAGCACTAGTGGCTAAAACTGTCTGCTGTGCTTCTGAGCGCTCAATGTCAATTTGATATTTATTGCGTTTCACAGAAGTTTGGATAGTCAGTTCACTTCAGCATTGTAATTTACTGTCGTAACCACCACACACCCTTCAATAAATCTTGATATCAGATCATTGTTGTATTGCAGAGATTTATCATATTCACGATATTTATCATATTCACGATATTTATTGACATTGTAGTGAAGCCACAGACTAAAACTGAAGCTGGATCAATCAAATGTTCAATTGTGACATCACATACTATATATCTTGGGGTCACTGAAACGTATTTTGGCCAAGATAAAATCGAATAATATTTTATGAATGAGTGTTTGTGTTTAAAGGCAACAGCAATTGAGCTGTAATGCTTCAGTGGTCGGCACCCTGGTATTGTCACCAGAAAAATTAGGTTTGTGTTGGTGTCTAGACCAGGATGTATCGGAGAGAACGTACCGCCGGGTTAAATACTAATTTATATTTTCTCCGAATTTCTTTTCTCCAGGATAATTTGAAGCGTTTAATCTAAATCATATCTGACAAATAAGCGCAATAAGCTGCAAATGTTCTTTAGAGATATTACAAATAGTGACTCAGTCGTGTTTGATGGGTCCTGTGTGTTTAATTATTTTCTGATTAAATATGATGCATTTCATTGAAGAAGCAAGTTGTTTCTAGGACATGTTATTATGTTATATGACGTATCCTCTTTTGTTTGTTTGATTAGGATTTTTAACGTAGCTTTAACAGTTTTTCAGTAATATCGCTACGATGTCTGCAGTGAGACAGTTTATAGTGATGTCTAGCACTGGGGCATCATGCTGCAGACACGTAGCATGATGTCCCACCCAGTCACACTATCTTGACACCAGGCCGACCAGTCCTAACACTAACCTCTTAATGCTGAGCGCCAAGCGAGGCATCTGTTAGTACCATTTTTGTAAGTTTTTGGTATGACTCGACCGGGGATCGAACCCACGACCTCCCGCTCCCGCGGCGGACGCTCTAACCACTTGGCTACCGGAGCGGTTGACGTATCCTCTAAAGAGAACCCCATATTTACTTAAAAGTCTGTTTAAATGTCTTTTATATAAAATAGCTGTAATTAAGTCATGACTTTGATACTCCAGAGAAACGTTAATATTGACTCTGACATTGTCTTTCTACACAACTTAAGATATGTTCGACATGAAAGCTTTATTACATACGTGCAGAATTTCATTTATTTATCAAGGCTGTTTGCCAATCTCATGTCAACAACTATGTCGGTCAAAGTACGCCACAAATTAGTTTGAACGGTGTTCCCGAAAATATCAGTTGAACTTAGGAGTACGTCGGTGCTTTACGTATACCATACACGCCCTAGTTGTTGATTGGCTCAATAATGTGAGAACTTTGGTACATCAGTTCACAATATAATGTTTTCAATATTTGAAAATCATTGCTGTGATTCATTGGATTTGAAGAGATGTAAATATTGATTCTAGAATAGAAAGTACCTGTCGCCGCTGTCGGATTATGAGAAATTATTCAAGAACTGGACCATTTAAAATAATTCCGTTCGATTATAGGAAACATTCCCGATGTTAGTGATATTCTACTTGCATGGAATTTACTTTAATTAAAAGTCTGTTAGATTATTAGAACCGTCATTCTTCAATTGTGCCAGCAGAAGCACATTATCAGATTATAACCTTCTTTCGTAATACCTTTGGATAGGTTTTGGATTAACGTGAACTTGATGGAACAATTTAGAATAATATTCAGATAATTCGAATACTGTAAGTTATTTTTAATTCGGTCACTTGGCTTGATATGTTTTAGGATAATAAATTTGTATTCTGTACAATTGAATGATTGTTGGGTTTGCCTTGTTCTATTATATATTTAACGGCCTTATACGTGACAACTTGGAACAAGAATAAATAGTTCGTAGACCTACTCCCAACCAATACCTTCTACAACGACTACTAGTAGCACAACATAAAGAAATGGGACAATTTGACTGCGGTGCACGAATGGACATATCATCAGTATAAACAAATTGACAACGAGATCAGCATTTGTTTATAGTGTCTAAGCAACAAATTTAAAAGCGTTATGACGATTGTTGTTTATATTGTAAAGTCTGACATTTGTGATATTTCACAATATGACGTCTGTACGTGCATTCCTTTGGAACCGATGTGATCTTCTTTAGAGTGATACAAATTGCCGAGAAACATGTCGCGAGAAATAGACGCGTATTTCATTTGTGAAAACGCAATAACTCCGACCTATGAAAACTTCAAATGTCGAGGATGGGTTATGTTACAGAGTAAAAGGCTTACACGTCATTCTGACGAACCTCTAAGTAGTTTTGAGTAAGACCATGTCCCGACATACCTTTGCAGAAGCCTTACCCTGCTCCATATATTGTTCAAAAATATTATGACCAATCACAAATATTAGGTCACTTCTATTATTCGAAATGTCGAAAAGTTGTATGAAGAATTTCTACGATATTTTTTTAAGTCAATAGGAGATTGCTAGTAAATCAAAGTCTTGAATACCTTACTGGATATATACTTTCTTTTCCATATCAGTATGTCTTTCTCTGTCTCCATCCGCCTTTATCTATACTACACATAAGAAAAAGCACACATACATACTAATTCCCATCAACGAGTGCAGACTTTATTTTCTTTTATTAATCCATTTTTCATTCTTGTCATCCAAACCGAGTTCTGCAACAAGAAAATCCTATCGCAATTGTGTTTTCTCTCCTTATTGTTGTTTGCATTTTGTCATTTCATGAGCGATCATTTGTCTTTCTATCCATTACTGATCCAGTGATAACATCTGTATCAATCACCCATGTGTCTGTCCTGCGGTAATCTCTCGTTTGTCTCTTTTACATTACCCAGTCAATTTAATCACCATTATAAATATGGATAAATATTTATATATAACTAAATGCAATGCAAAGCTATTTTATCTCCATCCCTTACTACTGCACATACCTGTCTGTCCGACAATCGTCTAGCCAGATTTTGAATCACATTAGAGATCGGCAATCATGAGACATTTCGATATTATTTAACACAAAATCTATCTTTCCTAACGGGATCATTCTGTCCCTTTAATCGTTATATTGATTTTCAAAATAGAGATATCAGTTTGTTCTAAATATTTCACTTAATTTGCTTCTGTTTCCATCGAACACATTAACAATGATCTGTATTGAATATATTTCCTTGAACGTTTGAACGTTCGTTGTGTTTTTTTTACTGGTTGATTTAGACACTGGAGAATGTACCAAAAATACAAATTCCAACGGATGAAATCTGTTCATACCGTGGAATATATATTCTGTATATATACCACTCTTTTATGTGTGAATTTAATGGAAATAAAAGTGAATTTATCGTACTTTATTTACCCTATGTTCAAGTTGTACTTCTCTTCATGCTAAGGGGTGTTTTATCGCAAATGAAATACCATTATTATTTATGCAATCTTTTTTTCCCCAAGATAAACAGTGTTACCGTTTTATAATCTCTACATCGACTGGATATACCTAGGAATGTATGCTCACTCTTCCCCCTCTCCCAGTCTCCAACCTGTTTACCTCGCCCGTCTCATTTCAGTAAATGATGTCATAGCAGAACGTCATATTTGTTAAGTTTGTTTTTTTTAGATGCTATTAGTTTAGGTCCTCATTTTTTAAAAAATGAATGTGCACTTCGTTATTGGACTGTCGTTTTTAGCGTCATAAAATGGCAGACATTGAGGGGATAATACGCAATATTAAAAATTTATAAACAGAGCACAGTGTGTGACAATATTGAACTGTGTACGTTATAGTAAAATAGGAAATAAAAGTTGAATGTAACAACATAATCGATTACCCAACAGGCACTGCGTAAAGAAAACGGTTTACCTTAAAAGAAACTATTTCTAATGATGATACCAGAACATTGGACACAATTATTTCCCTTTACGTTTTCTACAATTGGTTATCTGTACTGAATTTTACAGTGTACAAATCCCAATAAAGCGGATGTTAATCAAAACTATCTTCCAAGATGAGCTTAAAGTGAAATTATTGTCACTGGTTATTTGGCATATTTTGGAGAGACTGAACTGTGAAGAAAACAACGTGTCTAAAGTCCAAAATTTCACTTCTGGGACATCTTAACTGCTTGAATATTCACCATACACTGTCGCCAAAATGCACACAAACATCTATAAATGTCCATATTCTAAACAACTAACATTCTATGTCTGTAATGCAGTGCCAAGAATGCGTTAATCTAATGATCACCGCCATATAAAATAAAGGAAACGACACACTGAATATAGTTCGAGACTATATGGCTCCTGAAATGGAAGTAATAATTTTGATATTATTCGCTTTCTCTGCATGATTCGATAAGCGGATAGTGGGTGATCAGATAAATTGTGCAACAAAACAGTTTCAAAACAAAACATCACTAATTTTTAAAAAAAAAATAATTCATACTATCTACTCAGACATTGTGTACTTAATTTTGGAATCAGGATAAAACTAAGTCAGCAAATCGCACCATAAATATTTAGGTCCGTAAATACACCATACTGCATTGAATTGGATATCTGAGACTTTAAGCGAACGCTCTCCAATCCTATCGAATCATGTTACCATCTATTTGTTTTATGTAAATTATCATGGTTGTAAAGTATATCCATAATTTCGCAAAACAAATCCGCAAATTAAAATTGGCAACCAAAGTATAAAAATACTATACAAGTTGTCACGATAATCCTGAAATAATCTGTCAAAATCTAAGAATCTTCGAAGAAATGTGTATGAAAATATAGTCTGTCGGTGGGAAAACTATATGCAAATAGTCGGATAACACATATTAACCTGCTGACGGGGAGAGATGTGCTAATGTATCAATTTCTTCTCCGATTGGTCAGATTCTACTGGCACCGTAAAGTTATTAATTAGTTATGTGTTCATGTGTGTGGAAAAAGCTAGTGTCATGTGTAATGTAACCATATTGTAACCAGCGATTATATAACCAATGTATTATTGCTTTTCGCCGACGAGGTGTTAATAATTAAATACACACACTGGAATCGAATCGTCAACGCTTTTGCCATAACATGTGGTCAATAATAACAATTACACTAATAACAACCACAATAACAATAACACTAATAACAACAACAATAACAATAACACTAATAACAACAACAATAACACTAATAACACTAACAACAACAACACTAACAACAACAACAACACTAACAACAACAACAACAATAACACTAATATCAACAACAACAACAATAACACCATCAACACCACCAACACCAACACCACCAATAATAATAATAATAATAATAATAATAATAATAATAATAATAATAATAATAATACAAATGAGGACTTTGTACAGCGCCTAATCTTTAAAAGCTTTAAGGGCTGTATAACACAATGATATGACTCAAAAAAAACCAACAAACACCATGAAATTAGAAAACAAAAAATGCTGGAAAAACTAAGGTAGTAAACATTATTAGGTGTTTAAGTTTGTTCTTGTAGTCGATAAAGGTGCGTTTTAAGAGCACTTCTTGAAAGGGATCATTGCCTCTTTCTGTCTAATTTCCATGGGCATTTCGTTCCACGTTGCTGGGTTCTTGTATGCAAAAGAACATTGTCAATATGACTTCGTATCCATAGTGGGCATATTGAGTATATGATTATCAGAAGAAGAGAGTAAGTATCTTGATGGTGTGTACACATGGTTGAGGCCAGAGAGGTATGTTGGACTGAAGTCAGTTAATGAAACGTACCACAGATAACACATTTTATGTTTGGTTCTGGATCCATTGGATAGCCAGTGTAGGGTACTGAGAAACGGTGATCTGTGCTCTGATCATGGTTCTCTAAAGATGATCCGAGCAGCTGTGTTTTGAACCTTTTCAAGTTTCTGGAGTAGATATTGAGACGAACCAGACATAATTGAGTTACAATAGTCCATTCTTGAAAGTACTAATGAACACACAAGTGTTTCATTGAATTAAGTGTGTCAGTAGGTCTCTTTATTGTGCACCAATTGTAAGTACCAGCTATAATGTGTTGATGGCTGTACAAATAAAGTTGATTGATTTAAGCTTTTGGACTGTAGCAGCAGAAGGGGCGAATCAGACAACATTTTTAGACAAGTTTTCACTGAAATCACGCTTAAAAACAATGAAACCAGTGACATCAGACCCCCCAATGTGTATGTGAATCCTGGATTAGGTCCAAAAAAAAAAATATGAAAAAATCAATGAAATTAATGAAATCCTCCATCGATTTTTGGGAAAAAGGGACTACAACGTCGTTGTCACTCACCCCTTCTGCTGCTATGGGTTAACCGAATATTTGATCCAGTCCGATACGATATCGTGTTCGAGGGTCATGTAAATTTATTGTTACAAATCCGTGTGGGGTAGACTGAGCATGACTAAAGAAATTTCTAAATTGATTGAAGTCCATATCAGAACACCATGTCTGCCAAATATTTCGTAGCGTATGTGTATCAACGCCGTTGAATACAGCAAGCATATTACAGTTATCTCTAATCACTTTTGGAATCTGAGTGTAGCGTTGAGTGACATAGATCACATCCGTGTTTTTATGCCTGCCTCGGGAAAATATTCTAGCAGGATTTTTTTGATTATCTAACATGACATCGTCGTATACAACTAAATTGTTGATACTTCCATCGAGGTCATTCACGGATGGCGCCTCGTCAATATCGGTTATAAATTCAATAACATCCTCGCCAGCAATCTCTGAAGCGTTTTCATTAAAATCTTTTAGCACTTCATAGCATCGTTGATCATCTACGCTAGGGGCAATTAAATACAACTTATCCCACTTCATCCATCTCATTATTAAATTGAGCAACAATTGCGTCTTGCCGGATCCAGATGGCCCGATTATAATTGCGCGGATAGAGTTTGGTAGCGCTGCATGATGCTTCACTGGTTCTCTTGTTTTAGTCGCTGAAAAATCAATTATATTCATATCTCTATACATAAATTATGGATCTATATTGCGTGAAGTGTAAGGCGCGTACTGGCACAGATGACTTGACGACGATTACAACTAAAAATAACCGATCAGCGCTTTCTGGTAAATGCGTACAGTGTAGTACAAAGAAATTTAGATTTGTTTCTAAACCCAAGGAACCCAAGGAACCTTTAAAAAAAAACGAGGAGGTGATATCGCTGCCAAATTAGCAAAACTCCCTGGAACCCCATGGGCAAAATACCCCGGAGAAAAACACCTTCCAGGGTATAGTTATTGTGGACCGGGAACAAGACTTGATATCAGACTCAATGATCAAAATCAGCCCCGACCCGGTGAGGAACCAATAAACGCTATTGATAAGGCCTGTCACCTTCATGATGTTGCTTATAAAAGCAGCAATTTGCAACACAGGCATCTAGCAGATGTGAAATTAATTCATGCGTTGAATTCTATCACTGATAAATCCTTCAAAGAAAAATTGGCTTCATTTTTGATAAAATCGGCAATGAAAAGTAAATTGATGTTAGGTGCTGGTAATTAATAGCAACATGGAATCTATTTACTATTCCCCAAGAGGATACTGGAAGGGTAACGCTGCAATCAGTAAACTCGCTAGCGCCGCAAAAGTGAAAAAAAACACTGCGGCTCATTGGTTATCCAAACAGGCACTATGGCAAATTTATCTACCACCGCCTAAACAAATTCAATTCTCGCATTTTGATGTAACCGGACCCAATGAAGTTCATCAGGCTGATCTATTATTTCTGCCACATGATCGTGGTTACAAATATGCGTTAACTGTAGTTGATATTGCAAGTCGATACAAAGAAGCAGAACCGTTAAAAACAAAATCGGCCACTGAAGTCGCTTCTGCATTTGAAAGGATTTATCGAAGGAGCCCTCTGCACTGGCCAAATCTGTTACAAGTTGACCCGGGCAAGGAATTTCAGGGTGCAGTGTTATCTACAATGAAATATCACAATGTCGCTATCAGACGAGGGCATACTGCACTGCATCGTGATCAGGCCATTGTAGAACGGTTTAATAAAACCCTTGCTGAGCGGTTATTTGGATATCAATATGCAAAAGAATTCATCCAAGAAAAAAGATCCCGTGAATGGGTGAAGAGATTACCAGGTGTAGTTACCGCACTGAATAACGAGATTACTAGAACCATCAACATGAAACCTATCAACGCGATTAAAAAGAAGTCGATACCTGAAAAACCACAAAAAGATTTCAAAGAACCAATTCTTGGTAGTAATGTCATTGTGAGGTATTTATATTAACCAGGAGAGCTTGAGGGTGGTACAAAAAGGGCTACTGATCCTATTTGGAGCGTCACTACGCATAAGATATCTAGTATAACACGATCTACGGGTAGACTTCCAATCTATAAACTGGATTCAACTGCCCCTCAGCGTGGGTTTACTAGACAACAACTACAAGTAATTCCTGACGATACTCAATTACCACCGCATGGTCTTAACTAGCACCCTTGCGTCTATTGCACTCCAGACAAGTCAACATCACATTATTTCTGACATGACCGAGATTGTTATTTTTTCTGTCTACGGTGAATTGGCGAGGATCCTTATCCGAATACTGCCAACGCATTATACAATTGCAACTCGCGCAGTGATTATTCTGTTGTTTCTTCAAAGTGATTATTAATTCAGCATCAATATCAAATTCTCGTTGTTTTTTTTTTGTCCTGTTGTTTGTAACCGGAGAGTTTTTTTTTATCAATAATATCATCTATTGTGGTGTCATTATCATCGCTAATGATTTCATCATCGCCTGACTCTGTCAGGACAATTCTTCGAAGTTGATTTATTTTTCGTACTCTGGATACTGAAAGATAGACTAAATTCGACCATTCTATGCGATTATCTACCATCCAAACAGTTGTATCCGATATAGTCAATCCCTGTGAAGAGTGTATTGTTGCTGCGTATCCTAGCGTCCACGGGGATTTATTAGCACGCAATGCATCTTCAACGACATTGATATCAACCAGCACAATATCATTTAATACGAGAATCTTCTTTTCACGCCTTGACTCTGTCAGGCCTGGAATATCAACTTCAATATTCTGTTTTCGCGTATCCGATGGCCTATAACATAACGGTACTGGAAGCGTTGCAAATTTTTGTTTATGCAATTCAAATAACTTCATCTGAAGTGTATCCCTGACTATTTTTCTACTTGCAATGATTAAATCATTTGGTCTCCACGCTTCCCAAAACTCATTCATGGGAGTTTCCGAAATTATTTCACGGGTTATTTCACACTGGATTCTATCCGGTTGTAATCTAATTAGTTTCTTCAATTCTTTTAATTCATTATCAAGTGATCTATGATCAGTATCAATTTCTTCATAATAGTCTACAAAACCCTTTAGCCATTCATGGGGAGATGCACCGACAAATGGTGGTGGTTGGCCGTGATCACCGCACATGACGATTTTTGTATTCTTCAATAACAACCACTCAAGAAATATTTTTAAGACATCTTCTGACACTGTGTCTATTTCATCCCAAATCATGATTTCAGGAATAAATTTCTCTCCCATGCGCTCAGGAGTCCATTTATCTCCCTTCCATCGGAAAAAGCTGTGATAAGTGCAAGCATTTACCCCTCTCTGTATCATTTCTCTTGCAAGTCTATGAGTTGGTGTTAGCACAATCATGTTTGGATTGGAAACACGAAATAACTCAATTGCCCGGGTTGTTTTTCCTGACCCACCACAGCCGTTTAAATAAACTGTTTTATACAGGCATATTGGATCAGAAATCGGTGGTGCACTAGAAAATTCTGAACACTGATTGCTTTCTAAGTAATTATTTTCAATGGTAACATCTGCTGATGGAATATAATCATGAATCATTTCTTTCTTAATTCTCCATGATCCCCATTTCTCGTTGCCAGTAGCCTTAAAATCAGCCATTTTGCTATTTATGTAAAATGAGTCAGTAGCAACTCTAACTGCGGTGGTAGGAAATCTATTGATCATTGAAAACAGATTGATAGAAGCATAACCGAGCATAGAAGCTCTTAAGTGTGTGTACTGCGGATGGTATCCATCATTGTAGGTAACAATTGTACCCAATTTGGTTCCATCGGACATAAATGCGTCCTTACGATTGACATATAGGCCCTTATTCGTTAAATCCGCCATTACAAAATCGTATTCAGCGTTGTCTATAATCAATCGTGAAGAATATTTCGTATTATCATCTTTGCCACCTTGGGTAAATTTACCGATTATTCTTCGTCCAAGATTTTTTGCTTCATTGTTTCTGATTTCAAATAACTGTCTGGACCAATCCATGATTTGTTGTTCTTTAAAATCAGGAAACAGTTTTCGCTCTTCGCTAATTATTTTTTCTAGATCAGGTTGTGGTAACCAGACTGATTTCTGTGCCCGATAGGATATAATTGCTTCACTGACAATTAATGATTTTAACATCTTACAATCAAGCATATACCGTAACAACACTATTGGCATCCAGTGTTTTTCAGACATGTGTTTACCAATCCAAAGATAATTACACGGATGAAGTCCTTCAGCCATTTCAAATGATACTACACAAGCGAATCCGGTGAAATCAAAATCAGGAAGTGGTCCATTAATAGCAACACGGTTCATTTCGTGTGTGGGGTGTCCAAATCGTTTGAAATATTTCTCGCATTCTCCATACCCAAGAAAACTTCCTGGATAACACGCAATCATATCAACTGAAATAACGGTATCAGCGGTGTATTTTGTGTTCCATAATCCGCCGTGGCTGTATTCAAGACAGGACAATTTGACCTCTGATAAAAACTCACTTCGTGTTGGTTTCCACGCGTTTTTCTTTCTAGCAAAATGTGCTGCAATGGATGGTACTGTGAAACAGTTTGCTAATAATTGATCTTCGATTTCCCCCTCAGAAAACTCACTAGCTAGTTGTTTCATTTGATTCTGCAGTTCTTCAGTACGGTATAATTCTCCGTTAGGCCTTACAAACTGATCAAATCTGCATTCCTCGTCTGAATTACTATGAAATAGCCACGCTGACACAGGATCGTTTTTACTCAAATGGTAAATAGCATCAAATAATTTCTGCTCTGAAAAAAACTCTTCGGTTTGGGATAGATATTTTACGGTTCTTTCCCGTGGGAATATTGTTACTGCAGATGACCACGCGTGCGCGTTATGATCAATAATTTCAATGGGGGCTCCCTGTGATTTATATTTCGATTCGTATAATACTTCACCGGTGATTGTCCTTACCGATATTGGAAATCTTAATGATTTTTCTAATTTAGTTATATCCTGAATTGTTGCTCCATGCTCTTTTACCGTGAACTCCCACTCGGTTATTTTTTTTCGTCTTAGATCAGTGAGTTTATTTCCCCGGGACGCATTTGTGAAGTGTTCTATTATTCGTTCTGCTACACAATTGAGCCCTGTCGAATATTTCATGGGTGTTAGTTTTGAAATATCAGGTTTTTCATTGAGCGGATATATCCCGTAAACAACTGCTGTGACAGGATAAAACCTTTCGTAGTAGGGTTTATCAATTCCAGTCAAAATTCCCGGTTTTGAATCCTGATTCACGGTGACAGTTTTTTTGCCCTTGAGAATGGGTTCAAATTTATCCTTAATAATCCATTTGTCATTCTCACGGATAATGAATTTGATTCGGAAAAATGACTTTTTTCCCCAACACGTGAAATGATCACTGCTGCTTTTTCATCATTCATGGTAGCGTCAACAACACCATCAATTCGAAATGTTGACCAACAATAAGATGCTCCATCACGCTTGAATTCATTAAAACAGTCTCTGATGGGTTTATCAAGAATTTTATTCTTGGGTGTATTAGAAACTATATCAAGATTGAATTGAGCATCCTTCCATGATGATCTCATGTTTCCGTCTCTTGGACGTTTGTTACGTTTTTTGGGTCTATCGATATTAAATCTAGGATTGATTTTCAATAATCTCTTAAACTCTTTCATGTTTCCGTCTATTGGGCGTTTTGGACGTTTTTTGGGTTTATCGATATTAAATTTAGGGTTAATTTTCAATAATCTCTTAAACTCTTTCATGTTTCCGTCTCTTGGACGTTTGTTACGTTTGTTTCCGTCTATTGGACGTTTTTTGGGTCTATCGAGATTAAATCTAGGATTGATTTTTAATAATCTCTTAAACTCTTTCATGTTTCCGTCTCTTGGACGTTTTTGACGTTTTTTTGGTCTATCGAGATTAAATCTAGGATTGATTTTCAATAATCTCTTGAACTCTCTATCAGCATTGAATTTAGCATTTTTCGAAGTCAATCTCTTGAACTCCTTCATGCTATATAAAAAACAAACATTTAAATGAAAGTTTTATGTATAATGAATCACTGCAAATGGCTCATGATGGGAAATGTAACCCCGTGTAACAAATCATGCAGAACAAATGAATACTGTAGGTATCATATGCAAAGTTTTCGACGTGGAAGTCTTGGTCCGTTACCCTTTATTCGATGTGGGGTTGGGGTCAAAGGAAGATCACAATTGTGTATTGATTGTGGTGGTAAGCGATATAGGGAATTGAAGCGTTATTATGATAAAAGAATAAAAAATGGACAATCCATCAGAAATTATGACCCTGAAAAAGCCCTTGACCCTGACAACATCAAGGATAAAATCATAAGAACCCCGCAAGAATATATCGAAAGATTTTCCAGTGATGTAATTATTGAACCAAACACTGAATTAGACAAACAATAGAATAGTATATATGAACCAAGAATTCAGACCACATCCAGTGATTACAAAATATGAAGCATCCAGTGATGGTGTTGTAAGACACTGTAGAATGAAGAAACCGGTCGGTTTTGTGAGTAATCAAGGGTATTTGAGGTTTACTGTTGGCGGAGGAAAAGAAAAGAAAACTTATCTCAATCATCGTTTCGTGTATGAATGTCATTATGGATTGATCGAGAATGGTTTTGTTATTTATCACAAGGATTCTAATCCAAAGAATAATTCTGTATCAAATCTGCAGGCTATCACACTGAGTGAGAATTCCAAACGAGGAAGAGCTGGCACTTGCAAAACGGTTTGGAAGAGACCTGTGACATCTTTGAATACAATAACTAATGAAGAAAAAATATTTTCATCTATGAATGAAGCCGGTAGGCACTTCGATATTTGTCCAACTTCTGTTCAAAAAGTTGCAGGGAGGATTTATCGATCGGCTATTTCAAAAAAGACGGGGCAAAAAGTTCAATTTCGTTATGTCTAATGCGTCATAATTTCCAATTAGATATATGTCATTCTTATAGAATAATGAATTCTGAAAACATGAATAGCATCATAGTTGAAATAGCAAAATTGAAAAATCAGGATATCAAACTATCAGATGGGTTAAATCCTGATCAAATTGTGTCTGATTTTCAGGATATAGAATACGGGGTTAGCACTAACAAGTATATGCTACCCAAGAAGTATGCACTCATCAAAAAAATTCAGAATTCTATTAAAGACTCTCTTTCATTTTCCAGTGACATCAGTGTGTTCGTTCCGTTGTATACTATCGTAGAAGGAATACGAAAAGAATTAGGTAACGAATACGAATTGAAAAAAGAAGTCAACTCTAAAATTAGAAACCTACGAGCATTAATTCAGGAAAATGAACAATTTTGATTGCCCGACCATTGATTGCCTGACCATTTTTATCATTCCGACCCTCAAGAGATTTTCATTTTTTTAGCATTTTTGGATTGAAAATGTCAAAAATAGAATGAGGAAACTGTGGTATTAATTATTTTATATACAATTTCCACACTTTCCTCATCATTGATAGAAGGTGTCTCACGATGAAATAACGCTTCCATGACTGTGTTAAAAAATCATCCGACATGTCAAAATAGAATGGAGCAACTGTCAGTATTATTTATTTTATATACAATTATGACACTTGCTCCATCATTGATAGAAGGTGTCTCACGATGAAATAACGCTTCCATGACTGTGTTAAAAAATCATCCGACATGTAACAAAAGTGGGAAAAGTGTTTTGCAATTGAAAAATAGTTTGCGATTTCAAATAATGGTCAATGAGGCATTAACAACCCGATTGGCTCGTGAACGACTGGATGCAATCAGGAGATTTATACCAATTCGAGATTCTGTCAGGAATAAACTGCAACAACGACAGAGTTTACAAACTGATTTTGCTCTTGGGTCTGAAGAATTGTTTAAACCAGTAACCACAGCAACGAAGGGGGTAGAGCGTGCTATACTGGGAGATGGTCCCGAGACGGGAAAATCTGTTATTGGTGAACTTGAAAAAATAGCAGCGAAAACTGAACAAACAAAACAAATGGAATCAAAGAGAACAGTAGATGATTTACGCATGAGATTTAACGAAGAAGGGTTAGCAGCAATTGATGAGACTGATCCAACAGAAATTCCTACGCTTGTTGTTACTTCTTATGAAAACAGAAAAAAAATGTTGAAACCAGAACATCATAAGTTTGTTAAGAATTTCACTCACTGGGCTGATATATTCTACAAAATCAAAACTGGAAAAAGTCAAAAAAAGACAAATAGTGCATCATACATTGAATATATCAGGATGGTGGATCACGTGTATAATCAATATGAAGAACTAAAACAACAACAAAAACCGCCAAAATTGCAAAGAAAGCGAGAGCAACCTGCAAAGAAAATATCTTTCTCTCCTAAAAAACAACAACTACCACCTGATGATGATGATGATGATGATGATGATTATTTACAAGAAACGGGTTTAGAAAAACTAGATGAAGCAGCTGGTTATAGCGGAAGTGGACTGCAAGATTCTAGTGGACCCCTAAGTGGGGTATGTCCTGATAGTGTTATCAATGATATATCACGATTAGATGTTCTTGTAGGAGGATTCCGAGCTGGAAATAACTCTCCAGAAATAATTAATGAAGCAGCTGATATCTGTAGACGGTTATTTGCCGGCGGTATCATGGATATCAAAACATATCGAGATTTCATTGACGAGTTAGCAAATGGGTATCATAGTGATTAAATAACAATTGAAAACACTATTGTTTTTATAATAATGATCGTACACTACAATCATGATAAACCAACCCTCGTCTATGTAGTTAATTCACGGTTTCCAGTTTATAAAGCATACTATGGAGATGGCCTCGGCAATACCATTTTAGGATTCTTTTCAAGAATGGCCCCAAAAGTGATGCCGTTAGCTAAACAGTTATCAATGAAAGCCATTGATGTTATTCGTGATAAGGGTATTAGTACTGTTGGAAATCTTGCCGGGAAAGCGTTTTCAACTGCGAAGGATAAAATAACATCATTAGTGGGGCGAAAAAAGAAACCGTTACCGTCTACAGAAGAAATGCCTGCAAGTGTTAGTAAAATTATAAATAACGCAGTAGATGAAAAACTAGCGTCGATGGTAAATCAAGGGGACCAAAGCAATATTGCAAACATGATAGCAGGAAGTGGCCTTAAAAAACTACGTCGATGAAAATGGAAAAATCGTTTACGATTTCACTATTTAGACTCTGATAAATAGAATAAAATGTTCAAAAAATCATCTGATCCAGCATTTGATATAGACGCCCCAGTTGGCAAGGATAATTCTGTACGCGATTATCAATATTACGCCTATCATGCCATAGACTCAAATAGTCGAGCAAGAATTGATCTTCAAGTCCATGATACCAGTAAATACTTTTTACCCTGTGAAGCATTTATTGAAGTAGAAGGAGAAATTGTAACAGCTGCTGATACTACTGCTGTACCAGCACCGTATCCAGCTGGTACTCAAGTCGGTTTTGTCAATAATGGTATTATGGCGCTATTTGAGAGTGCTAGATATCTCATTGATGGAAAAGAAATTGAGTCCATAGATCGTGATGTTGATGTGGCTACAACAATAATCGGGTTAGCGAGATATTCTGATGATTATACAAGATCAGCAGGGCCTTCTATGATGTTTGCAAAAGATGGTAAGAATACCGCTGGAGGAAATCCATTTGTTGTAAGACAACCAAAAAAACGTGATAATAGTGATTCTGGTATCGAGAATATGATTATAAACAACGATACTAATTTCAGTCTAGGAGCTGCAACACGAAACGCAATGTTGCAAGGAGATCGTAAATCATTTTCATGCGCGATTCCACTGCATCACATATTTGGATTCTGTAGAAACGTCAGAAAAGTTATCTACGGGGCGAAGCATACAGTATCGCTTGTACGAAAGGGTGATGATAACGACGCAATTTGGAGGATTGCAGCAGATGTTGCAGCCCCCAATGCTGATGCTGGTAAAGTCAATTTAACAAAAATATCATTGTGGATGCCAGTGTTGACTCCAGCAATCACCGCAGAAGGACGATTACTATCATTTATGGACCAAGGAGGAAAGTCGTTGTTGAGTTGGCTAACCGTGAGTACAGATGTGAAGCAATCAAATATCAACGGGTTATTCACTTGGAACCTAGCATCAAAACAAGGCGTTTCTGCGCCACGTCATATATTTATTGCGTTACAGGATAACACACGAGTTGGCAATCAACTCTACAGTCAGATGATATTTGATCAATTAGGTGTGAAAGACGTCTCACTGAGGATAAACGGCCAGCAGGAACCATCTGAGGATATACAACTTAATTACACAGAAAATCATATTGCACGAGTTTATCATCGTCTGTTGTCATTTATGGCACGCGATCAAAATGTGGATACTGGTTTGCAAATATCACAATATGATTTTAAAAATCTGTATCCGATCTATTACTTCTCACTGGAACATCTCGATTTGACAAGACCGTCAGTTGTTGATATACACTTTAGAGCTAATGTGAATCGTCTTGTTGGTGCTGCTGATTATAGAGCGGTTGCTGTCATTCTCAGTGATAAATCAATGCTACTCGAAGGTGTTGGTGGAAGAATGAGAGTGGTAGATGCCCCAGTAGAAAATCTTTGAACGATTTTTCTCGATTTTTCATTGAATTAGAATCAATCAATTATATATAATGTCATATAGTGTTATTAGTGTTACGTTAACTCCTGGTCAAATCAAAAAATTGCAATCAGAATCGGCTAAAAAATGTGGAACCACAATCACGTTGAAACCCAACCAAATGACTGGTGGTGAAAATAAATTATCGCTGACAACTCGTCAGGTGAAACATTTCAATGATGCTTTCAAGGATAAAAAAGGAGTTCAGATTACTCTCTCTGCGGCTGCTATTAAAAATATGATGAAAACGGGTGGTATATTTCCATTGTTAGCTGCAATACCAGCATTGATTGCAGCAGCAGCCCCAGCGGTGGCTAAAGCAGCAGCGTTAGGAGCCGTTGGTACTGCAGCAGGAATGGCGTTGAAAAAGGCAGCTGGACAAGGATATAAAAAAAAGAGACGATCCGTTCAAGGATTGGGTCTAAGACTACCAGGAACCCCGTATTCGTGGTACAGCGGAAAAGGTCTAAGACTACCAGGGACCCCGTATTCATGGTACAGCGGGAGATCCGTTCACGGATCAGGCCTGAGACTACCAGGAACGATTTATTAATTCAGAAATCTTCAATTTCCGAACCTATGGTTCCCATGTCCAATTTTGATTTAATGGATGCGGCTAAAAAACTAGTGATTAAAAATTTCAGAGGTGTTTTTATGAAAGATAAATTACCACATCAACCAAACAAAACTGAAACAGGTATTATTAATCTCGATAACAGCACCGGACCTGGAACTCACTGGGTTGCATACGCTATTGATCCACGTGGGATTGTTTATTTCGATTCATATGGATTAGCCCCACCAAAAGAGTTTATGCGGTATATAAAAACCCTTCCAATGAAGACTTGGTATTCTACGCTACCAACACAACAAATCAATGACCCACCAATATGCGGCAGTGAAGTATTAAATGTCCTTGACGCTATTTCTAACTCCTTGGGTAACCCAAGGGGAAAACCACCTCATATTGTCGTTAATGACTACACTAGTAATCGCTTTTTAGAGAGAGAAAGAGTTTTACAATAACATGATTGATATTTGGGGAAGACCTCTGAAACCCAAACCCGATGACACTGCAACCCCTGATTCTATCAAGGATATAAAAAAAAAATTAAAGATGAAATCGCTGAGACGTTGAACTTAACAAGTGTTGACCCGAATGAAATAGTTGTATTTCAAGACAAACAGGGTAAATTGAAATCTAGTAATATTTCTCTGGATGATATTTTAGTTAAACAACAAAACGCAATCGAGAACACCGTTGCGCTATTTTCCGATCAGGGTAAATTGAAATCTAGTAATATTTCTCTGGATGATATTTTAGTTAAACAACAAAACGCAATCGGGAACACCGTTGCGCTATTTTCCGATCAGGGTAAATTGAAATCTAGTAATATTTCTCTGGATGATATTTTAGTTAAACAACAAAACGCAATCGAGGATACTATCGCGTTATTTTCCGATCAGGGTAAATTGAAATCTAGTAATATTTCTCTGGATGATATTTTAGTTAAACAACAAAACGCAATCGAGGATACTATCGCGTTATTTTCCGATCAGGGTAAACTCAAACCGGGTGTACTTTTTTCGACGATTACAGATCGATTTAAAACTCTCAACGATTCTGCGTTGGAACTAGAAACACTTCAATCTAAAACCGAAGAACACATAAAACAGTTTACCGCATTTCGTAGAAATATCATTGATAAATTTATTGGAACCCCGTTAGATAAAATTGAAATAAAACTCCCTGATATTAAAAAATCCATCGATGAGACGAAAACTTTCATCGAAGACATCAAAGGTGATCTTTCGAGGATGATAACAGCCATTGAAAAAACAAAAATTCCTCATGAGAAAACCAACAACGTAGTATACACGATCCAACACGGATCATTGGAGTGGACACCTACAAACAACAAATTAGATATCACTGCAACCGTTAAGGGTATTTATCGATTAACACTAGTAACACCATTATCTCAATTTAATATTTCATCGTCCAGTTCATCCGGGGTCAATAATACGATTTCAACGATCATCGACAAGAATACAACTGAAAAGTTTACAATCACATCTACTGATAAAAATTTGGTTAGGGTCTCAACAACGTGGTATGTGGAATTCGTAGCGGATTTAAGTAAATCGTAATTGAAAACGATAGCGTATTTAAAATAAAAAATGATTTCATCATCGCAATATCGCTATGATCAGGTCAGAGAGTATCAAACTAGACTCAAAACCTTGTCTGAGGAGTATGCAATGAAAATTAAAACATATCGCAGGAGAATTACCGCAATTGATGTTACTGTGTATTCAGTGAGTGGTGTAATCACCGGAGCCGGTATTATACTGTCTTCAGTGACAATGATGGCTCCGATAGCTGTTCCAATTTGCATTTCTGCGGCAACAACAATCGCTGGAATTATTTCAATAATCACAAAAAAAATATCCTCATGAAGCCAACGGAAACTACAAGACTACATAATTCAATTTCATGTTGTGTCCACTGCATACTCGCAATTATCCTCATTGATATCGTCATCGCTCGATGATACAATTATATCAGAGAGTGAGTTTTCAGCGATGGTAGATATCTATGATTCTGCGATGTCAAAATTAGAAGTACAAAAACATGAGTATAATAACAATGACAACACCGATGGAATTACTTCAACAAATAGTGGAGAACACAAACCCAGTACAAACAAGCATGATCTCAATAACCTCAACGAATCCAGAATTCAGTGTGAATTTCCCCTCTCCGGTCCCAGTGAAGGAGATAGCGCTAGCAAAATTACGAGTATACCACAGTTGGCCAAATATTAGGTCAAAATCATTTGGTGGTCAACAACCGAATAATTCCCTGGTATTTGCAAATAAGAATAAACCCGACGGTACCCCAGACTGGAACGTTGTTTCCATACCAACCGGATCATACCAAATCGAACAAATCAATGATGAATTCGCGCGTAGAATAAAATCGATTACTGGAAAAGAATCAAAAATAGCTATAACAGTTCATGTGCCGACACTATCATCTGCCATTGAAATAAGCACAGAAGGATACGTCGTAGATATCTATCAGAGTTCTATTAGAACCGTACTAGGATGGCCTGAATTACCACCCGGTGGAAAAACCGTTAAATTACCAGAACCACAAAAAAACCGATTATATCACAGACAGGATAAAATCTGATAATCCAATAAAAAGCTATAGATATTATGATAAGTCGTATTTTTTCATTAGAGTAGAATATGATGAAAAAATAAAACTTATTCATCATCTTGCTAACCGGGATAAAATCATTGAAAATTTCACAGCTTTCAATAACGATATTTCGTTGTTGTTTATATCACTTAGATCCGGCACTCTCACCCGAGATGAATTTATCAGTGTCGTAGAAACATGTAACAAAATCATCAATGACATGGAAACATTTCATTCACAAATTATTCAAGAGGTATTAGGTGACAGTAGTCCTAAAACAAGAGATTTATTTGCAATAGACTATAAGATCCGCATAAGAGATATTCCAACATTCAAACTACCAGGATATAATCTCTTAGAACTACAAAAATCTCTCGATGATGCCATCGATGAAGGTTTCAAAAAAATCCATGATACGTGGAAAAAAACACCATCACAACCACAAACAACTATCCTGACACACAATAATGACCCAGATGGTGGTGGCAGGCATATTGCTCCGTTCAATGTGAATATTTCAACGGTGATTGCGCTCAATTTAGTGTGTGATGTGATCGAAGGAAGCTATCAAATAAATTTAGAACGATCAAATCAAGCTCAGCAGGGATATATTTTGTATTCATTTGCACCAACAGCTCCTCCAGGGTTTTTAATAATTGAGTCCCCGGTGAATCCAGTCTATATGCGGTGTCATAATAATTCATTAACCAGAATTAATTTCAAACTCACTGACCAGTCTAATAATCTGATTGATTTACAAGAGGAGGTTTTACAAATTAGTCTATTTGTGAAATCCTGAAAGGATTTTCGTCGTAGTGATTTTCGTCGTAGTGATTTTCGTCGTAGTGATTTATATGTCCCCCCAGACAAGGTCTGGAACACGATATCGTATCGGACTGGATCAAATATTCGGTTAACCCATAGCAGCAGAAGGGGTGAGTGACAACGACGTTGTAGTCCCTTTTTCCCAAAAATCGATGGAGGATTTCATTAATTTCATTGATTTTTTCATATTTTTTTTTTGGACCTAATCCATGATTCACATACACATTGGGGGGTCTGATGTCACTGGTTTCATTGTTTTTAAGCGTGATTTCAGTGAAAACTTGTCTAAAAATGTTGTCTGATTCGCCCCTTCTGCTGCTACTGTATATAAATTGATTTCAAATAAAAAGTGACGTAAATTATCGGCTCATTAGCAGCTATGCCCAGTGGCGTAGCGAGGATATTTGTATAAGTTCATAATAACGCATTTAACTTCGAGATATCAGTTTGTATTCGCTGTGTTCGTCAATTATTATGTCAACATTGTCAAACAAGAAAAGTCAGGATACCAGCCAGCATAATAAAGCATAATACAATGACCACCCAAAAAATACTATAAGGAAGCCATTAAGAATCTTTCTATACAATCAGGAATCAGTGCAGATCGATTCGCAAAAGAATCCAGGAACAAGGGTCACATATTTCTTCATGAAATTGACATAATATTTACATTCATTATGTGGAATGCTAATTGTGTAAACTTATATTTATATAGAAGTGAATGTTATAATAAAGTGAAATACGAAAGTATATAAATGTATGCATTAACTGATTTCAACCGTTTTGAATATACATCACATGTACAGATAGCAAATTATATATATATATATATATATATATATATATATATATATATATATATATATATATATATATATATATATATATATATATATATATATATATATACATATATATATATATATATATATATATATATATATATATATATATATATATATATATATATATGTGTGTGTGTGTGTGTGTGTGTGTGTGTGTGTGTGTGTGTGTATGTGTGTGTGTGTTTTTAAAATAGTACGTGTGTGAAATTTGTATACGAATTCAATTTAAGGATTTTAGTTTAAAACTCCATTTAATACTCTATAAGTATTTCTGCTGCGACTTTACCAAATAACGATTTAAGCTGTATATTATTGCTTAAACTACCTGCACTTAGAAGCTCTCCGCCTGGAAGTCAAAGGTTTTTCGATGAACATAAAGAAAAAAATGTTTCGCTTTGAAAATAGTATATGGTCGGATTTTAGATTTTGTGTTACCCACATACTCATATCGATTAGGTAGCCAATTGTCGGCAAATTCGATACAAGAAAAAAAGAAATAATACACAAAAAGAACAAACATCATTGGAACAAAATAGCAACAATATTCAAAGCATATACCGTGTAACCGAAATTTCTAACATTGTTAAAAAATCTATGGATTCGCAAAGTATGAAACAAAACTATGCGGACAGGTCCAATACCATTATCCGACCCGAGTCTCTGACAATGGAGAGGAAACGTGTAACGTGTTATCAATGTGATGTTTTCTATATTTCCGGAATATTGTGAAATTATGAGGACAAATTTCAGTCGCGCAGTCCGTTACTTCCCATTGTTTATCTTTCCTCAAATTCTGATTGTATCCTTGTATTTTTCTTTTTAAGGGATTTCCATATTTTGTGTCCTCAAGAATCCATAGATATAGCTGCATCTCATTGATATTTGTGACTGCCACTGAATCTAGCTTTGAAAAAGCATATCTGCACTGAATGAGGCTTTGACATTACATATCGGTGTTTTTAAGATCGGTAAAATAATATGGAGTTTTGTTTTGACATAGCATATCGGCGCTGAACGTTGCTTTGATATAGCGTAGTTTAAAAGACCAGTAAAGAATATGTAATTTTCAATGTTTTAGAACTTTACGTTTCATTCGACTTAAATCAGGTCATATAGTACGCTTTGTTTTTAACTTTTGTGCCCTGCTTACTACAAATATATTTTTCTGTTTATGGTCAACATTTCGATTGATGAAAATCACTCAAGTGACGACGAAAACCGGAAGTTACAAGATTTTAACATTTGGAATAAACTGTTGATGCAACATTGCTGTGAAGATGATAACATTGTCATAAACATCTTAATGTGGATTTACAAAATTCTACATAAATGTCTGGAAGAAAATAACGTTTATCGTCATGGAAAAGCTTAAGCAAAATATAAAATACCAATTAAACATTCTAATATATATATATATTAACAAAACAATAGCAATTAACAAATAAAGTCCAGTGTTAATAACGTAATAACCTATCATGCAAAGAAACCAAAAGAGGAAGTAAATTTGTCAATGGACTGGTACATGTCAGTTATATTTATCTCCCATGGCCTAACAGCTGGATTCTGCTCTACGATACAGTATTTGAAGTAAGGTCTCTTAATAAAATCATGATCCACTTTTCCATCTATTCCATTTCTTTTTTTTCTTTACGACTGTCACATTCTACAGTTTCCATTTAATTGTGAAACTAAATGTACAATAGTTTAAGTAGCATACATGTGTGGAATTAATTTTAAGACTGATGATGGTAAACCGTGCTTTCGACTAACACATGTTCGTGTTTTTGAGAGTAAAGTAATCATTATACAGTGGCACCAGTACCTGAAAATAGGTGGCAAGCAAGCATTGTCGTGTTGGTAAGTTCAATAGTTTTCTTAATTGTGGTTGTATGTATTTTCTTCTATAAAGGAGTTTGAAATGCAATGCTCTTTGAAGCAACCCATTCTACGTCTCATTAAGTGGTTTGGTGACTTGTTGGATTCGTGATCTATATATTATTTTTTTCAACAAACTGGTTGACGACGTATTTGATTCTTGACGTTCATGTCATTATTTATAATTTTCATTTATTGGGGTGGCTGCCTGTTTATTTAATAATGTCTATGGGATTATGTTTGTTGACAAGATATTCACGTACCAGATATCTAGATGTTTCTTCTGGTTTTCATTGTTCAGATATGTTACATGTGTCATGACATTTTATCTTAATATATTTAACCGTTATTTCAGATGCTTCTTTAGAAATTTAAAAGGATTCGGAAAGTCTGAATAATGTGTCAGTTAGACGTATATTTACAATTGAACAGTTGAGAGATCCTTGTAGTCATATACTATGTCTATCGATTTAACGATTCAACTGGACAGCAAACATAACGAGGGGCCAGACTGATTATATGCCACTAGACTGTAATCGACTCTTATCTATTCATAATCAACATTGGATTAATCCAGTGCCAGCAATAGAATTACATTGGTCACAGACTGCTTAAGCCGTTGAGTGCGGTAGTTTGTTCAATTTTGCTCGTCTATCTTGAGATAATAACACCAACCGTATATACCCTCTTATCAGTCTAATCCAAATGCAAACTGTATAGAACCAGATCTACCGTCAAATCATGAGCATATAGGTCTGGTATAAGTAGTTTGATAGGACTTATTAGTAAAAGTACACAACCCAGATCTTAGACTGCAATCTCCGTATGTTGTTTGTAGGTAGATCCGACTTATGTTTGAATATATACCGCATCCGACTCTCTCTTCGCAGTCCGGAATTACTGCAGTTTCTATTGCTTTGGGCTATATATTTCCGAGAAGATGTATCAAGGAAATAGTCTTACATATAATTTAATAACGATTGAAAGATACTTGATAAGACAAGATACTTGTTTCATTTTTTGTCATCGGAAACAGGCTTCCTCTGCCGGAGAAAGAAAATTTGGGAATCACAAATGTTGCTTTTGTTTGTTTGTTTGATTAGGATTTTTAACGTAGCTTTAACAATTTTTCAGTCATATCGCTACGATGTCTGCTGTGAGGCAGTTTATGGTCATGTCTAGCACTGAGGCATCATGCCGCAGACATGTAGCATGATGTCCCACCCAGACACATTATCCTGACACCAGGCCGACCAGTCCTAACACTAACCTCTTAATGCTGAGCTCCAAGCGAGGCAGCTGTTAGTACCATTTTTGTAAGTCTTTGGTATGACTCGGCCGGGGATCGAATCCACGACCTCCCGCTTCCGCGGCGAACGCTCTAACCACTAGGCCACCGGAGCGGTTGACAAATGTTGCGAGGGAAATTGTTTACAACATCGAATCTCGCATGATAAACACAGTATCGATTAGGGTAGCCGATCAGGATTCACTTTAACTAACCGGGACAAATGTAAAATGCCCATTGAAGTTATAACAAGTCTCTCTATTCCGCCCTTATTAATAACCAAGTCAGAAAAACAACAACAACTCTTTGTATGGTACGTATTTCAAATGGCACAAATCGTCACTGGATTGTTTCCACTTTATCGTTTTCCCAATACTTAACTTCCGAATTAGCATTGCCTTTCTGTCTGTCGGAAGATATCCCAGCGGTTCTGATTAAAAATCAGTCATGCCCGAATTACGAAGGTTAAACCATCCCATACCACAAAATTAATTGATAGTGTCAGGCTGACCACGTCCAAAAATGTGTATGTATGTAAATAGATACACTGATAATGGGCAAGTAAAGAGTCGAAGTTTCATAAGAAATTTAAGCTAGCAGCATCTTTATAATCATATAAACGTGAGCTAAAAGTGAACATTTATTTGTTTTCGGTATTAATTAGCTAAAAACAATCCAAGTTTAGTGCTGGACAATTTTTATGTAGGCAATATTAAGAAGCTAAATATATTCCCAGTCAAATCACGAGAATGCAAATTTACTTATAGCCGGAAGCGAACATATTGGCATGTGAATAGAAAGGAAAATTTCGTGTTATTTAAAATATAAAAAAGATGCGTTATTATTCATATATAGAACTTACACATAATTGTATTGTCTCATTGTCAATTGATAACTCCACATGCTCCTTTAACCATAAAATATTAAAAAAGAAAACTTTGTATAGTGCCTAATCTTTAGAAGCTCAAAGCGCTTTACAACATATATAATGCTATAACTACAAAAAAAAGACAAAAAAAAAACAACATGAAATTAGAAAATATTAATACATGCTGAAAATAAATAATAAACATTATTAGGTCTTTAAGTTTGTTCCTGCAATTGGAAAAGGTAAGTTTAAAGAGCACTCTGGAAAGGTATCACTGTGTTTGTGTCTAATTCCAATGGGTAATTCGTTCTACGTTGCTGGGTCATGGTATGCAACTCGAACGTTATCAATATTACTTCGTTTCAAAAGTGGCCATAATTAGTATATGATTGTCCGAAGAGTAGCCTAAGCATCTTACTGGTTTGTACACATGCGTGAGGCCAGACAGGTATGTTGGACTGGAGTCCGTAATTGAAACGTAGCACAGAAAACTACTTGTGTGTTTCATTATGGATCTCTTTGATAGCTATTGCATGGTACAGATCAGTGGGGATGTGTGTTCTAATCGTTAAACTCTTAAGCATGATACGAACAGCTGTGTTGTTAACTTTTTGACGATTCTGCAGTAGATATTGAGACACGCCAGCCAAAACAGAGTTACAATAGTCCAGTTTTGAAACTACTAACGAACACACACGCTATTTTATGGCATCAGCTGAAAGATATTTGCAAATAGAGCTGATGTATCTCAGCTCAAGATATGCAGCCTTGCATATGTTTACGACATGTTGGTGCAATGGGAGAGTTATGTACAGAGTAACGCCTAGGTTTCGTACTGTCACAGGATAAGCCGGGTTGGGACTGGATTAGTGGAGACACCGAAAGCAACTGCGTTAATAAGATGCTTATTTATAAACGCAATTTAAATATAATCAATTGTGACACCATTATAAACAAAAGATAAGGAAAACTTAAAATGTTCATAACATGGAACTAATCAATAACAAGTAACTCAAATGACAAAAGCCCCTACGGATGATTTCAACGAAAAGCATTTGAAACTGACGTGAATAACGTCTAATCACCAGATCAACAAATGCAAGTACACGTATGAATTTACGAATATATATATAGCTCGTATAACGAGACAGATGTAAATGCCTGTAATTTTAGATATATCGTTCATATTACAAGTTACCAAAGTAAAGGCAAATATGTAATGATTTTTATCGTTCATGTAACGAAACTGCGATGTAAATATGAATTTATGAATTGATGAATTTCTCGTTCAAATAAAAAAGCTGGAATGAAAAAGTGAAATTATAAATCGTTCAGATAACGAAATTGATACATAGATGTGAAATATTTGCTCAGATGGTAATAGCAAATAATATGGAACACGTATACTCAACTATCATGGCGTCCATTTGAAGTCGAAGATGTATATCCGGTTCCACCCGCTCTGGTCAATGGTGGTGGAGTCGCCCGCATGGTCCACTCCGTCTGTTTGAAGGATCCCTCGAGAGCCCTTACATTCAATACAGACACGATGGTCGCGAAGCCTTGGTCCCTCGATTTGAGAACACCAGTACACTCTTCCGAACCAACGTCACCAAAACGCTGCGTATACGTCACAAGATACCCCACAGGTTCTGCGACTTCACATCACCCAATTATATACAACAGTGGTCCCCAACCCCCGGGCCGCGGACCGGTACCGGTCCGTGGATCAAATGGTACCGGGCCGCCCAAGGAACATTAAATTATTTCCATTTTATTTACTGTGGTGTATTTCTCTCGGGTTTGTGCGACTTTCCATGGACGAGAGGTTAACCGGGAGCTAAGAGACGTCACCTAAAGCCACACCAATACCGCGCATGCACAAAATATCGTGATATCGGGGCGGCTTTAGGTGACGTCTGGAGCTGAGCGGCTGCAAGCGGCAGTGGCGTTGTAGCTTTGGTGGAGAGAAGGTGTGTTTCGCTCTTCTCTCTGTTCACCGGTACTTTCTCATGTTTAACAGTGCTTGGTGTACGTGTATATTGTGTTTGCTCAAATTTAACCCACAAATTAGCAAAAATGAGTACGAAACAGACATCGTCAGAAACTTTCCTTGGGAAAAAGAAAAGGCCCAGTGATGAGACAAAAGAGGAGCCTTCAACATCAAGGAAACATAAAACTTTTAACAGACAATACCATGAGTCCTACTTGAAATATGGATTTATCGGGACAGGTGATTCCCACACACCAACCCCGCTCTGCATAGTTTGCGGCGACCAGCTCTCTAATGAGGCAATGAAACCTTCAAAGCTGCATCGCCACTTGAACGCCAAGCAGCCTGGATTAAAAGACAAGCCCCTGGAGTATTTTGAAAGAAAAAAAACGGGAACACGAAGGACAGAAGAAATTTATGAGGGCTACCACATCAATAAAGGAGAATGCACTGAGAGCATCATATTTGGTGGCTAAACGTATTGCTAAGGCTAAAAGACATTCACTATCGGTGAAAAATTGATCTTGCCCTCCACTAAAGACATTTGCCGTGAACTTCTAGGAGAGGCTGCTGTGGAAAAGATAGCACATGTGCCTTTTGTCGGCTAGCACTGTGACTAGGCGCATTGAGGAAATAGCCGAAGACATTAAGACACAATTGTTGGAGAGGATTAATAAATCACCGTGGTACGCACTCCAGGTTGACGAATCTACAGATATCGACAAGGCAATTCTACTTGTTTATGTGCGATATCTATATCAGGAGGATGTGCATGAGGATTTGTTATGTGCACTATCTTTGCCAACCAACACCACAGGAGCTGAACTGTTCAAGTCACTGGATGGTTATATATCAGGACAACTAAAATGGTCCTTTTGTGTCAGCATATGCACATACGGAGCTGCTGCCATGACCGGACGACTGTCTGGTTTCGCTGCTCGGATTAAGGAGGTTGCACCTGAGAGTAAATCTACGCTATGTATCATTCACAGGGAAATGCTGGCAAGCCGAAAAATGTCACCGGAATTTAACAGCGTATTGATTGATGTCGTTAAAGTTATTAACCACATCAAAGCACACGCCCTTAACTCGCGCCTGTTTGAGCAGCTTTGTGAGGAGATGGACGCAGAGCACAGATGCCTTCTCTTATACACAGAAATAAGATGGTTATCCAGAGGAAAATCGCTAACCAGAGTATTTGAATTACGAGAGCCATTGCAAAGATTTCTCTCAGAAAAGAAGTCACCGCTGGCAGCACATTTCAGTGACAAGGTATGGGTCGCAAAACTGGCTTACCTGTGTGACATATTCAGCCTGCTCAATGAACTCAATCTGTCCCTTCAGGGGAAAATAACAACTGTTTTCAAGTTGGCAGACAAAGTAGCTGCATTTAGAGCCAAAATGGAGTTGTGGGGATGGCGCTTGAACAGAGGCATTTAGGACATGTTTCAGACATTAGCGGGGATTTTAGGCGAGACTGAGCCTGAGCATTCATTCTCCCAGTTGATGCAAGATCACCTGTCTTTGCTTTTAAAAGAGTTCGAGTACTACTTCCCAACCACAAAAGACCAATGAACTGGTAAGGAATGGATCCGCGACCCATTTGTCAAGAAGATCAACTGCTGAAGATTGCAAATGACGGCGGCCTTAAAACGACGTTCAAGACAACAACTCTGCCGGTGTTCTGGATTAAAGTCATGGCGGAATACCCTGAGATTGCCACCACACCACTTAAAACCCTATTGCCATTTCCGACATCCTATCTGTGTGAAGCGGGGTTTTCTGCAGTGACAGCAACCAAAACAAAACAACGGAATAAACTGGACATAAGCAACACACTTCGGGTGTCATTGTCTCCTATTACCCTCAGATGGAACCGTCTCGTTGCAAAGAAACAAGCTCAGGGTTCTCATTGATTTAGCGTTCTAGTGAGTTAAAATGATAAATCACTTTATATTCATTTTTTGGTGTAACTGTATTTTATTTTGAAGGCATGTTTAAATACAATTAAATTAAAATTACTAAATCAAAACAATCTAAAATATAAACAATCAACGTCCCCCCCCCCCCCCTCAGCGGGCCGCGGTAAAATTATCAAACGTTGACAGGTCCGCGGCGATAAAAAGGTTGGGTACCACTGATATACAACACATATATATAACGCAGTATACACAAAGGCAGTATACAAAAGCACCATACACAGGCACCACACACGGGCATCACACGGTCAGCATAGACAAGCCCACACACATGGTCACCCACAGACCCCACGGTCACCACCACATGGCACCACACACGGGCACCACCGTACCCCACGGTCACCACACCATGGCACCGCACACGGGCACCACCGGACCTCACGGTCAGCTAAAATTAAAACATCCAAACCTTGAAATAGATGACCCGGTCAAGTACTTTTACATTCATATATATTGCGCATGCGCGCACATGAAATAGTTATCCATGTACATTAAACGTTCAAGGAATGCAGCGTATAATTAATCTCAATTTGTCTGTTCAGTTACAACACAAAAACTATCTCGAAGCAGATTATAGTATTACTAATATAATGGCGCTGCATAACCTAGGTATTTACTCTGTAGAATTTAGAATAAATACTAAAACATCTGATATGTGAAACAATTATGTCATATAAAACAAATAGCGATAAGAATATAATCTTAAATCTACATTACCTCTTTAGCGGAAAGTTTGCTCCTTTAAAGATGGAAGCTTTTCTGACAAGACTGGATCGTAATGTGATATTTACTTAGAATTTGTCTATATTTATATCCTAGCTGTGACCGATATGCGCAGCTAGGTACCTTTAAACTACAGGCAATTCGCACATGCAGCATGATCTGAGCTTAGCTCACCTATTTCCGAAATAACTAGAAGTCGATAATGAATAAACCATCCTTGGTAATGCTTGACGCGGTAGTGAAACCCGAGTACATTTTTGACCACATACACATATTGATGCCAGTCATACACAATTCCGTGACACGTACTAGCTGTGTTTATTTAATATTGGTGTTGCTTATATTTATTGTTTGAGGTAAAGGATGGAACTGAGAAAGTCTTTGTTTTGTGATCAGAATGGCCTCAGTTTTATCATCATTCATCTGCAGCTTGTTACATGTCATCCTAGAGTTCACATCAGAATTGCACCTCTCTACTCCATGGATGGTACATTCCGTTAGATAGCTAGAATTGTATAATTGTGTGTCATCAGCTTACAATTGGTGATCCACTGGATGATGACTTATGACACTTGGGAACGGCTGTATATAATAAAGATGAACGGGTCCAATAACAAGCCCCTGTGGAACACCACAATATAGATAAATTGGGCTGGATTGTATTATAGTTTCAAATACAATTTGTGTCCTGTTGTCTAAGTAGAAATTGAACCACGAAAGGCTGTATTATGAATGCTAAATACATCTTTGAAACGGTGAAGTAATATAGCATGCTCTGTTGTGTCAAATGATGCAGAAATATCAAGGATCTGCGGACTGTAAACTTTCCGATATCAAAAACAGAGAGAATGTCATTAACTACTTTCAGAAGATTTGTTTCAGTACTGTGGAAAGGACGATATGCAGACTGTACATTGCTAAAAAGACTGTTTGAAACCAGATGAGATACAAGTTGGATTAGGACAACGTTTTCTAAGATATTTGACATGAACGGGAGATCAGAAACTTGGCGGTAGTTTTTTAATTCGTTACGATTGAGTGTTGGTTTCCTCAGCAGAGATTTTTCAAGGGCAGTTTGGAAACCTGATGGTAATTCCCCTGATGAGAGAGAGGTATTAATAACATCAGTTAGTGAAGGCAATATTGGATCTAATCACTCAAGCAGCAGTGATGTTGGAATTGGATCAAGTTCAAATGACTTTGGTGCACTCTTCATCACGAGTGTCCGTAATAAATCCATAGAGACAGTTTTGAATTGCTGCTAACGGTTGTAGCTGAAATTCTGTATCATAACTGTATGGTACGACGAGTCAATTGAAATAATGTTGTCTTGCGTATCTCTAATAGTTTGTGCCTTGTTACAGAAGAAATTCGCAAACAGGTCCGAAAGGTCTCCTGGAGAGAAGGTAGATGTAAGTGGTGTACATTTGTTCCTTGACATTAGTTTGTTAGTTATCTCGAACAGCTCTTTGCAGCTGGAACTCTCCGTGATCTTGGTACTGTAGTGGGATAATGTGGCTAAATTGACTATGTTTGTGATGTTCTACTTAACGGCTTTTTACATTTATGAATAGTGAGTCTAGTGGAAAGCAAAATACTCTCATCTTTACGACGATCTCTTTCAGCAGTGCGACGCTGGTTCATAACATTGCTGTACCACGGAGAACACATTTGAATCGATACTCTGCACTTGGTAGCTTGTTCATGTGTTTCACAGAATGTACTCAGCAGTTATCGAATTGTTCCGCTGTAGGAGGTAAGCAAGTCGTTAGGTTCGCTTGGATGTCATGCATTAGTTTGGTTCTATTTGTCATACGGATGTTTCTGTTTGTAACAAATACATGTGGAGGGTTAGGGACTGAAACGTCGAGATGGCATATAATGTAGAAGTGATCTGATGCAAGTTCGTGGAATACAACGGTGGACTGTTGAATATTATCATCAGGTGTATGAATAATCCAGTCCAAAATGTGACTAAAATGTGCAAATAGGAGTGTTCATGAGTATGGGTTTCAATAACAGTCAAAGTGAAAGTTGAAATCTTTAAGAATAATCAGGTTGCCACCTATCAAATTTCCATACTCCAACAGATTCGGAAAATGCTCCAAAAAGAGAGAGAGTCAGTCAGCTGTTTTGTTTTTCTGATGATGATGATGATGAGTATTTGTTTAAAGTGATTCGTCCCGAGGGCTCTTATCACTGTTTTATCCGTCAATGGACGGTTATTTAATTGGTCCTGAGGGTGGGAAATGAGCCACCACCCTGCAGGCGTTTATGTGTTCAGAGAACACTTATTTAAATTAGGCCGTCACATCTGAGTAGCTATTAAGCTACTACTGTGTGATTGTAGGGCCTCATGCCGTATGAGTGGGAATAGTTCCAGCACACACTCATATTTTATTCATTCGGTGTTATTTGGTTGTTCATGGACGTGCTAAGCACGTGTAGTTACTGCTGCAGAGGTAGCGGGCGAGTCGAAGTGCCTGGCAAGGGCGACTTCCGTTATGGAGACCTATCCCTATTCATATACCCTGTGCTGTTTTTTGGGTATACAACTTTCGTGGTACAGTGTTTTATGTATGTGGTGCTCAGTGTGTATTTATTTATTGTTGTTTTACCTAATATTTTTTGTGCAACATTGTGTTGCTGTGTCTGATGATCTTGGGGTTTGATCACCTTATATACACTATTTAGGGTTCAAGTTGAGCCTTATTATCTTAAGTCGTATGGTTCTGCTTGCAGCCTTGTGCCGCTGGACCTGATAGTCTTGGATGTTTGACTACCTTATATGAGCTAATTTTGAGGTCCTATGTAATTTCTATCTTATATTATTTTTGTTTTGCAACCTTGTGTCGCTGGGCCTGATAGTCTTTGGACTTTTAGACTACCTTATATGTACTAATTTGGGTTTTCTATCATAATTTACTATCTAGTTTTTGTGCACCGGTCTCGGTGCACCGGTTTGTTCTCCTTATTCTGTTGGTTGTTAATGATGTATGTTTGAACACTGTACACTCGATTGTATTTTTTTTAGAGAAAAGGTTTCTAGAGAAAGGATGAAGCAGAGGAAGTGGAGAGGTTATTGTTTGTCCTATGTCCTTACTGTCTATTATGCTTTTTATTCTTATGTCACCCTACAACTTGCTTGTGTTGTTATTTATGAGGTATTTATTTATGACCTTTTTTGTATTGTATTTATTTTCCCCCGTTAATGGGTCTCTGATAGTGCGGTTTATTTTTGTTTAGTTATTTTTCCTGTATTTTTTGGCAGGTATGAGGTTTGGTGGCTAAGTGATAACAGATGGGTCCCTGCCTAGTTCAAGGGGCCGTTAAGCGACACGTCAGGGATTTTCCATTGTCGCACCTTGCACCGCACCACGGTTTTGACCGCGAGGCTTGGTAACCAAGTGACAACAAATGGGCCTCTGCCTAGTTCAAGGGGCCGTTAAGCGACACGTCAAAGGTTTTCCATTGTTGCACCTAGGAACCGTACCATGGTCCTGACCGTTGCTTAGCTTTCCTGCCTTTAGAGGTTTTTATTCTAATGGGCCTACACTACCTGGTTTATCAGGGTTATTTTGGCTGTTTATTGCTGTTAATTTATATCTTTCCTATTTTCTCTATATTTTTAAGGAATTCTAACATATTTTTGTGTGTTTCTAATATGTTGGGGTTTGTTTTTAGTATAATCTCTGGGTATGTATATGGGGCTTTTATATTTTGCTGTTTTGATCTGAATATTTCCCTTTCGTTTGTGGTTTTACTACAGCTGTTGAAGATATGATGGAGATCTTCAGGGGTGTTACAATTGTAGCAGTTTATGTTATGAGGAAAGGGTCCTATGTATTTTCCCATGCTGTTTGCCAGCTTGGTTTTGCCTATAGTTATTCTATTTATGGTTGTTTGTTCTTTAGGTAAGCCCTTGGGCGGTTTTCTATTCCTATTTACTTCCTTGACAGTAGTGTACAACACTCTCCCTAATGTACTAGTATCCCAATCGTTTTGCCATTTTTTTTATCTATTTGAGTGTTTATTAGACTGTATAGTTCTGATGTACTATATTGTAGTGGCTCGAAATTTGGTTCGTTTAGTTTTTCTTTGCCCAGTTTGTCGGCCATTTCGTTGCCTTTAATTTCAATGTGGGAGGGTATCCACAAGAATTCTACAATGGTATTTTCGTTATTTAATTGTTTTAGTTTGGTATTTATTTGATTGAGAAAATCTTCCCTACATTTAGTGGTGTTTGTTTGAATTGAAGAGAGGACACTTTGTTTTTCTAGGAGGAGGGCGGTAGATATAGAAAAAGGACTGACCTTTGTTCTGGTGTGAGTATTGTTTGGAGTAGTTCAAACAATGTGTGGCAGAAATTGAAGGTTGTGTTTTGTTTAAGACATTTTATCATGGATTTACTTGTGATTACAGCAATTCCACCTCCGTGAGAATGGCGGGGGAACGACTTGATGGAGTAACCAGTGGGTGTTAAAATCCGCGCACTTGGGCTCATCGCCTGATTTTGTAGCCATGTTTTGTCAGGAAGAAGACGTCGATAACTATTTATATGCGCTTTTCTGATGGTCTTACTGATTGGGTTTTGAATAATGCAATACGCAGTGGTATCTCTGTGATAGTTCACACAAAGGTTGACGATTTAATGGCGATTTGAACCAGATTATCTAAATAAGCGGCCGAAATTTTAAATTGTTTAGCCGGAAAGGGCTAAAGGTAACTAACTGGAATTATTTTTACTGTTCTTCGCTGGCTATCCTTGAAACAACCTTTTTATTTCGCTTCCGTTTACATTTCAGTAATGATGAATGTAGTCCCAGTTCGTTTAGTCTTGAGCACAATTATATTTGTTCTCGTTTCAAACCAAGAAGATGAAGAAATGAAATACAAACTGAACAGCCAATGCATGACGAAACACACTAATGTAGACAAACATGGACGACAAGCACATATATCATGAAACACAGTTGGGATAAGCGATAGAGGCCATCTTTTTGGATCGCAAACTTAACCAAGACAAACTTTGCTTTAGAAATACAACGAAAACTTCGTAATTTGGCGGCATATCTTCTGTGACAATATTTGCCATCCAGTCTTTAAATATACACAAACCTACGGCATTCCTCCTACGGTTGCAGCTTCCAGGACATAAAACGAGGGCCACATGACGGTTTTCATATGCCAATGTTGTTAATTGGAAGTACTACTTTTGAATAGATTTCATTCCACCCCCACCCCTAAAAAAATCTTACTACACGTCTCATACAGTAAGATCACAAATGAACTGTTCATAGCACTAATTCCTCCTAATTGTGGATACATGTCAAAAAGAGACAAAAATGTGCTGATGATTCCACGTATTTAGGAGAATAAAAGCTTTTTGCGAAAAGGGGAGTTGTATCACTTGACCGTGATACAAATATCATTAAGCGCCTACGCAAGAAAAGCGCCTACACACATTGTAGTGTGTATCTAATGTTCTTACGTGTACAAGAGGAAATCATAATATATGGTATGGAAGTAGAAATAATAATGTATGATGGCTGCTTGAAAGCATTAGAATACAAATTGCAAGCTGGCTACTGCATTTTGACATCATTTCCGAGAAACACTGCTCTTTGAATGTCATATTGAATGTGGTAGTTGGGGAAATGATCGAATGCTTTCTTTGTTGTACATACAGTTTTGTCACTAATTGCAAATGTAACTTAATACAAACATTATCATCACTAAGTGCAATTGTAACTTAAAACGAAGATTATCGTCACTGATTGTCTCACTAATTGTGAGTGTAAAATAAAACGAATAGATCACGGATATGCATTAATAGTAACACTTATTGCTGCATTTTATATATGCAGTGTATTGTGCGTCCAAAACTTTTGGGAGGGTTCACTGAAACTGTAAACGGAACAAACACTCTATGTACATTATCGTCATAGGTCTTCGTTTGTATGTGCGGATTATTGATCGTACGATACCATACTGCTGGTACAAATGATTTGGGGCAGCAAAACGTCCAAGCGTTATCGTGACAATAGGCTAACGCCACACGTACATTTACAGAAAATGATTTTCTATAGATGGTGATATTACATTTCTTGCAATAGAAATACATAAAGCTTATCTGCGATCAAATAAAATCACTAGGGATAAATGAAGTATGATGGTTTTGATTCTGATAAAAACAATCGCGTAGCACAGGGGTCTCTAACTCGCGGCCCGCGGGCCATTTGAGGCCCGCGAGGCGATATTTTGCGGCCCGCTACCTGACAGCAAAGTTTAGTGTTAATGCGGCCAGCGCGTTTTCCCCATTCTCATATCTAAATTGTGACCCTTCGCGACGGTTTCAGTCAAATCTAACCGACTAGTCTAATTCTGATTTTTATTATGTTTGTATAGGTTTGGACATTGATTATAATGGTAAAAACCGTTTTAAAATTGGACTAAAAGTTTTTATTTTATAGCATTTTATGAGACAAACATGGCCAAAGTGTGGTTTTGAGAAAACACGCTTCGAATGTTGTATATACATATATCAAAAGTTAAAAAAGTCAGTTAGTGGGTAATGCACAACCATAATTGTGTAAATCGTAGCAATCTGACACAGTATCAAAGAATCCCTATTAAAATTGCTGCTAGTGTATACGAGTGACGAGTGAGGGAAATTCCGAGCCTGTCAGCTTGGTCACTTTCAAAATATGGTTAGTCAAAAAGGCCTTTTCTACGAAAAAAAAAATCAAAATTCATTCTCCCTACAATAACATCTTCCTTCGCATCAATAATTATAAATATTACCTGCTCCTGCCTTCTGTTTGAACACGTTTTAGTTAGGGCTGACGCGATGCTCAATATTCGAGTTTTAATGTCTTGTTGGCCTAATTTTGGGAACAAACTAGCATAAGTATGTGCAGTGATTTGCTATTGTTTTAGCCAAAATTAATGTACATTTATTTACTGTAACTAAAACTGTAGAAGAATGTTTGTTGATTCAATATCAGCCAAAAGGTCATTGTTACCAACCGTCTTTTTTTCAATGCTAGCGCTAAACTAGCTTTGGTGACATACGACTGAAACCATCGTGGAGGGTCACATATTACATTATTATTTTAAATTATCGAGCAATATATATTTCATACGTCAGAAATTACGTCATAATTCGGGAATTCACTCTCTGACTACTGCAGCCTCATTTATTATGTTGGTTTCTAAATCTGCCTAAGAGCAAAGTCTCGTGATACGTGATTCGGGAGTGTTACCGAGTAGAGGGAAAATATATTTTATCACACAGTGCAAATACTTTTTTTGTCACCCGAACCCAGTCATGTCTTTCTCTAAACCTACTGTGAAGAGAAAGGTTGGCGATAAGCACGCACAATTTCAGGAGAAGTGGGAGACGGACTACTGTTTTGTTGAGCAAAACAACGTTAGACGTCATTATTTAACCAGACATGCTGAGGAGTATGCAAAATACCAGGGAGATGAGAAAGAAGACCGGGTCGCTAAACTTAAAACATGTCTACTGAGGCAGCAAGATTTTTTAAAGAAAGCAAACAAAGAAAGTGATGCAGCAGTTGAAGCTAGTTACGTGGTGAGTGAAATGATTTCTAAGGCAGGAAAGTCATTCAAAGAAGGCGAGTTCATCAAAAATTGCATGTTACAAGCTGCAAGTATAGTCTGTCCGGAAAAGAAGGGTCGGTTTAGCAACATCAGCCTTTCAGCCAACACAGTGGCAGAGCGCATTTCTGAGCTGTCATGTAACATTTATGATCAACTGTGTGAGAAAGGTAAACATTTCCATGCATACTCAGTCGCTCTTGATGAGAGCACAGACGTTACTGACACTGCACAGCTCGCAATATATGTCCGTGGTGTTGATGATAATTTTGAAGTGATGTAGGAGTTGCTCAAAGTGATTCCAATGCATGGCCAGACCACTGCCCAGGAGATATTCCGCCAGCTGTGTGATGCCATTGTGGATGCCGGTTTACTGTGGAAAAACTTTTGCAGGAATAACAACCGACGGAGCGCCATCAATGACAGGGATAATAAATGGACTCGTGGCACATGTTCAAAGAAAACTGGAAGAGGAGGGTGTGGAAGAGGCCATTGTTCTACACTGCATTATCCATCAGCTGGCCCTTTGCAGCAAATACCTGAAGTTTGACAATGTGATGTTTGACGTTGTGAAATGCATCAACCATATCAGATCCAGGGGCTTGAATCACCGGCAGTTCCGCGTATTTTTAGAGGAAATAGAGTCAGCATATGAGGATGTTATCTACTTCACCGAGGTATGTTGGCTTAGTAGGGGAAACTTCTTGAAAAGGATTTTTGAGTTGAGAGCAGAAATCAAAGCCTTCTTGGAGAAGGATGGGGTGGTTGTTCCTGTACTAAGTGACCCCAAATGGCTCATGGACTTGGCTTTTCTTGTTGACATTACACAGGAGCTGAATGTACTCAACAAGAAGTTACAAGGCCAGGGGCAGCTTGTCAGTGTTGCCTATGACAATGTCAGGGCATTCTGCACAAAAGGTGTGTTATGGAAAGCCCAGCTTTCTCAGAGAAAGCCTCTGCCATTTCCCAACATGCAAAGTACTCATGGACTCGGGCACACCATTCAGTAGTAAGTATACTGATGCCATTGCAAAGCTACAGGAAGAATTTGATCTCAGGTTTGTAGACTTCAAAACACACAGAGCCACTTTTCAAATTTTTGCTGACCCTTTCTCCTTAAATGTGGTAGATGGGCCTCCCCCCCCCCCCCCCCCCCCCGCACTTCAAATGGAGCTGATTGATCTTCAGTGCAATTCTGAACTCAAGGCTAAGTTCAGGGAGGTGAATGGAAAAACAGACAAGCTTGGACAATTTATGAGAGAATAGCCTTCCACCTTCCCTGAGATTTCCAGGTTGTTCAAGAGGATCATGTGCCTTTTTGGGAGTACCTATCTGTGCGAAAAGCTCTTTTCCACTATGAACTTTAACAAGTCAAAGTTCATGGTCCAACTTACTGATGAGCATCTTCAAGCTATACTGAGGGTCTCAGTTGCTTCCTCACTCAAGCCAAATGTTGCTCAGCTGTGTAAGAAGAAGCGCTACCAGGTCTCTGGCAACAAGGAGTAGAATGAAGTGAAACCTATGTTCTTGAGAACCTTTGATGTTTTTATTTGTTATTAATAAAGGTTGATCAAATTGTAACAGTTGTACGTTATTGAATGTGTAATCGCTTTTTTGTGGAATACTTGATGCGGCCCAGTCTCACCCAGACTCTACCTCCTGCGGCCCCCGGATAATTTGAGTTTGAGACCCCTGGCGTAGCAAGAAATTCTGGCCCCATCAATGAATTAATCTCGTAACAGCCAAGTTAAATCTTTTCTTCTTTAAAGCTAAGTGTACACTGCGTAGCTAGTGCCCTCACCCTCACCAAAATGATAAATGCGAAACAGATACAATATTTCCTAAAGTAAGATTTCTGCCGAATTTGATGGTTAAAATTATGCACAGGAAGCGCTTATGATGCCGGCACTTCGGGGGCCCCACATCTTGAATCCCGTTCACACAAAACCTCACTCTTTTGTATTAATACTCCCCAATACACACCCGTCCATCACTCCCTCTGCCTTATCTAACCCCCAAAATCCAGATGTTCCTGGGTTGGCATCTGATAATGGCTCGTTGTATTCATGTATGAAACCAAAAATGTGTCGGTTCAGAGTTCACACAGGGTCTATTGAAAACAATATCTACCTTACCTTTTATTAATGTCTTTTTGCTGAGCACCTTTATTACGGATACAGTACGTGAATAGTTAATATTCATAACCATGCAATGAATATTGTAATATTTGCCATGCCAATGGTTCATAATGCAAATCGACCTAAGATTAATGTTCGCTGAGAAGCATCAGTCCCATTAACAGCTAAAGTCTAATTGTCCACCAGGCTCACTTATCTGAAACATTATTCCTCTAGCTTTTAAGTACATGTATTTAAAGAATAGATAATATGCTTTTTCCTTATGGAGCTATAACCTTTGTAGTTTGGCTAATTAATTGATATCTAGTTACCATAACAGATACAAAATGTAATTCGCCATAGGTCATAAGTGATTTATTATGATCATAAAAGTAAACTTATACAGATATATATATATGGTATAGAGATCGGTATCAAATAGTTTCAAAACTATATCATTTTTATAATAGTTTTCAAAATATCGTGGAACCTTTACGTAACATAAATATTGTATTATTTGCAACTGTATTTATTTGTATCTATCTATCTATCTATCTATCTATCTATCTATCTATCTATCTATCTGTCTGTCTGTCTGTCTGTCTGTCTGTCTATCTATCTATCTATCTATCTATCTATCTATCTATCTAATCTATCCATCCATCCATCCATCCATCCATCTATCGATCTATATATTTATCTATCTATCTATCTATCTATCTATCTATCTATCTATCTATCTATCTATCTATCTATCTATCAGAGAGAGAGAGAGAGAGAGAAGAGAGGGAGAGATGAAGAGAGAGACTTATAAATATATACCAAATAAAACGGAATGTGCTGAATTCTATTGAAGAATAGTTGATAACAGTAGGCAGAATTAATATTTTTAACACAAATAATACTAGCAACCAGGTTAGAGAAAGTATAATTCGTACTCTATCAAGATTCGAACCCAGGTATGCACGTCTGTAATAGTCCATAATAGCACGACACCTTTTGAATGCATGTAGAACAAGCACACAACACGCACACTATGTAAACCACAACAATGGATGTACACACCAACGCAAATGTAACATGAGCCTGTGATATCAATATTTAATTTACCAAATGAAACTTAAGTATGATAGACTCTCTTTTTAACTTAGTCATGATAGAATGATTAAATTTGCACAAGTTTCAAGTTTTAACATTGCAAGTATTTAGTTTGACTAGCGTAGGAAATTGTCATTCACCTAGTTGGTGTGCTGAACAGCGAAATTAATTTTTTAAATAAAACAGAAAAAAAACAGGAAAATGTTTAATATAATTATTTTTCCCCTTAAAATTATTTATTGGATGTTGTGAATATAGTAGTGCAGCCACCACAAACTGGCCTCTCGAAGCAATGAACCATTCCGAAATCCTCTGATCCCTTCCTATCATTCATGCAATGTACCTCTGCAAAATTTAAACAACAAACCCAAGGAATATACGTTACATTTCTAATGTTTGAGCTATACTATTTTCAAGAAAACATCACATTTCATTTAGAACTTGTAATTGTGAAGCCAATAAGCATAAAATAATAAAGCTTCAGATCATCATGGACATTCTCTTTTAAATTCATACTATCATCATTGACATTCTCGTTTAGATTCATACTATCATCATGGGCATTCTCTGTTAGATTCATACTATCATCATTGACATTCTCTGTTAGATTCACAATATCGTCATGGACATTCTCTTTTAGATTTACAAAATCGTCATGGACATTCTAATTTAGATTCATACTTAATCATTGACATTCTCGTTTAGATTCATACTATCATCATTGACATTCTCGTTTAGATTCATACTATCATCATGGACATTCTCTGTTAGATTCACAATATCGTCATGGACATTCTCTTTTAGATTTATAAAATCGTCATGGACATTCTATTTTAGATTCATACTATCATCATTTACATTCTCGTTTAGATTCGTTCTGTCTTCATGGACATTCTCTTTTAGATTCATACTATCATCATTGACATTCTCGTTTAGATTCATAGTAACATCATGGACAATCTCTTTTAGATTCATGCTATCATAATTGACATTCTATTTTAGATTCATACTATCATCGTTGACATTCTCTTTTAGATTCATAGTAACATCATGGACTACTAGTATCTTTTATCTTTTTTAGATTTATAAAATCATCATGGACATTCTCTTTTAGATTTATAAAATCGTTATGGACATTCTATTTTAGATTGATGCTATCATCATGGACATTCTCTTTTAGATTCATACTATCATCATGGACATTCTCATTTAGATTCATACTCTCATCATTGACATTCTATTTTAGATTCATAGTGACATCTTGGAAAATCTCTTTTAGATTTATAAAATCGTCATGGTCATTCTCTTTAAGATTGACACTTTCGTCATGGGCATTCTATTTTAGATTCATGCTATCATCATGGACATTCTCTTTTAGATTCATACTATCATCATTGACATTCTCTTTTAGATTCATACTATCATCATTGACATTCTTTTTTAGATTCATAGTAACATCATGGACAATCTCTTTTAGATTTATAAAATCGTCATGGACATTCTCTTTTAGATTCATACTATCATCATGGACATGCTCTTTTAGATTATCGTCATGTACATTCTCTTCTAGATTCATACTATCGTCGCAGTATATAATGCTTTGGTCTTGTACGAGTCGAACTGAAACGATAATCAACCTTTTCTGATCGTTGGTGCGGTTGTTCTATCAGACAAAATCAGTTGGCTTTCTGCTTTTATGGAGACATTTGTTACATGCTTGTATCATAAATACAGTCTTTATAAAGCCCGTTCCGTTGCAGTTCTTTTTAAGCCTGTCCAATTTACTCCTTTGTAACCTCGTTCTGTTGCACTCCTTTGTAAGCCCGTTGCACTGCAACCTTCATCTCTTTCACAACAGAGCCATTCATGTAAAATGAATCCTGAATGGCGATCACTGTATTATTACTTTGATTACTGACAATGAATTAAGTGTTACATATTAGTACAAGTTCCAGCAATCTTTCTAACATTGATATAAACTCTTGTTGCTACGAACAATCGTTGTCTGACACCCATAAAATGTATGCAACACTTACACATTTATTTTGATGTAACTGTTCTTTCTTTTCACCAATTTCAGCAATTGTCAATAATGTCTCAGTCGTGCTGTTAATGTATGTGTGTGCATTTTCATTGGAGTCTCAGTCGTGCTGTTAATGTATGTGTGTGCATTTTCATTAGAGTCTCAGTCGTGCTGTTAATGTATGTGTGTGCATTTTCATTAGAGTCTCAGTCGTGCTGTTAATGTATGTGTGTGCATTTTCATTAGAGTCTCAGTCGTGCTGTTAATGTATGTGTGTGCATTTTCATTAGAGTCTCAGTCGTGCTGTTCAGTGCACGTATCTTTAAATAAGGTCTCATTCCTGCTGTTAATGCATTTATGCATGTTTTCAATATGGTATCAGTCGTGCTGTTTATGTTTTGTTTTTATTTTTATGGTTTAACGCCATTTTTCAGCACAATATAGGCTATACATGGCGGCCAGTATTAATGGTGGAGGAAGAAACCGGACAAACCCCAGTAAGAACCACCGACCCACGAGAAGCAAGCTTTCTCACATAACTACATTTGCCGAACCTTAGACTCGAACACACGCAGACAGAGGTGAGATGGCAGTGGTCCGTAACGGACAGCGCTTTAGACCACTCGGCCACTCGGGGCCCCTGCTGTTTATGTAGGTATCATGTTTTTAAAATGGGTCTTAGTCGCGCTGTAAATTTATGTATGCATACTTTCTTCACAGAATGTTTAACGTTAAAGAAACTGATAGACAAACTGATAGGCATAAAAACAAATTCATCATATCTTAACTGGGAAGTTTGATCTGTTACGCTGATTGCTAAACTATTGTCAGGATTTAAGAGAGATGTAAAACAAAATCCGTAACTTCTTCGCGTTGAATTCATGTTTCAGTTCTACCATTTTTGCGTCATGCAATTTGTAACTCTTTGTTCAAATATCCTAATGAAAAAATTTAAATCCCCAATACTTTGCTCGTCCACACAAAACTAAACTCCTATAAATATGGTAATTTGCTCAGTCCGTACGACACCAAAATGATCTCAGTCCGTACGACACCAAAATGATCTCAGTCCGTACGACACCAAAATGATCTCAGTCCGTACGACACCAAAATGATCTCAGTCCGTACGACACCAAAATGATCTCAGTCCGTACGACACCAAAATGATCTCAGGTGCCCGAGTGGTCTATGTCTCCGAGTGGCCAAGTGATCTAAAAGCCCACTCCTTTGTCAATCACGGAATCTCACCTCTGTCTTTGTGCATTCGAGTCTCGGGCTCGGCTATTGTGGGTATCTGAGCAATCTGACCAGTGTCTTCCGTGGGTTGGTGGTTCGTCCTGGAATTTCCCGGGTTCTTCCACTACCAGTTAAGCACTGAGTGTTACGCCCAAAAACATCAACAGCAACAACAACAACACCAACAAAATAAACCCAGTATGAATATGGCAAGTTGCCCAGTCTATACAGAACCAAATTTGATAATTTATTTGCCTAATGTGATTCAGCTATTTTCATCAATATGTACTAACATCATGTTAGTTATGGGAACACCAGTCTTGATCCATATGAATTAAACGTAGCCAAAATCTAATACACCGTCAGTAATTTATAACATGTAATGGATATCTGCCACATTCTGCAAGTGCATATACATTATACACAGAGCATTATTGATTACGATACTGGTAACAAACTTGCGTTGTACCTTTTCTATCAATTCTGAATATTAGCTTTGTAGCTCATATATATATATATATATATATATATATATATATATATATATATATATATATATATATATATATATATATATATATATATATATATATATATATATGTGTGTGTGTGTGTGTGTGTGTGTGTGTGTGTGATGGAAACGTTTTCTGCCTGAGACATTAATACTAGTAAGTGTACTGAACTACATAAATATACAAATATGAGATTACCCACAAAATGGTAAGAGATGATGTGAGAGGCAGAATTTATTCCATCAAACTTTAATTTAATCTTCTTGTAATCGACATCCTGCATATTGAATTGGAACTTAATTCGAGTTAATTGACTCGATAAAGAAATCGTGACTACAATCTTCAAAAATTTATTAACTTAGTTTTTTTTTAAAATTTTGCCAGAAGAGGTTCTTTTTCGTTAGAATGCTTTTCTATTGCAAAATTATTGATCTATATCAATTTTGTTTTACATTTGCAAATTGCCTGTCTTCGATGTCACATTCCATGAATAATTAACAATGAAACGTTCAACAATATGCCACTGGCCAGTGTTATTTAAGCCGCCTTTGTCATGCAATTTAACTACCTTGCGATTTGAATAAAACTGAAAAGGTTTTGCTGTTCGTCATGTGAATAGTGACAGTTAAAACCTTGTTGAGCTTAGGTGGTATGAAAATCATTGTAGCACACAATAAATTTGAAAATGTACGATATTTGTTTACTTACTGAATGTGAGGACATAAATTGAATGCACTCGATCTTGTTTGTAAATTTTTAATCAGATAATAAATTTCCTCTTTTTAAATGAGTGTCCGTAATATCAAAATGTCTGTACTAGTTTCATAATGGAAAATGTTCAATAAAGAAGGAATGTCTGTACCAGTCTCCTGAGAGTTTTCGTTAAAACGAGAAGAGTCTGTAAGAGTTTCCTAACTGAAATTTTTTCGTTAAAACGAAAACATCTGTACGAGTTTCCTAACTGAAAGTTTTCGTTAAAACGGGAACATCTGTACGAGTTTCCTAACTGAAAGTTTTCGTTAAAACGAGAACGTCTATACAAGTTTCCTAACTGAAAGTTTTCGTTAAGACGAGAACGTCTATACGTGTTGCCAAGAGCTGAGATTACTTTGTATAATCACTTGTTGTGAAATAAGGATATATATTTTTTCTGCGGAGTAGATAATGAGTATTCTTTGATTATGGAAGGGAAAACCAAATGTTTAAAACAACAACTATGTAGGATTATAAAAACAAAAATATCAGCTAAATATTGATAAAGATTGCTTAATCCGCCAACTCTAAAGCGAATTTACATTTATCTCAAACTACCACTAGTAAATATTGTTCGCGTCTTACCAGTCTGACTGATGACGAAACCATTGTAAATAATCTGTCGTTGCTGCTCGTTTTCTTAATATCATCTCATGCAAGCAGTGCTCCTTGTACTGGCGGAAAAGGTTGTGCTGTCCGTATTGAAAAACGTGACTGTTGTATTGTGCTTGGATTATGTGTATACATTCATTTAACACAAAATTAAATTAATAATTTACTAGAGAAAAAGTTTGTTTTACATCCCTAGATGAATATCTATTATACGGACATTCAGTCATTCACCATGCATTCGAAAATAATTAATATTCTATATTTTGGAAACAATTTCGTATAGATACGAACATAGACGGATAATACATTCCAGATGTCACTTTTTGCTCTTAAGGTCCGTGTTAAGACATCATTAGTCTAGTGCGAATTCAGCTATATTATTTGGGAATAATTATATACGTTATGGTGGCAGGGTCCAGTTTCGTAATTTGGCCCCTGGCAAATTTCTTAACTTAAGGGTATGGTGTGAGTTTTTGAGCTACTATTGTGTAATAATTAAAGATATGGATAAATTTGTGAACTAGGTGTTTCAGGCTTGTGTTGTTCTTGAAATTGATGTCAGACATGTACACTTTCCATAGTTACTCTGCAATATGTTGATTGTGAAATACCAATTGTCGGCTAGGAAGAAGAGCTAGCCTCCCATAGCAGTAGACACGTGGGTTCAAGGCAAGTAGAATATCTCAAAAACGGCATGGATGACAACTATTATGAATTGCATCAAGCTATTTAGTAGACAATGTTTTTCAAAATTTTCATCTAGGAAAAGGCCTTGCGTTTGCACTGTGAGCACCACGTGCTGTCAAAAATGGCCTTCGGATGTGAAAAATGTATGTATAAAATAAGGGTTGGGGTACATAAACATTTTATTCTAAGAACTTCAGTACACTTGTCAGGTCAAGTGTGTGATATGATTATGTTGCGTTACATAATACCTATCCAGAAATATGTACCTTTTTGACCTTACTCGCGTATTATATTTTTAATGAATTTTTATATTAGGCAGGTGCATGCGACATTAAATTTGTACATAAAAACTGGACCCTGCCCCCTATATATGCCGGATCTGAAAATAACACAGAAAGAAAACGGGTCACCGGTGTTGTATGCCTATGATTATTCATTGAATATTATCCCTCTCGCGATACTCTGGAACATAGCGTGGATTTGCAGAACATCGCCCTTATCGTATACATGTGATCATTAGTTAAATATGAATCCTTTCGAGGTATGGTATAATCTAATATGTAATTAGACCTTCTGAGTACATTAGCAAATTTCGCATCTGTTTAAATTGTGAGTCATTTTAAAAATGTAAATAAAGGTCAAACCTATATTTCTCACCTGAGCATTTATTGAATATTGTTGCATTATATTGTACGTTTCAGTAATGGTGTAACTTATTATTTAATGTTGTAAATTTGAATAATGGTGTAACTATGATAGTTCTTACAGCAGCTTGTGACTGTGTTATTCTGCTGCAAAAAACCTTGAAGCACGGCTTTAGCTTCATAAACCTTCACCGACATCTATACTCGGTTATTGAAATGATACAAACTAGCGATGCTATCTGAGTACAAGATGTATGATCCTGTCACAATTATCGATTTTCTGCAACAGACGGACACGAATCACACATAGCGAAATTTCATCGAGACAGAATTTTTTGCTATCACGCGTGTTCCGTTGAAGAACATTTCATCTTAGGTGAGTTAATGCATTTGGAAAAGAAAAAGAAAACAGGCAAGAGCATTCCACAGGCTAAAAATGACCTAACCGTTAGAGCGATTTTTAAAAATGACATTAGTGATGTGTTTTACTTTTTGGGACTTTAACCGATTGTGGCATATTTAGTCCGAAATCACAAATTCAACATAGTTCCATTTTCGGTAAGTAAACATACGTTTTCTTCTTCCTAAGATAAAGCAGCGTTGTCGCTATGGCAATCGCTTGAAAACCACAAGACTGCTAAACGTTATAAATCATTCTTTAATAACTTATCTGGCGTTCCATAATCATCTAAACAAATTTTTTTTCGCTGTTTATAGCACATTCGAATTATTTCCATTTTCCCACTCTATTGTCGGTATTACGATAAGCAATGCATAAAGAGATCAACACTTTGCCAATGGTAAAGACAAAATTAAAGAATTTTGGTAGTGTTACAAGTTGAGCAAGTGCGATAACAAATTTAAAGTACCGAAGTATGTACGCGGGAAAAACAAACAGTACTAGTTAACTGGCGACATTAGACTGACTGTAACGAATCAGGTCACCACATATTCAGAACACTTTCTGACAACTTATACACCGGATTATTATTGATTGAAATCTAGTTAATATCAGTTTACCCTTTCTTCTTCCAAGATCTTTTCCTAGTTGTTCTATCAAATGATCAAATTGAGTAATTGTATTATAAGGTAGTTCAGATCGTTACAGGTGGGACCAAAGCGACGACAAAGCCAATGTGTTTACGATTTTCTCCTAGTGCTAAATATATTGTACACATATTCTTATCACCTAGAATAATTTAAGCAACGTTGGATATGAAGGGAGTGAATATAGAGCAATATGTAAAACTCATTGTAATTAATTTCTAAAAGAGAGTAAGACCTAAGGTTTTGCTTGGCACACCATTTACTGTTTCAATTGTAAGTAACAATTAAATAACTACATCATCACCATCCCATTAATCACTCTACCTTCAAAGAGAGGTTTACAATATGAACACACACAGACAGACATACACACACAGACACAGACACAGACACACACACAGACACACACAAATGGAAAGACTTTACTGGGACGTTAGTCACACATATACATGTAAGTGCATATCAGAAGCAAAGGCAACCAATTAAGTTTGTGCTTGGAAATCCGTCATACACTTAAACATACATACATACATACATACATACATACATACATACATACATACATACATACATACATACATACATACTCAGGTAAAAGAAAGAAAACACACCAAGTGCTATATGAAAGTAACAGATATATGAAAAAAAAATGTCTTTGAGAATCATATGTATGAACTTACCAACTTCCTACAAAGAAAATAATTTCTTATAAACAGATATTCACTGACAGTCAGAGGAAAGTATTTTCAATTGTACATACTTACCCAGAAATGGTTTCAAGTAATATATCTTTAGCAATTTGCACTTATCTTGAAGTTATTCACTGTTATAAAGATGCGTTTGATAAAATATGTTTAGCCTGTACAGAAACACTTGCTAGATATGTCCACGTGCTTTCCGTGAAACGAAAAGGTTTCAAACAAGGATTTGATTTTAGTCGCTCTATGCAGCTGTACTAAGTGAAATCAACAACTTTCCACCACTGTACTAAGTGAAATCAACAACTTTCCACCACTGTACTAAGTGAAATCAACAACTTTCCACCACTGTACTAAGTGAAATCAACAACTTTCCACCACTGACGATCGTGTTAGACATGAACAAATATTTCCTGCATTTTTCCACGGGGATGGAAAATGATCAAATTAGCTCGCATGTCATATCGAAATAGGTGTCAAGGCAGGAGAGTTGTTCCATTAGAAGTCGATTGATATCACCATATTGAAACTCGTTCAATACTGAAAAGGGTATGCTATCAGTAGCATCTTTCTTGACATGGCTGTACCGAATGTTATGAAATTGTAGATTTGGTTTTGTCTGGCAAGCATTTTTTTTTATCCACATCGTATGACTGTCTAGACCTCCACGGACCCTAAGCTGTAGTTAAAGAATGTATGCGTTTAAACACGGGTCGTAACATCCTGTACATTCTGGTACACTAACATTTAATGAAATTTGCTACGTCACAAACCTAGATCTTCGCTCCAGTATATCATTGTGGAGGGAACGATGCTGATCTTTTACCGCAATTGTTTTGGATATTGATACAACTGTCGAATGCACGCTTGTTGTAGCACGTACCCCACTCGCATTGATTAAAGAAAACACGGTTATAAGTGTATGGAAAACTTTATACCACTGGAAATGGGTGACAACAAACAAAAAGAGTACACATAGTTTTGGCTAGCCAGGATTGTTTAATCATGTAAGTTCTCTTTTTTTCGAAAACTAATTTTTTGAGAACTTACCCTAGTTGTAACTAGGGTATTTTGATTTATTGATGGAATTTAAGTCCTTTAACAGTCTTAAATCTGGAACATTCATTAATGAAATTAGCACCTGCCTCTTTGGTGCGGAATTGAAAGCACATGTTTCAAACATATGTAAGTCCAGAAAATACCGCGGCTCATATCTTTTTCTCTACCCAGAAGCTGACATCCAGGTGTTTTCCATACTGATAAATATAGGTATGTATATGAGCACTCAGAAATGTAAAATTATTGAATTTTCCATATCATCGTGTTTGCACTGGTTTACTATGGGAACTAAATTAGTAACGCGAATCCTAAAACAATCCAGCCGAAAACAGCGAATTAGCACTGTTGACTTAAAAAATCTAGCCTGCTTTGGTGGTAGGAGTGGTATGGCTTGTAGTAGTAGGCGGGATGGAGTATTACACTGAATAATTAGTCAAACAATAACTGATTTCTGTGTATTATAAATATTCCTGTAATAGTTTTGATCACGAATTAAAAATTCGCATTTCTCACTCTTTTGAAAAGTTGATTGCTAGCTACTTTGTTTTACTGAATTTCGTATTGGCAGTCTTTATGTGACTTATTTATTACCTCAGTTGAGTCACGTGATCAAGGTATGACCTTGGAATTCTCACACCTTACTGTAAACATAAATATTGAATGTGGTATTTTGATACCCTACCAATCAAATGATAAGAACTTGGTTTAAACTGTTACAATTGGCCAGCGTTTCTTGGACATAGCGTTTTTAATCTTTCGAAGGATGTCATTGTTTGAATTACTGATACACCAATTTATTCAGCGACGTTTGATATAGGAACCTTGCTTTCGAATCCTAATCAAGTATATTCACACTCTTAATTAGCAACGTTTTAGGAAGGTGCTTCACGAAGAAAACCTTCCTATTAAAAACAAAAAATGTAAGGTCAATGACGTCAAGCGGAAGCCTTTAACTGACCGAGATTTCTCTAATTGTGTAAGTTAATTTTTGACATTTGTACTTTTGCTTTTTATGCGTTTTGTTTACCTACCCGCCAACTCAATTTTTGTCCTCACGGTCCCTGCTGCTCCAGTGTGGAGTACTTTAATCAGTATTATATTAATAATAACATTAGGCATGGAATCTCACGCATGTACATTATACTCGAGAGCGACTAGAGGCAATTAGGAAACATCTTCCAGTCCGTGCTTCTGTCAAACAAAAATTACAAGAGCGTCAGGAGTCAAAGGTTAAATTTGTAGAGAACACAGAACAGTTATTTCAACTTGTTACAAACGCTACCTGAGATCTTCTTCTCACATTAGAGCAAACCGCTGAAGAAACTGGAACAATAGCCGAAAGAACTATATATAAAAAATCAGAAAAGGTTCTACGAGAACGTCAAGGTGAAAAAGCTGCTGCTCAACCACAAACACAAACATGCTTTATCATACAGAACAACTCCGTGCTGAAATAAATGAATTACCAGAGCCAGGACCAGAACAAGCAATACAGAAAACTGAATTGATTCGCAAAGTTACTATTTAAAAAAAAATATATTGCTGCCATAAGAACTATTAAAAGCATGGACAAAATTATCTGAAATGGCAGCAGCAAGTTTTAAGCAAAGAGAACAATTTCTGAAACCTATGTTTGTTAACAACCTGTGAAGAAAACATACTTGGTACAAATTGACATTTCGAATATATTATAACGATGATCAGGCCAGAAACAGTTATATAAGATATATTGCATCTATCGATGGAATATATACGTTATCTCCTTAACAACAACAGCCGTCAAAAGCTATAATTAGTTTTATAGATAGATTGACACCCGAAGGTATTAGCGCCTAAAATGATCAAGTACAATATATTGCCGCATATGGATATGATAAAAGAACAATATGTGAAACCCAAATTTATTAAATCTCTGAAGCGTGGACCTTTGATTAAAGATGTGTATATCGTCGCTAATGATATTCAATCTATTAAAAAGGATGATGAAATTGTTGCTTGATTTAAACAGACCGTAGAACAAAAAGGAATCAGGCTAAGCAGAACGTGGATAGAAAAAGAATGATGTGAAAAAGAGTTTGGCCCCGGCATTTCTGACACAGATATCAGCGAAAGTGGTAACGGTAGAGGTACCAGGGGAAGTGGCATCATTACTCCATTGCCCAAGCAACGTACTTGTCGAAGTGGACTGACTAGAAATTTTAATTGGCGGAAAACCAGCCTGTAATAATTCCTAAGATATCATTAATGAAGCAGCTCATTGGCGGTATCATGGACATTAATGTTTATCGGTACCTCATGGATGAAATCGTTGATGATTACCAAAGTGTTTGAGGGTATGCATTTAGATACAATAACTAAAGTAAGATGATCATACATAATGCTCAACGTGGACCTGTAACGGTCATGATAAATTCAGGATTATTTTCGTATAACGTTACCTAAGTTTATGGACTAGGTGATGTTGTTCAGGGTCTATTCAAACGGATAGCTCCAAAGGTAATACCGATCGTAAAATAGCTGGGAATGAAAAATAATGACGTTGTTCGTGATAAAGGTATTTTGGTGCTGTTGGTGATGTTACCGGTAAAGCATTTTCATCAATTAGCATGATTAATACGACGTAATCCGCAGTCAGTAAAAGTAGCCAGCACTGAATTTATGCCTTCAGATGTCAGTAAAGGAATAAATAATTCAAGCTTCAAATAAATAAAACTAGCAGAATTGGCTGGCGTACCCCTGTCAGAAAAAGAAAACACATAACTCCTGTTCTGATAATAGGAAGCTGTATTCGTGTTAGACTATAACAATTATAATAAAAACAAAAACATTCAAGCGTGTATCTGATCCCGCACTCGACATGGACGCACCAATTCACAACGATGACTCTTCGTGATTATGAATTTTATTCTTATGACGCACGACAGCCAAATTAATGCGGGCGAATTGAACTGTCAGTTCAGGATACAAGCGGATATTTCTTTCCCGCTGAAGCATTTATTGAAGTAGAAGGTGAAATTCTGAAAACAAGACAATACAGAATATGGATCCGATATTAGTGTTGGTTTTGTTAAAAATGCTATTATGGCTTTGTTCGACAGATCTATGTATATCATCGACGGAAAAAAAATGTTAAATCGATTCAGATAGACCTCGATGTTTTTACGACGATATTCGGTCTAGCATAATATTTTGATGATTATTATAAATCTGCTGATCCGACAATGATGTTTGCAAAAAACACTTCTGACCTCCCAATAACAAATAGTATAACGACCAAAAAACAATGCCGACAACACTGATGATAATGTGTGTCCGGTGATTCATGGTGCTAATCCAAATTTCAACTTGGGATTCTCAGCAAGTCGATCAATGCTGCATGTGCAATTCCACTGTCCCACATCTTTGAATTTTTCAGAAACGTCAGATACATTTTTTTGGAAGCAAGCAATCAGGTCTACTTATTAAAAGACTACTTACGAAATTGCAATCTGGCGGTGATGCTGGTAAAATAATACTGAAAAAATTTCATCGGGGATGCCGATATTGATACTATTACTCACTGAGGAACAATGGCTGCTCTCTTTTATGGATTCAAGTTATAAATCAACATTATTATGACTGACGATGATCAAAAATAGTATTCAGATTACCACTAATGGCTTATTCACGTGGCAGATATCACTACAGTAAAGGTATCACATCCACCGAGACATACTTTTGTTGCTTACCAAGATGTGTGTGTGTCGATGTGTGTGTGTGTGTGTGTGTATGTGAATATGATATGCTTATTCGAGAGAACCATTAATAAACGATTAAGTCGCAAAGAAGAGGTCCTTGGACAACAGCAACATTCCGATGATGACATCATTAATGACAATCAATGATGGAATGATGTCAATGAGATATGAATACGCTAATCATATAAACGCGTTAATAAAATTCCGCAAAAAGAAATGGAATCGTTGATGATTTCTTGGGAAAACCAACATTCATCGGCACTAAACTCTCCAAAAAACTAAACAATCACCGACACTGTAATATATACAGTAGCGACTGAATCAGCATCGTGGACACCACTCAATAAATCCATCAAACCCACCGCTGATGTAATCGGTATATAGAGGTTCTCAGTGCAACAGTTACAATATTCATAAAAATTCCACGACGTTATCCTGTTAACAAAGTTAATGGATATGTGTTAGTGATGCTGGATCAAATCGACGAAGGTACATTCGTAGAGGAACATGAAGGAACGAAAAACCGGCTGGATTTACATTTGTGTCTTGAATTAGTCGCTAAACTGCCTCCTACTAAAATAGTGTGTATCAAACCCGAAGAAATGCCGCAGACGTGTTGTTACAAATTGTACATTCTGCCGTCATTGCGTGAACAGTAATACTCATGAACGCATTGTCAGCGGCATACATAATAGCACCACCATTATTAGCAGCGATGGGAATGGGTGTCACCGTTACGACCAGCGTAGCTGATAGTCTTAATATCATCGCAAATGAAAATTCACTTATGCGTTTGATAAATTACACGAGTATAAAAATACAGTTACATACAACTGTGATAGCATACTCCTAAACTAGTTTCCTAGATATATATCAAGTGTCAACGATGTAATAATATCAGATTGAGAGTCAACATAAATAATTAAGATGTACCATGAGGCAATGGCTGTGTTAGAATCTGCGATAAACGAAATGAGACCACCGGTTTAAAAATCGCGATTTAACATACATCCGATCGTCCCTACTACAACGTCATTAAAAACCAAGATTATAAAAGCAAGTTTAACTAATCTTGAATTTACCATTAGCTTTCCAAATGCGTTTGCAGGGAAAGAAATAGCACTTACCCAATTACGAGTATATCATAGTTGGCCAAATATTAGATGAATGTCATTCGGTGGGTTGCAAGCAAAGAATCCAAACTAGAACCAACATTATCAGCCGCGACAGAAATGAATTCGATAGAATACGCCGTTCATATATATATATATATATATATATATATATATATAGAGAGAGAGAGAGAGAGAGAGAGAGAGAGAGAGAGAGAGAGAGAGAGAGAGAGAGAGAGAGAGAGAGAGAAAGAAAGAGAGAGAGAAAGATCTATATCAGTCGTCGATCCGAACTGTGATAGGATGGACAGATATGCCACCTGTTTATGAAGAGCCGCCTAAGCCGAAACGATCCGATTACACAACAGTCAAACGATATTCTTCAAACTGTCCGAATATATAAAAGAGAACCATGGAGTTTTGTGGAATCTTCTTCCACTGCGTCTGATGGTACAAAACTTCCCGTAATGAGATTTTTTAGCTTCAATTATGTTGAGAATAATGAACAATTCGGCAAAGAATATGGTAATGAATTTTCCGATGACATCAAGTCTCGATCAACTGCAAAATTTGTTTTCAAGCGTCACACATTATTTCAGTGACGACACAAGGCAACCGATCATCGCAACAAATCAACATCTAGACCAGGTTTATCCGATCTTGACTTTGTCAATAAACTTACCATTATATCAATAAATAGTCATGCTGATGAAGTAAGTTAACACCTAACAACTAGATTATTCTTCCTGGACGCATATGCAATTAAATAAGAACAATTATCAACATTTATCAACATTCATAATACCAGAATTTCACGCCGACGAGTTTAAAAAAGCCAGTCAAAATGCAATGCACATGAACTCTTAGACACTAAAAATAACAAATTTAGTTAATTAAAATGAAATGATATCAACATGATTTATTACCAGTGTCTAATTTGAATTATTACACCATCATAACGAGTGGTGAAAAGACCGGAATGTCCACAACTGATTTCATCGGCTTTCCATAGACTGTATTCCGACATTCATATTGTCTCATACCTTCACTTTCCGACTGCCTCTTCCTTCTTTGACTTCCTAGATTTTACTCTCTATTCGTCAATGTCTTACTTCGGACCTCATTTGTCTTTATTCCCTTTTTTTTTACAATTCGGATTCCGTCTCCGGACTGTCGAGTCCCCTCTCCCTCGGAAAACTGTTTCCTTAAAAGAAACATTATCCCTAAATCGCTATATGTACCATGTATATAAAATTCCTTCATTTATACTACTCAGAAAAGACTCCATTTAGAAACTGCGTCATGTCTACCTATATTAGTACCTAGCCCTCAATTACCTCCTGACCTCTCCCATCGAACATTAACCGTATACTATTACATGTTCGATTACTATTTCATAACATTCACCGATCCATACCCACTTCCTGATTATTTAACAGTACAAAGGAAGTTTTCGTTAACTTATGATAATCAGTATAGTCGTAACAGACAAAAGAAATTATTTCATATGTATTTATATTACCCTTTAAATCTTGCACATATGAACATTTTGATATCAGGTACTCAATTTTGCTAATGAACTAATAGATGTAAAATTAGAAGATAAATTGCATAGTAAATCTAGCATAAACACATTTCCATGAAATTGAATAAACGATACATAATATTGAACTGATCAAATTATAAAATTGCATTCAATAAACAACAAATTTAATATTACGTGAAATTAAAATTGCGTGCCTGATTGGTGTTAACTATGGAATTTGTCCATCTTGCACTAAAACAAAAGACAGGCACCTGGCCCCGCCCTTGTTTAACGAGGAAAGCACTATTTTTTCCCCGGAGCATATCATCTCTCTCTCTCTCTCTCTCTCTCTCTCTCTCTCTCTCTCTCTCTCTCTCTCTCTCTCTCTCTCTCTCTCTCTCTCAGGAAAGTTTTGACTATATAACTTTGACCAAGGTTGTCACTTTAAATGCCTAATATATTATTTATATGATGTAAACCTTAATTTCACTCGGCCAATCATTAGCAGTGGTTTCTCAAAATCTTTCCTAAGTAACAAATTTATTTCGTCAGTCAGAATCTCTTAACTACATTATATAACTTTTCCCTTTGAAGAATTACTATTTGACATTGATCGGAAGTTCAGCTATCTCTTTCTCAAACCCGTTTAAAAAATATCTCGTCAGTTTCATTGAATCGGAACACTGGCCCCTTTGAAGGTTTAACACTGGCATATAAGAAATGAAGCATAAGGTCTAAATGATGTTTTCGAAATACTTTCTTGATCTAAATGTGAGAAAAACTTTATATTATCGAGTTCCTCAAAAATTGCAATTTTGACTTTGTTTAAAAGATCGTAAATTACGCAAAATTACGTAAATTACGTAAATTATTAAGTTTTCTGCCGTTGATATGATTAATTACAGGACCTGCGCAAAGGGATGTCCACCCAGCAAGTGTATAATTAAATCCCACAACAATTGCCTGATCTCGATCAATTGCGGTGTGCCCTCGTCTGGTTTTGACGTTACGTTTTTCCATCTGAGATGATACTGCACAAAGACATTCCTTTCCTGTTGCAACTATAGCCATTGTAGACAACCAAATTGAAAAATCCGTTCAAACGAAGATGCAACTTCAGTTATTGTTTTAGTTGATAGTGATTCAGGTTATTTATGCCTACTTGCAACGTCAATGACAGGTAATATGTATTTATATTTAAGTAATTGACATCTACGTGATTTAATAGTATTGTGCAGTAAAAACAAAATATCTTCCTGATGAACTTCTTTGGGAGCCTTGACATCAAAATGTGCTAACTGAATCTGTTTAGGTGATAGTAGATAACGTTTCCATATTGTCTGTCGTGTTAACAAATTTGCGGCAACATAACTTGTGACATTTACTGCTTAGTTTACTAATCGCTACTATACCTATCCTTTATCATCTTGATCTATACTAAATAGTTTTCATTGTATAACAACAATCAGTATATTAATTACCGGCCCCATTACTAGTTTTGCTTTCATCGCAGATTTTCTTGGAAGCGGGCAAGTTTTTCCCTGAGAGATTTTTTAAAATGGAATTTAACGAGTGAATCTACCTCACGTTTGTGTCACTTTTGTAAATCTTTATTTTTTATAAGCTACATCATGAACGTGACATGCTTGATCAATCGCATTTATTGGATAGGTTTTTGGTTTATTTATCTCGTCGGATATCAAGTCGGGTTCCAGGACCACAATAACAATAGACATGAAGATGTTTTTCTACTGGGTATTTATCCTATGGAGCTCCTGGTAATTTTCACCACCTGTTTTATTAGAGATATAATATGTGGGGTTTTGTACCACATTTCAGACTTACTTCTATGTGCGCGCTTTTTAGTTTTTGTTATTATTGTTGTTAGTGTACATGTGGGAGTATATGCTCTGCTTCGAACATGGATATCACTGGTTTTTCAGCTACACGAAAGCATGAGCCGGTCAAGCGTCATCCAGTGCTAATAAATTATATCAGAGCAATTATCATAGGTCCATCTGGTTCTGGTCAGACGCAATGGTTACTTAATGAGATGGCTCAAGTGGAATAAAATATATTTAGTAGCACCGTCTGCTACGATGTGCTTAAAGGTTTTAATGAAAAGGAAACATTGTTGGACGAGGATGGTAATTTAGTTATTTATTTATTAACCTATATTGGTGAAACCCCATATCCGTAGATGACCTCGATGATTTGTTAAAATAATCTCGTAGTATACGGTGATGTGATGCTGGACAAATAATCAAACCCAGCTCAGATATTTTCTACAGGCAAACGCAAAAACACAGTCGTGATTTATGTTACTCAGCGATATACAGAAATTCCTACAGTGATCAGAGATAACTGCAATATTTTTGTTGCGTTTAATGGAGTCGATACACATACTCTGCGAGACATTCATCAGACTTGGTGTTCATGGGATAATGGTATAGTTGAGTTCAAAAAATCTTTTCACCTGCTCAAGCTGCTGCACACGGATTTATCACGACAAAATTTACATGATCTTAGGTCGCAATATCGTGCATGTCTTGCTAACATTTTCGGCTAAGAACCAGCAGCAAGGACGGTGACGTCAAATATTGTGTGGGCGGGTCGGTAAACAAATGCGCATTTTTTCTTGATGTGTGTGTTCAACTAGTAAAAAGGATCACTGATGAAGAATAAATATTGAAAAGTTAACGCAAAACCACCTTCTCATCGACATTGATTGACGTTATGACTAGAATGAGAACCGCTGATAAAACCACGTTCTATATATTATGATGCAACTTTTTAATAGAGAGATCCACTCTGTCATATAAACAAAACAACTACAAAATACAAACGAATATAAAATCTTGTTATCAAGCCGTGTTACATGTTGCAGTAGATCAACGATGGCTCGATGAACCCTACCGCCAGGTTTAATAATGGTAAATATGGTTTCATGGAGATTTGTTTCAACAGTAAAGTTAAGATTCCTCCCAACCCCTTTGCTCCAGAGGCGTAGCTAGGGGGGCAGGGGGTACATATGTCCCCGGGCGCCATACTAGTGGGGGCGCCAAAATGGGCTTTGAAAAAGGTTGTAACGGGTAATGGTGATTTTATTGATGAAAATAATGGGTTTCAGAGTTGAGGTGGTGGTGGGGGGGGGGATTAATTTTGTCCCCGGGCGCCAAACACTCTAGCTACGCCTCTGCTTTGCTCCACAAGGCGTTATGGATTGGAAAAACGTGCAGTCAGTATCAGGTCGCTTGTGAAGTGTACGAAGTACACAACTATCATCTAAAAAAACAACAAAATGGAATTCATACATACATACATACATACATACATACATACATACATACATACATACATACATACATACATGCTTTGTGTCAGTATGCATTAGTTTATATATGACAGGTATATATCTTTTATTATTGCATCCTCTCCAATCTACGACATGCTAAATCAGCTTTGGTAAATACTTGTAACCCTAACAAAATTCGTGGAAAAAAATTAAAGTACATTGGTTCCATATCCTTCAACAAATCGCAACATCAGTAATTCATAATTAAGAACATGTGACATTGGTGTCAAATATTTCACACTTAACTTTGGGGAGGGGGCACATACTAAACTAGTTGTCATATTTGTCTATTACAAATAATGCCTTTGATGCCTGCAGCGTAACATTTCTTGAACAAGTGTAGAGCACCCCCTTTAATAAAAACAATTCCAAGAAATAGTCTGTACATATTAATACCTTTAGTATGAAACTATTGTTATCTGCCATACCCCTCCCTTACGATCAAGCATACGTTTTGTTTTGTATATATTAACTTGAAGGTGCACTTGTCGAAATATTTACTCAAGCCATAAAGGATCTTTTAAAGAGCCTGTTTTGAAGATAATCCGCGTAAAACAGGTGTAGCATACCTGTGTCTGCACCTTGAACAATACGTTTACTGTCCGCATCTTGAACACCGCTATCAATAAATTCTTCTTCAATGCTATTAATAAACATGGGAGGCCAGTGACATTGTATTATTGAAACTCGTTCAACGTATGATATTTTCACACATTAAATGCGCACAAATAAATATTTTACATTTTAGTCTTAAATAAATAATGTATGTCATATAACATCCTCGTTAACAGAGTCCAACCTTTTAGCACAATCATCCAAAGCACAGAATGATTTACCTGAGTTAATATTATGAGTAACCAATACATGCAATTAAAAAATGTAATCTGCTATGGATATAGTTTCCTAAACCATCCTGAGCTTAGACAAATAACTGGTGATAATGCGCCAAATTAACAAAATGTCATTATGAACATTATTTCACTGGCTCACAAAAGGGCCATACATTTTTAAATGTTCTACGTTATTTACACTGCCTTTCTTACGAATTATAGATGTAAAGGTTTGTGTGTTTCCCTGTTTGGTGTGGGGTGCTTCCAATTTATTTAAATTAATATAGAAGAGCCACCCTGGCTCGTGTTTGTCAGAAATTGAAGTAGTGATAGAGAGATGCAAAGCTTTGCCCGGAATCAAACTATAATGGTGATTCTATATATGCTCAAATATATAGACATGCGGCAATAATTAAAGTACACTTACTTTGCAGTAATAATTCTCAACAATCGAGCAAATAATAACTGACCTGTTTCGAAGCCTTCTGATTTTTCCTCGAATAAATCCGCTATTACTAATGGCCACGGAGTATGTTATTATTTGCCTTGTCCGCCAAACACTACTAATTTTTGATTCTCAAGATGATATATTTAAACTTAAATTCTAATGTCTGGCACGCCTAACTCAATTCCGATTGGAGGTTGGTTCTTAATGATCCGACATCGCCTCTCCCCACGGTCTGTCAAAGATGTTTACGATACAATTTTGGACGATGCCTTGTTTGAAAATGAAATCGCCACTTACCTGTGAACAAGGTTACATAACTGACTTTGGCAAAATAAACCGGACGCCTTGTGTTTTATGGCTGTTTCAATTAAGCTCGCTGGACACCTAATACATTTTGCCTGCGAGAAATTATAGCCTCAGGGTTTAACACACCCATGCTAACATCTGACCTCACCTATACCGTGACAATAGATAACAATGCTTATTATGCGTTCCAATACGCTACATGTTGTGTATTTTCCCAGACATATATTCTTCTGACTCATTAATGGTTGTTTATTATTTCTCAAGTTTTGCATTTGTGGCTGGTTGTTTAACCTGGAATCCTTTCGATGACGTTTCCTGATTTGAATACGCCTTGATTAGGTAATGACTTCACTGTTTTGCTTTTACACGACACTTGAAGTATTGTTCAATCATTTCAGTTAAGTAATTTATTGGATTGCCTAATACAGTACAACAATCGGGCTATACTATTTATTGCTTTGGTGAGTCAATAGTCGTGCCGTAAACATCACTGTTTTGATCAGTCAATAATCATGCCGTGACAAGATTGATTTGGTCAGACAATAGTCATCCCGTGAACAACACTGATTTAGTCAGTCAATAGTCATGCTGTGAACAACATAGATTTGGTCAAACAATAGTCATCCCGTAAACAATACTGATTTGGTTAGTCCATAGTCATGCCGTCACAACATTGATTTGGTCAGACAATAGTCATCCCGTGAACAACACTGATTTAGTCAGTCAATAGTCATGCTCTGAACAACATAGATTTGGTCAAACAATAGTCATCCCGTAAACAACACTGATTTGGTCAGTCCATAGTCATGTCGTGACAACATTGATTTGGTCAGACAATAGTCATCCCGTGAACAACACTGATTTAGTCAGTCAATAGTCATGCTGTGAACAACATAGATTTGGTCAAACAATAGTCATCCCGTAAACAACACTGATTTGGTCAGTCCATAGTCATGCCGTGACAACATTGATTTGGTCAGACAATAGTCATCCCGTGAACAACACTGATTTAGTCAGTCAATAGTCGTGCCGTGAACAACATAGATTTGGTCAGACAATAATCATGCTGTGAACAACATTAATTTGGTCAGACAATAGTCATCCAGTGAACACAGGACCGACGCTTCCGCTAGGCGAACTAGGCAATCGCCTAGGGCGCTGGGTTAAGGGGGGCGCCAAAAAAAATGGCAAATTGGGTTTTATTTAATGATGAGCGGGTGGTGGAGGGAGTCAGTGGGAAGGGGGGGGGGGCGCCAGACATCTGATCTCGCCTAGGGCGCCAAAATGCCTTGCACTGGCGCTGCATGAACAACACTGATTTGGTCAGTCAATAGTCGTGCCGTGAACAACATTGATTTGGTCAGTCAATGGTCCAGCCGTAAACAACACTGATTTGGTCAGTCAATATTCGTGCCGTGAGCAACAATCATTTGGTCAGTCAATAATCGTTCCGTGAACAACAATGAGTTAGTCAGTCAATAGTCATGCCGTGAACAACATTGAGTTTGGTCCGTAAATAGCCAAGTGATGCAGAAAATAAATTTATGTCCGTCAATATTCGTGCCGTGAACAAAAATCATTTGGTCAGTCGCTAGTGGTGCTGTGAACAACATTTATTTGGTCCGTCAATAACCGAGTCATACAGAACATTATTTTTTCAGTCAATAGCCGTGCCGTGATCAACATTGATGTGATCAGTCAATAGTCGTGCCGTGAACAACATTGGTTTGATCCGTCAATAGATGTGCCGTGATCAATAGCCGAGTCATGCAGAACATTAAATTGTGTCAGTCAATAAATAGTTCATTCGTGAGCAACATTAATTTCATTAGCCTGTAGTAGAGCCAGTCACTTTCATCACAACTTACTGACATCATATGGGTTCAATTCGTTTTCGTGTGATATAAATTTTCGTGGATTTTGTTTCTCGATGTCACGGAATTAATGACCAATTAGCCTCATGTGATGCAAAAAGTTCATCTCTTCCCGCAATTTCTTATTGACGCTAAACATAGTTCATATATTTTGATAATTCATCTTAATTACTGAAATAATTTTTTTTAGGCTTCTTATTAAAGTATTTGTTTTATATTAGTATTTTTATATAAAACGATATAATGCTTTTATTGTATTTTAAGGCAATTGTACGTTTGCATTGTACAGTAGCTGCCAGTTCCGTTCACTGCGTTAACTCGGAATGAACCACACATCGGGCGATAAAAGGAAAATGAAGAGCATCGTATTCAAGTACTAGTAGAAACGAAGCTTAAAAAAGGATAATGAAATGATCATGGAAAAATCAGATTTAATGCGTATTTTCACTGATCATTTAAAAAGGATAATGAAATGATCATGGTAAAATCAGATTTAATGCGTATTTTCACTGATCATTTAAAAAGGATAATGAAATGATCATGGAAAAATCAGATTTAATGCGTATTTTCACTGATCATTTAAAAAGGATAATGAAATGATCATGGTAAAATCAGATTTAATGCGTATTTTCACTGATCATTTAAAAAGGATAATGAAATGATCATGGAAAAATCAGATTTAATGCGTATTTTCACTGATCATTTAAAAAGGATAATGAAATGATCATGGAAAAATCAGATTTAATGCGTATTTTCACTGATCATTTAAAAAGGATAATGAAATGATCATGGAAAAATCAGATTTAATGCGTATTTTCACTGATCATTTAAAAAGGATAATGAAATGATCATGGAAAAATCAGATTTAATGCGTATTTTCACTGATCATTTAAAAAGGATAATGAAATGATCATGGTAAAATCAGATTTAATGCGTATTTTCACTGATCATTCATTCAGGTGAAACTTCTAAATAAAATACTTGAATGATAAAATGGCACTGACTTTTTCTTAACTCAAATTCTCCGTGATTTAAGATTTAGCACCCACTATGATCAATCTGACTGAATAACTTAAATAAATCAATTTGAATCAATATGCTATATAAATCTGAATGAATAATCTGCACAAGTCAATCTGAATCAATAACCTACACAAGTTAATCTGAATGATTAATATGCTCAGGTCAATCTGAATGCATAATCTGCACAAGTCAGTCTGAATGAATAGTCAGTTCAAGTCCATCTGAATCAATAATCTGCACATATCAATCTAAATGACTAATCTGCACAATTTAATCTGAATCAAGAATCTGCAAAAGTCAATCTGAATCAATATTCTACATAAGTCAATCTGAATGAATAATCTGCACAAGTCAATCTAAATCAATATTCTATATAAGTCAATCTGAATCAATAATCTGCACAAGTCAATCTGAATCAGTAATCTGCAGAAGTCAATCTGAATGAATAATTTGCACAAGTCAATCTGAATCAATATTCTACATAAGTCAATCTGAACGCACATTCTGCACAAGTCAATCTGAATCAATAATCTGCAGAAGTCAATCTGAATGAATAATTTGCACAAGTCAGTCTGAATCAATATTCTACATAAGTCAATCTGAACGCACCTTCTGCACAAGTCAATCTGAATCAATAATCTGCAGAAGTCAATCTAAATGAATAATCTACACAAGTCAATCTGAATCAATAATCTGCACAAGTCACTCTAGATGAATAATCTGCACAAGTCAATCGGAATAAATAATCTGCTTAAGTCAGTTTGAACCAATAATCTACATAAGTCAGTCTGAATAAATGATCTGCACAAGTCAATCTGAACACACAATCTGCATACAACAGTGTGAATGAAAAATCTAAATAAACCAGTCTGAATGACTAATCTAAATAGACCAGTCTGAATGTAGAATCTACATAAATCAGTCTGAATGAATGATCTTCATGGGTTTGGACGGTTCTAGAATAATTCAGTAACTCCCCATTGGTTGGTCAAGGTCACATTAATGAGCAATTTTCAAAATAAATTGAGTAGTGTGATCTGTCACGTGAAGTATATAGTGAAATATATTTGTAATAGAAGGAGTACATATAATGAGGGAACTGAGCTTTCCGATTCATTCCAGTTTTGTACATTATTCTTAAGAGTTCTGGACGACGCCATCTTCACAACGTTACTATTCTTGGCGGACCAGTAATTTCCAGTTTTGCATTTATTCGGAACATTTCATTCTTTTTAACTTTCATTGAACTTTATCAGGATTATTTTGGCTTCACTTCACAATGCTGCACATCCCTCTTACATTTTCATTTATTATGTTTGATAATTAAATTGTTTGTAAGTTTGGCAGAACTTGTTGGCTTTGCTTCTTTCTGCTACTTCATTTGTAACCATATAATCATAATACAAAAAAAGTCCACGACAACGAGGACGATATGACTAGAAACTAAACAATTTTAACACCTTATCCAAGGAAAAGGACAGATGGAGCAACTGTATGGAGAGTGGTTAACACACACACACACACACACACACACACACATATATATATATTGTTACATGCTTAGGCTCGAATAAGCAGCAACACAGAAAGAGTGAAAACAAACAAGCTTGTAAAACTTTAACAATGAATTTATTTAGTACAATTTTTTTCATAAAATAAATAAACTTACGGTTTTAGAGAATCAAATCCAACATTAATCCAATATAGAATTCACAAAAATAATCCACTAATGGAATTGCAAGAGTCCTGATAAATAAATTTCTAATAGTTCCAGGTTCGAATCTTGACGATGTAATCCGAAATGGCTGACGATGTCACGTGATGCAGTTCTTGTTTTATAATCATCCAAATCAAATTATGAGCACATGTTCTTTTCCATAAAAGTACAATAAATTCTCTTGCTCCAACTAATTTACACAATTCCCAGTACAAGGTAATTAAAATTATAACTCAAACAGAAAACACAACTTAATAATAATAAAGCCCAACATCTACTGAATTGTTCTATCCCAAACAATAATTTAAATACCTGTTTTTTTACGTAAGCAAGTGATCACGTGATTTTATGGAAGTTCATAGAAGGTCACAGAACAAACGTACGATCATTTAAACACGTACGCAAGGAAAGATCTAGATAAGAAAATCAGTCACTTCTTACTCCCAAGAACTAAAAATAAAAGATGTCCCTAAATTTAGCCAATCGTTTTAGAAGCTTGTTGACACTGTCTGAAGCAGGGTCAGAAATTAGGTCAACATGCCAAGGTTAAAAACATGTTTACAGATAAAATATGGTCATAGAGATTTTTCTGGAATAATCTCCCAATTAATGAATTTTAAAACCCGAAATGACAAATTTGGATCTGACAATTAAAAATAAATAATTTAAATCCAATAGACGTAACTATATATATATATATATATATATATATATATATATATATATATATATATATATATATATATATATATATATATATATATATATATATATATATATATATATATTTACAAATGTGTTTTAGTAACTAGTTGTGAGCACTGAAAATAAGCTTGATACATGTCTCATGTGTATCAATATTGGAATCATTATGATTGTTATGATTGAGGCTATTGTAGTCGTCATATTTGTTATTTTGTAATCGTCATTCTAATATCAATGGTGGTTAATGCGAAATTAAATATATATTCATATGCGAACCTTGACAGAAACAAATTTACAAATGTCAACCCTCAACATTATGGTGGGGGACAGATGGGACAAAACCACAAAACTTTATAACCAAGAAATTGAATGAAACAATGGATCATGCTTTAGAATACAAATTATGGTACAAATAACGTGTGTCATGCAAACGGATTTACTCATTTTAAATTAAATATAAATTGTTGTTTTTAAATCTAACACTATTTTTCTTTAACCAAAGTCTTTTCAATCCTGATTTTTAAATGATCTGCACTTTAACTAGCATGAAAAACATTCCCAAAGACAATTATAGATCTCTGCTGTCTTTTACGATGCTGGCCATTTACTAAAAGTTGGTCAACATAAGAGAGCGTCGAATGGAATTGTCACAGTCGAGGGTACAACGAATTAGTTTAGCAATAGGCGTAACGTTCTTTGCGACATCACAGCGCGCGACATTCATTCTGGATTGTACTGGAAAACACCGTACCTTTCGGTTCATTTCGTCCACAAATGTCTACGTACTTTAACATTGATTTTGCCTTATGCACCTGTTTTGGCGTCTAAATATTAACCTTCCAAAGGAATATGGATGCATAAAAATCCAAATGAAGTGAATACGTGTCACTTAAAGGTAGGTGGAAACGAATTCGTAAAAGTGACACCCATTACAGAAATAGTCGGTGTTGAATGCCTACATGACCAATGTAATTTGTAATATAAATGGCCGCAAGTCTAGGAAAGTTTGTAACCTTTAAGTCATTTACTTAGAATATTGACCTTCACATCATTAGCCATCTTACCTGACTGGCAAAGAATCGCCTTTCATTAATCGATCTTTATACATTTGGTACAAAATTAATGAAGTAAACACGATAATGAATAGCCTATATGTGACACTTAATTGAAACATTGTCTATAAATTAAATACCAGCTCTGTCATATCACAAAGTTAGGCTACCATTATGCAGAATTATATTTCATTTTCAGCTTGCAGAATACCGGATATATCCATCGCACGAGAAAAACGTGACTTACACCGTGTAAATCAATATGTGTCTCAAAGGTTTCTTATTTATTGTCTGATTATTCGTTATTAGTTGGAAAATGATATAGTCCATCTCCTTAACAAACAAACATAGTTTCTGTATGTCATTGAATTTCTCATCAAGAATTCGGAATTCTCACAGACTGTGAATGCGCACGTTTTGACTAGTGTTTAAAAATACATCGTTCTATTTTTCAAGAAAATATCAACATGGATGAACTTTTCCTGCAATAACTTATTGATCATAGGGATGCGTGGTTCAGCTTATGAGTTTAATTTTATATTTATAAACCTGTTTATGCAGTGATTCATACATAGGGGACGAAACGTATGTGAAATAGCGTCGTTTTTATGAATATGTTACATTTTGTTTATATATTACATTTACAATGAATGTCAAGTGTTTGAATTTGTAATTGTGATGTGCAATAAACTTTTTCTAATGTAAAATGTAAATGCCTATTTCGGAAGTAAATGTCGCTGCTTCATCGCGATGAGAAACACGTGGCGCCAACATTCGGTTTCTGTGGTTTTATCTAGCGTGTATATTTCGGTAGTTGGTATTACTGATTATTCAGGAATTATTGACAAGAAATTCACAAAACTTAGGAACAGGACGTTAAGGTTTTGGAATGACTCGAGAAATGCTGAACTATTACTACAATCGTGTGAAGAAAAAGCTGTCAAGAATAAACGATAAAGAACCATAAGATGAATTTGAAGATTTATTAAAAGATAGGTTATTTACATGGATAGTTTGCACACTACAGAGTAACTAACGATTTTCTTACACAGTGTTTACGGTCTTTGAAATTATTAATTTGAAATTGTTATTCTGTCATACTGATATAATACATTTCTAAGTTTCTTTTAATTTAGTTTTTTGATCAACTTGGAGTCAAATTTCAGATTTATCTGACGATTTCTTAGCGATTTGTCTGAAGATTCCAAGTATTATTATCGATCATTTACCTTAGAAATTAGAAGGAATTAAGAAATAGGTCAATCTCCTTTTGCATAAAGTATATGTTTAACTTCTTCCTGCAGCCTATTTATTTTCTTATTCGACCGCTCCGGTTGCATAGTTGTTAGAGCGTCCCTCACGGATGCGGGATATTTGGAAAAGCGTGTTTTGCCTGTAGCTTAAACAATCCTCTTTCTCTAGCAGGTTGCTAAATAGTATCAACATTACTTCCATGAAAGACTGCGATATAATGTGTATATACTGCGATTTAACAAATAATGTTTTGGCCTAAATTGCTTTTCACAACAAAACCAGTATATAGCAGTATATATCTCCGTGGTATCTCAGTGTTAGGGGCCAGATTCGCGCTGCTAAAGAGGCCGCCGTAAAGCAGAGAGGTTTTGACTTTCCACCAGACTCACCATTCATTACCAAATCTATGAAGCCGAAGAACATCACAAACATAGTCCATTTAGTCATAGTATCCCACTACAGGACTAAGATCACTGGAAGTTCCAGCTGCAAAAAGCTCTTCGAGATAACTAAAAAAACTGATGTCAAGGAACAAATGTATACCAGTTCCATCTACTCTATCGCCAGTAGACCTTCTGGACCTTTTTGCAAATTTCTTCCGTGACAAAGTAAAAACCATTAGAGATACGCTTGACAACACAATTTTAATTGACACGTCGTCACCATAAGTTACGATACAAAATTTCTGCGACAACCATTATGAGCATTTGAACCTGTCTCTAATCGTGATTAAGAATGCACCAAAGTCATGTGAACTTGATCCAGTTCCAACATGACTGCTGCTTGAGTGCTTAGACCAATATTGCCGTCACTAACTGATGGTATTATTCTCTCTCTCTCTCTCTCTCTCTCTCTCTCTCTCTCTCTCTCTCTCTCTCTCTCTCTCTCTCTCTCTCTCATCCTGAGAATTCTCATCATTTTTTCAAACCTGCCATCGTAAAGCCTCTGCTGAAGAAACCAACACTTGACCATAACGAATTAAATAATTACTGTCCAGTTTCTATGTTCCAGTTCATATCAAAATTCGTAGACCACTCTCCATACAGTTGCTCCATCTGTCCATTTCCTTGGATAAGGTGTTAAAATTGTTTAGTTTCTAGTCATATCGTCCTCGTTGTCGTGGCCTTTTTTGTATTATGATTATATTGTTACAAATGAAGTAGCAGAAAGAAGCAAAGCCAACAAGTTCTGCCAAACTTACAAACAATTTAATTATCAAACATAATAAATGAAAATGTAAGAGGGATGTACAGCATTGTGAAGTGAAGCCAAAATAATCCTGATAAAGTTCAATGAAAGTTAAAAAGAATGAAATGTTCCGAATAAATGCAAAACTGGAAATTACTGGTCCGCCAAGAATAGTAAAGTTGTGAAGATGGCGTCGTCCAGAACTCTTAAGAATAATGTACAAAACTGGAATGAATCGGATAGCTCAGTTCCCTCATTATATGTACTCCTTCTATTACAAATATATTTCACAATATACTTCACGTGACAGATCACACTACTCAATTTATTTTGAAAATTGCTCATTAATGTGACCTTAACCAACCATTGGGAAGTTACTGAATTATCCTAGAACCGTCCAAACCCATGAAGATCATTCATTCAGACTGATTTATGTAGATTCTACATTCAGACTGGTCTATTTAGATTAGTCATTCAGACTGGTTTATTTAGATTATTCATTTACACTGACGTATGCAGATTGTGTGTTCAGACTGACTTGTGCAGATCATTCATTCAGACTGACTTATGTAGAATATTGGTTCAGACTGACTTGTGCAGATTATTCATTCCTTTTGACTTGTGCAGATTATTGATTCAGATTGACTTGTGCAGATTATTCATTCAGATTGACTTCTGCAGATTATTGATTCAGATTGACTTGTGCAGATTAGTCATTTAGATTGACATGTGCAGATTATTGATTCAGATTGATTTATGCAGATTATCGATTCAGACTGACTTGTGCAGATTATGCATTCAGATTGACCTGATCATATTATTCATTCATATTAACTTATGTAGGTTATTGATTCAGATTTACTTGTGCAGATTATTCATTGAGATTGACTTGTGCAGATTATTCATTCAGATTTATATAGCATATTGATTCAAATTGATTTATTTAAGTTATTCAGTCAGATTGATCATAGTGGGTGCTAAATCTTAAAGCAGAGAGAATTTGAGTTAAGAAAAAGTCAGTGCCATTTTATCATTCAAGTATTTTAATTAGAAGTTTCACTTGAATGAATGATCAGTGAAAATACGCATTAAATCTGATTTTACCATGATCATTTCATTATCCTTTTTAAATGATCAGTGAAAATACGCATTAAATCTGATTTTTCCATGATCATTTCATTATCCTTTTTAAATGATCAGTGAAAATACGCATTAAATCTGATTTTTCCATGATCATTTCATTATTCTTTTTAAATGATCAGTGAAAATACGCATTAAATCTGATTTTACCATGATCATTTCATTATCCTTTTTAAATGATCAGTGAAAATACGCATTAAATCTGATTTTACCATGATCATTTCATTATCCTTTTTAAATGATCAGTGAAAATACGCATTAAATCTGATTTTACCATGATCATTTCATTATCCTTTTTAAATGATCAGTGAAAATACGCATTAAATCTGATTTTACCATGATCATTTCATTATCCTTTTTAAATGATTAGTGAAAATACGCATTAAATCTGATTTTTCCATGATCATTTCATTATCCTTTTTAAATGATCAGTGAAAATACGCATTAAATCTGATTTTTCCATGATCATTTCATTATCCTTTTTAAATGATTAGTGAAAATACGCATTAAATCTGATTTTACCATGATCATTTCATTATCCTTTTTAAATGATCAGTGAAAATACGCATTAAATCTGATTTTTCCATGATCATTTCATTATCCTTTTTAAATGATCAGTGAAAATACGCATTAAATCTGATTTTTCCATGATCATTTCATTATCCTTTTTAAATGATCAGTGAAAATACGCATTAAATCTGATTTTACCATGATCATTTCATTATCCTTTTTAAATGATCAGTGAAAATACGCATTAAATCTGATTTTTCCATGATCATTTCATTATCCTTTTTAAATGATCAGTGAAAATACGCATTAAATCTGATTTTTCCATGATCATTTCATTATCCTTTTTTAAGCTTCGTTTCTACTAGTACTTGAATACGATGCTCTTCATTTTCCTTTTCTCGCCCGATGTGTGGTTCATTCCGAGTTAAGGCAGTGAACGGAACTGGCAGCTACTGTACAATGCAAACGTACAATTGCCTTAAAATGCAATAAAAGCATTATATCGTTTTATATAAAAATACTAATATAAAACAAATACTTTTATAAGAAGCCTAAAAAAATATTTCAGTAATTAAGATGAATTATCAAAATATATGAACTATGTTTAGCGTCAATAAGAAAGTGCGGGAAGAGATGAACTTTTTGCATCACATGAGACTAATTGGTCATTAATTCCGTGACACCGATAAACAAAATCCACGAAAATTTATATCACACGAAAACGAATTGAACCCATATGATGTCAGTAAGTTGTGATGAAAGTGACTGGCTCTACTACAGGCTGATCAAATTAATGTTCCTCACGAATGAACTATTTATTGACTGACACAATTTAATGTTCTGCATGACTCGGCTATTGATCACGGCACATCTATTGACGGATTAAACCAATGTTGTTCACGGCACGACTATTGACTGATCACATCAATGTTAATCACGGCACGGCTATTGACTGAAAAAATAATATTCTGTATGACTCGGCTATTGACGGACCAAATAAATGTTGTTCACGGCACGACTAGTGACTGACCAAAATGATTGTTGTTCACGGCACGAATATTGGCAGACAGAAATTTATTTTCTGCATCACTTGGTTATTTACGGACCAAACTCAATGTTGTTCACGGCATGACTATTGACTGACCAACTCATTGTTGTTCACGGCACGATTATTGACTGACCAAATGATTGTTTCTCACGGCACGAATATTGACTGACCAAGGAATAATCGTCTTTATTGAAATGAATCTACCAGTGTAATCATTTGTGTTGGATTGAGAGAATACTAGTGTTACGAACATTATGCTCCGACAAATATTAACGAAAACGAATAGTTCTAACCCTAAGGACAATTTTCAAACATATTACACCGCTTCCCGCGACTTAAGTGGTTAAAGCGTCTTCCTCTGATGCGGTAAGTCGAAGCAAAGGAAAATGGCGCTATCAGGTGCCTCGTGCGGCTCTCAACATTAAGAGGTTAGTGCTAGGACTGGTCGGCCTAGTGTCAGGATAATATGACTTGGTTGGATATAATGATACAATTCTGTGGCACGATGACTCATTGCTATATATCACTATAAACTGCTACACTGGCGAAATCTTACCGATATGACAAAAACATTACAAACCGAACCACACACACTCACGCACAAACATATAACTCTAAAAAGTTAATAAGTATGTAATGAAATAACAGCAGACACATACCAAACAATTTTGTATATAAATCAATATCTTCAAATGACATGTGCGTCAAAATAAAAAAAAAAATATCTACATTGCTGAATCGATGTTGATTATTACAAATGTAAAACCCGATCTGATGTAGACAAAAAAAAAAGAAAGAAAGTATGAACACAAATACTCAGATTCATGAATAAAGGAAGAAGTGATGACATTACCATAAACGAAATAATTAGATATAAACATGAATATTACTAATCTAAGGCTGGTTTATAGGGAATTTTAAAAAAAAAATGTTTAATAAATTCATTGAAATGTTACGTGACAGACTTTAGTCAATCGTTGTGAAACTTAAATGATTTATAACAAAATATTTTAAAAAATTGTTTTATTTAGTCTAATATTGAGAATGCCATTCAAAGTACGTCATTACAGCTTGAAAATTTGGATGCATCCAATAATATTTACATATGTATCTGTGTCTATTATCTATGTTAAATTATATTCTGATAGTAATGTCTCTTTGTTGCTTGAAATGAGGACATAGTTTGCCAGAATTCATGGATATCAGTAATGGCACATCATTAATTAACTTCCTCTATTCCTTCACTTCAATAACGATTTGTCGTTGCTTTACCTAGTTATCTATTCAACAGACAGAAATGAGAAAAGGAAAAACATAATGCAATCTATCCTAAACAAACAACTATGACATCGGATGACAGACTTAATTGTATGAGAGAGAGACAGAAACAGAGATAGAGACAGGTAACTATATTCAATAGAGACAGAGATGAGATGTGGATACTTAACTCTATTCTAAAGAGACAGATGAGATATGGAAAATATACTTATATCTAACTTTAGAGTAACAAATATGAGATAAGGATATCATAAGGATATCATAATCCTATCTAGTATAAATAAACAAAGATCAGACATAGCTAACACATTTTGATCTATTATATACAGAACATGTACACAAACGCAATACAGCACAGAACGTCACACAAACGTGTATAGAAATACCAACAAAAAAACTTTTTAAGTAGAAGATCTATGATTTGAATGTATTGTTATTGTATTTGGATGCATTCGACCACTATATATCAATTGCTAACTTTCTGGAATTTTAGAATCTTTTTGAAAATTAATTTTTCGGAACTTTCATTTAAGAAAAAAAAATACATTGGCAAACACCAAATCATCGCATGATGTGCAACACACATGGTCGTAATCATTCTTATATGATTCCCACACTGCCCATATATAAATGACCATATTCATTCCAAAGCAAGCATTTTTCAAGCATTGAAATAATTTTTTTTTCTATTTTAATCTGGACCATTAATTGCCATGCTATTGAAAATTACAACGTTACTATAGCAATGACTGTATGCTCTTAAACAAAGTAACAAAAGAGAGCAAAACACTACAAGTTTAATAAAATTAAAGAAAATTTTTATTCCCCTTTAACACAAATTTAAAATATAAAAAGAGTACTATTAAATTACATTATACCTAAATGTTCAGTCAAAAGTTGAAAAGTATGGAGTACTTAAATTTTAAGAAGGAACATGACAATTATCAGGTAAAGCAAGACTTACCATAGGGAAAAACAAAACAATGTCATATATTGAGACCAGGTAAACATGTTACGTACAAGTGATACTTTTCTTAAAATGTAATCTACAATCATGGACAAAACTTAGCCATGTAATATATTGTTTATAAAACTACCCTATACAATCTATAAGCGTGAAACAAAATTAAGCACACAATATATACATACATGATATTACTCTATAAGAAAATGATGGCTTTAAAACACTAACAGTCCTACTTGTATACTCTGTGTGGTACATCAGCTTGTACAGTAATTTGCACTGCCTTTCATACACTTTGTGGAACATGGATTTTCAAATTAATGGACCGCATGAAAATTGTTCAGAAGCATCATATTTGGCATAGTATTAGCTTCTCCAAATTATCACTGGCAGATTCTGTTATCTATTTGAATAATAAAAAATAGCTATAACATTAATTATATATTGTTCATCAAAGCCACTATTTATATTCCTCTCCCATAAAATTAGGAACGTAAGAACAGGTCTGTACGTACATATGAAATATCTTAATTTTGAACGAATGATTGACAACATGATGCATATGATGAAATCATTTCAGTTACTTCCTTCAGCAAGAATTAATAGAGATATACTGTTAAAGGTGTTGATTTGGTAAAGATTTTCGTGGGATAAATAATAAGTCTTTGTATGCCCCTCCCCCTCCTTGCTCTCTCTCTCTCTCTCTCTCTCTCTCTCTCTCTCTCTCTCAAAAACGTAGCTCACACACACACACACACACACACACACACACACACACACCTACTTCATAACCTGGTGCGGCCAGATTTCGCTTTCATTTCAATTGTTTGGTTTCTTACACCTGTTCAAGAGTCTATACTGCTTGGTTTAATTTATTCCGTTATCGTGAAGAAATCTGTTTTTAAGCGTTACTCATGCAAAGGTTCAACTGACATTAATTACATACGACTGTAATATTTCCATACCAAACAATATAAAACCGAAATATGCATTAACATCATTATGAATATAAACTTATTAAGACTACCCCACCCACTTCCAAAAGAAAACGAAAATGTGGATCATATTGAGAGTTTGCTTTTCTAAAAATTTCATCTAAGCTGGTCATTAGCCTAATCGCCGTTTAAGAAAATTAAGCAAAGTTGCGTTCATTTAGTACTGTTGATCAGTAAATGCGTTACAAACTCTACCAAATAATTTTTATAAAATTAAATAAGCTATTATATGTGAATATTTATAATTAAATTTGAACTTACAATCGAGAAACGGACTCTCACGTGTAATTACTAACAAAATATATTTGCATTTGAATATGAAAGAAATATTTTGATATAAATTGTGTAGCGACTTCGTTGCGGTTTTTTCACTTGATCGTTCCATAACGAAGATACAATACTCTCTCTCTCTCTCTCTCTCTCTCTCTCTCTCTCTCTCTCTCTCTCTCTCTCTCTCTCTCTCTCTCTCTCTCTCTCTCACACACACACACACACACACACACACACACAAGGTAGTTATTACTATTATGGAACCCCATTATTCTTATATTCTCTCATTTATTCATATTTGGAAAGTTTGAACTATGAGATTTCGAATTCGATTCGATTTCTTTACTCTTTCTCGAGAACGAAGACTGACATGTCATTTAAACTAATAAATGGAACAAAATACGCGTCTCGCAACTATATTTACACTAAACCAAAGCTCTTCATTGAAAATCGTTACAGACAACCAGTCTGACAAGCTACGACTGTACTTACCGATCCTGTTTCCAAACAATGTTACCCTAACCACAAGACATTTCAAATGATATTTCGAAATACATGAATGATATTTACTTTTAAAATACAAACTCTCTTAGAGACGTTTGCTAGAATTCAATTGACGTTAACAACACAGTTCTAAATAACGTGACCGTTGCATTTATAGCATTATATGGCGTCCGACATCATATATTGGTAATTGACGTTATTACAGTAATGAAACTCGGAGAGAAACGCGACATAACAAATTGGGAATGCGATCTCCGTCTCCAATCACACAGTGAAACAATATTCAGTTTTAATTCCACTATTATGAAAAAGAATGAAAACTTAACGAAAGTATTTGACCTGCTCTAATTTATTCTAACGCATTGCTGTTTAATATTTCAGATGTGATCTAATACACACCTAATCACCGAAAAAAAAGAGAATAAAACAACAAATAAAAAAACGTGTTGTGCGGTATAGATTCTTCTCTATTTCGAAAGTGAAATCAATCAATTTCAATCAGATGATTGTGATGGCCTATTACATACATGATTACCTTTTACCGAGCATTTTACCCTGATTTTACAGTATATCAGTAACTACCATTATTGACACCAATTTGCTCCTGTATATGTATGTTGCGTTTATATTGTTAGTATATGTCTGTGTATATTTGTATTGTTTGTATATGTATATTTTGTGTATCTGTGTATATGGTATTGTGTGAATATGTAATATGTTGTGTATATATGTATTGTGTGTATATGTATATTGTGTGAATGTGTGTATATGTATATTGTGTGAATGTGTGTATATGTATATTGTGTGAATGTGTGTATATGGTATTGTGTGAATATGTAATGTTGTGTGTATATATGTGTATTGTGTGTATATATATCTGGTTTGTATATTTGTATTGTATGTTATGTACTTGTATGTGGATTTTGTGTGCATAAGTATATTAGGTGCACGTGTGCGTAACATGTATATGTATATTGTGTGCATATGTATATTTTGTGAAAGTGTGTGTATTGTATTAGTTGTATATGTGTAGTGAGCGTGTATTTGTTTGCACGTATATATGTTCTCACGTACACATTTGTTACCGAAGAAATCAAATATTAATATTATCATAATACATAACAAAGACTGTGTGGACATTAAGGACATTAGCAGATGCATTTTAATTATACTACATGAAAGATTAGACTGAGCTATTAATAACATCTAGATTACGTGGGAGTTGAAAGACTGGTAAAATAATTTGTCTCGTAAATGTTTTAGGCTTGTAGAGCATTTTCATGCTATAAATGAGTTTCATTTTCTGACCTATCATTGAGTAAACATTTTGAAAATAAGTATATTAATATATAATTCTGGAAAAAAGACAATTTCACAGACGTAATCTCTTTCCGAAAAGTAATGTTCGTTCCCGTTTATCTATTTTCTTATAGTTAATAAGCTAACAATTGTATCACGGGCATTTATAGTAACTATTTTGGAGGTGTTGTTAAATTTATGTGCAGGGGACTGAACTCAGTTGATATCAGGTTGTAGTAATGTACATCTTCCCTGGGCGTGTTGTTCAAGAACGTAAAGATCAATTGCAGTACTTTTTCAGCTGTCCTTTAAAGGCCTACAACCTAAGTAAAAACGAATGAAATTATATATTTATTTTTTCAGTTCACGATTACTTAATTAGATGAATAATTACGATTCAGGCTGTTTCTGAGGCCGAAATCAGGCTAGTATCGGAAATTTTGTGATAAAAAAACGCGATTCTGAATTATTGTCTGCAGACAAAAATTCGCTGTTTGCCACGCCTATATTCATGTAACCTCTGTGTTGACCTCTCCCGAAGATTAAGAATTTTAGCCATGCGCAAACACGTGTTTACAAAAATAATGGCATGTTCACAACTAGATCGAAAACCAAAACTTAGATTCTGAAAGGAGGGGGAAAAAAAGCTCTTTGGGCAAATTATGGCAGCACACGCATATGTATTGGTGACCAGCATGAACGATGGAATAAAAAGAAGTCCACTTTGAGCCTGGAAACTAATCCAGAGGTCGCCAAATTCTTGCTGGATACTGGTGTCATGGTGAGTCTCAATTTTGCAATGAACAGTCAAGTTTTTATACCGCTATTTTATATCTGTATTGTTAACTCTTTATCAAAACTCTTAAAATAACATATTTTATATAAACTGGCATTATTCCATTTAGCTTGAAATAAAATGTCACAGCCCTGCAACAATATCGCTGAAAACCGCATGTACGTACACCACTGCTGCTATTTTTGAGGCCATCAAAGGGATATTAATGATCATCATTTTCGCTCGCAACCATAAGACTTTATTTAGAGGCAAGCAGTCACTTATGTTTTTTTTTGTTTAAAATAAAAATATATATATATATATATATATATATATATATATATATATATAATGTAAATGGTGATGGCTGTAAATGAAAGTAATGCAATACAGTTAAGTATATATTATGCATATTATTATTTGTAAAGTATATAATATTATTGTGTCTAGTAAAACATTTATTTTCCCTTGCTATATTAGGTAATGAATTGAATGGCAGTGCAAGGAAAACATCAGAAAAATGTCACAGAAGACATGGCCACAACTTCTACACCTGGGCCAACAATTCATAGGATACAAATTCCTGCTGTGTTTGATATAACCACATCATAATCAGATATGGCATCTGTGTAAGTATTACTACATTTTTTTAAAAAAAATTCATGTATATTTACTTGTTTACAAATATTTTGGTAGATGCACATCTAAGGATTTACCTGGAAATGTATCATTCTATATTAGTTTAATAGTTTGCAGTTGGTAAAGATTGTACATTTTGTTAAAATCTGGTTTGTTTTATTTAGAATATTTTTGTTGTAAATTGTTTGTTGGCATATGTCTATTTTTTGTTATTGATATGTTCCTCTTCATGCTGTATGTATTTTAGTTAAAGGGCCTGAAGGGAGAATAGTCTTTGACTAAATTAGTCACCCCTTTAAATAAGTTATTATTATTATTTCTTGAAGCATTATCATTCAGGTCTTAATAACCAAGATAAATGATAATTTCTTTTGATACAAAACTAAAGATTCCCAAGTTCAACATTAGTATTTACACATTTCAAAATTTTATTTTAAGGGATTCAGTCTTGTCTGAAGTTGACGGAAAAGTCTAAAAGTTTTATCAACCCATTTGAGAAAGTATACTAACAAAAAAATTTGTGATACATACATAAAAGGGAATATTTGAGTTAAGTATCCTAAAAAAACAACCATTATGATACATGCATGATATATGTAACTAAACTAAAAGTAATGTATAGTATTGTATTGGTATTTGTGGATGGTATTTGTGTATGAAACAGAAAGTTGCTCCCACAAAAGCTTTCTTTTCTGTGTATTATCAAAAAAGTAAAAATTGGGTATTTACAATTTCTTAAATATAGTATCAATGCATGATTGAAATAAATAAGATATACTGGTTATCACAGAAAGAAAATGAATACATTGTATTATAAATACAAACCACACTGAGGCCATAGTTGTGGTTTGTCCATTTAATACACATGGAGAGGGCAAGGGGGGTTTACCCAAATGCATATGCTTGTGTATGGGGGTGGGTGGTCTACTGATAATATACGTACACATATACATCGATAGTAATTTGTCTAATAAGTAGCCTGCTTGACTGGGTTCAGTTGGTGTTTGAGTTTTAGTGGACAATAGACAAATTTTTTAAAGTTATGCTGCTTATTTCTTTGATGCAGCCAGACATTCAACATTGGTGGACTATCTGTTACATTAAATACATATTATTGTTAATCCTTGATCTTTTCTGTGTGGATTAAATATTGGCTGTTCTACAGAATGGGGAGGGCAATCGCATGTATGCAGATGGTGTGTGTGTAAATAAAAAGTATGCATGTGTACAGGGAGGGAGGGATCAAGCTTTGCCCGATTTTTGCACACATGTCTATAGTTGGAATCAGATTTTGTTTCTGGACTTTTTACTTTTTTGCTTGCAATCTAATTCACACCGGTCTGAGCTATACACATACAGGTGAACAATTGCAAAAGTAGGATAAATTGGGGATGGAAGTAAAAAGTGGCCAAGAGGAAAATGATGGGTCAGAAGAAGGAAAAACTCCCACTTTTACCCTTATGCCGAATGATGTTTCTAGCACACCTAGGTGTATATCTAATCAAATCTCTTGGAAACAGATGTATTTCAATATATTCAAAATTAGTCCACAAATGCGCTCCCAACCCACAGGTGACAAGGAAAAAAAAATAGTATGGGTGGAATGAGTTGATTATTCTCTGCCTGTATAATGCTACTGTACATTGGCATTTTCATCGAAACAGATTAATGGGGATTTATAAATGTTAATAGTTCTCTGCTTCTGAATCAATTTATTTATTTAGTCATTTTACTTTGTTTCAGAAGTACAGCAGAACTGGAGAATTTCCAGAAGTTTGATTTTATTGTATGCCTCCAAAAGACATTCATATAAGCCATCAGCTTTCAGAGCTAGGAATCTGTTGGCAGCTCTTGATTATAACAATCATATTGATAGATGTGATTGTAAACACAGATGAAACAATAAGGTAATAAACTTTATTCTTGTTAACGTAATAATTCATCTTTGTTAAAATATTAATGCTTTACCTGAAAGTTGATAAACCATCTGTTTGTGGTACAATTTTATCTTTTACAGGAGACATTTTTTAAAATAAATTTCAAAAACCAATTTTGGTTAGAATTAGTCTAATGTAATTAGAAAATTCTGTAAAGAATCTAAACATTTTTAAGATATATGGGTAAAATACAGATTTGCTATTTTGACATTTTTATCTGAAGCAAAATGATTTGTTACATGTAATTGTATGCAGTTTTTATTTGGACTTTTGAGAATTAAAAAAATATAAAATGACATTGTCAGTGAAATGTTTGCATTTTCTTGTCAGATACCAAAGGTCATTCAACAAAAAAGTGAGAGATGGTCTGCATACCCAAAAAAAGCTGATCAACAGTACCTGTATATTCCAGAAATAAATATGAAAATATTGAAATGAGGTTAGATGATAGAGTTGGCATGAACCAGCCAGTTGTTTTGGACATAAATGATCCTAGGTGAATATCTGATGTACTTGCTCCAATACCACCACCACCTGCAGAAGAGATTGTTACAAAGCAGAAATCTCATTTTAAGTTAAAATGATTTAGGCCTTTTAGTCCGGTAATACCTGTTAATATCAAATTGTTATGGAGAGACTATTCTAGTGATTGTATGGTAAGAAATGTTCTCTACCATGGACCCATATAGACTTTGACTAAGTCTTTTTTGAAGTGCCTACCATGAGCTGAAGTCCAGCATCTGTTTGATTTCCAAGTAGCAGTATATCTTCAGACCACTGTTGATCATGTTCTCAAAGCTTTTAAAAAAAACATGCATTTTAACAACAAGATGTAAAACCTTTTCTAACTTTTCATACCCATTGAATTTATACTTGTCTTATATGTATGTTTAGATTGAGGTAAATGCAGCGTATTTTGGCCATATGATGTATAAAAAAAGCACAGCAGAGGCTATACATTGTAAATCATTTAATCTTATAGAAGTAACAAGATTAAAATCATGTAATTACAAGTCTGTATTATTGCATAATAAAGTACTTTTTAATAATTTTATTTTCTAAATGTTTTGTGTAAAATTGCAGTCAGAAAGATTTCTAGTATACTTTGAATAAGAAAAAAATGTACATTGGAGCAAATGACTTCAATCCATACTCTTCATCTTGATTTAATTGCTCCCGCTAAACATGCCATTAAAGGTTCACATACAGTTTTAAACTGATTTTATAAAGAAAATAATGCTGTTAGCTTGTCTTTTTTTTTAATTAAAAAAATAAATAAATTAGAAATGATATTCACCGACTATATTTGTTAACAAATTACTATTTACATACTGGTGTTGAACGTTCCAGTGGCCTAGTGTTAAGAGCATCCACCTCATATGCAAGAGGTTGGGGTCCTTGATCCCTGGTCAAGTCATACCAAACACATAAAAATGGTATTAACAGCTGCCTCATTTGGTGCTCAGCATTAAGAGGTTAGTGTATGGACTGGTCGTCCTACTGTCAGGATAATGTAACTGGGTGGGATGTCATGCTGTCTGCGGCATGATGCCTTAGTGCTAGACATCACTATAAACTGCCACACTTCAAACATCATAGCAATATGACTCAAAAATTGTTCAAGGTATGTTAAAAATCCAAATCACACACACTGTTACAATTTTGAAACAGAATTTGGCATATTTCCATCACTGTATAGTAGGCCCAATTTCGTGAACTTGAGCAGTGATATATTGTTGCAAACAGGGTTAATAGTCAGTTAGCAATTAAAACACCCCTGTGAATGTGTAAGAGTTTGTTTGTCTGTGTAGGCTAATTAGTATCAACACTGGTAGTATGACCCCTGCATTCCTGAATTTGATATGTATATCTGAGCCAGTTTTGCATTGTACTTCGTACATTATATATACTAATCAGTGTGTGTGTGTGTGTGTGTGTGTGTGTGTGTGTGTGTGCCTAGCTACCCTAATTTTAAAAGAAATGCAATAGGAAACATACATGGGGGTGAGGGCATGGGCTTAATTTCAATATTTGTTTCTCTGCAGTAGTTTGTTTAGGTGATGTACTAAAGTTTGGCATTGAGTAAATGGTAATCACTTTTGTCAAAAGTATAAAAAAAAAAACAAGCACAAGATACTAAAACATTAATGTAATTTCTATAGAACTGTCTAGTATTTTGGAATGGAATGTCTGTAATCAATCTGTTATAGTAATGGTACACTAGTTTCTCATATAAAATGTCTCTGAGAGACAAAGAGAAAGGAAGAACGGAGGCAGACATTAGACGGACTGGAGGCAATTGGACTACCATTCCAGAGAAAGATCATACAGATGAGTAGGAACACAGGACAGGAAGAAAATCAATTACAGTCAGATGATAAAATAGGCCATAACTTGGTCGAGTTAAAGACGAGTGATAGGGTTTTAATTTGAGTTTCATTTGAGAGATGACTGTTATTTAATGATATTAAATTGTTGTTTATTTGACTTTCACATTTTGTGTATTCATTAATTTAACTGTTGGCACCACTGACTGGGAGCTCTGAGCATTGCATCTCTCTATCACTACTTCAATTCCTCATAAAAAAAGCAGGGAGGTCTTTTGTAATAATTTAAATAATATTGGGAGCACCCCTCCCAACCTAAATAACACGGAAAATCTCTATATATTATATGCCATAATTATTCTTAGATGATATCCTTCATTTTTATGCCTGACTGTACTCTTGAATTAAAGTTATGTCTGTACATGCACATTTGTACATATATAAGTTTAGTACATTACATAATATATAACAGTTTTACAGTGTATGCAGCTGTGTACATTCATCTGGGTATTTATATAAAGGGTATAATTATTTCTGTGGTAAATGAACACATTTAAAAAACTGAAAATTTGATGCATTTAATTGGTGTCAAGTATATTTGATTTAGTTGTAATAAGACGGCTGATGATGCACATATTATGTGATATAAGTATTCAATGTTGCTTTTGATGAACTAGTATTTAAGTCTTAAAAACCTTATTCTGTTTCCAGAGCCAATTTTTTTTTCACATGGAATTGAAATTAATAAGCAGAATCTGGATAGAATAGTATCCTAGTGTTTGTAGTTCTGTTGATATTTACAAGCCAATCTTTATTCATGAAACACTGCAACAAGTTTTGCTTTCTCAACTCATGACTATGCGTTATTTATCATTTAACGTAATGTGTTACTGTATATGCACAATTAAAATCATGTTCACCAGTGTACTTTCGTTGTTTACATCCTTTGCATCCCATGACAATGCTAGTCAACTTCAATTCATGTTTTTAATAAGCAGTCTCCTCACAGTTGCTTTCAAAACAGCCATACATATAATCATTCTTTAGTGGGTAGGTAGCTAAAACAATTTTTAACAAAACTTGTTCATGCAAAATAAAAATTGCATACTACAAAAGAAATGCTTTATACAACTTAAAATAAACATAAATTTCATTATTCACACATCATATGATTGGATAGATCACCCAAGTCTTCCTTGAGTAAATCCAAAATGGTACTGGCCAAAATTATTTATCCATTATACGCCATACACAACAGCTTGGAATGACATGTCTGTTGCCAGTACTTAGGTATCTATTAAGTCCATAAAATAAATTGCCTACTAGCAGTATGCCATTTCCCCCGGTGGTATTATCTTCTTCTGCTGCCTTTTAAAAGTGGTTCTGATTAAAATGATACAAATTATCAAATTTTTAGTTTGTTTATCTTACAACGTAACACAATCTCACAAACACGACAAGTAAACACTTTCAAGAATCGCCCCTTAAAGGAACCTCTTATTGTCAGGATTTTCCATCGTATTGACTTTTTTGCCTACTTCTTGTAATTTATCATATATAATGAGAAATCTATAAGCAATACATATATTGTGGGTGACAATGAACTAAGGAGAAGGACAGACGAAGAATAGGGCAATAATTACTCAAAAGCGAAACATATGCTTACCTCGACTTCATGTGACATTACGACTACGGAGAAGATCGGTAAATTCCGTTTCTGCATAATTAATTAGCAATCCTTACAGAAAATCGTTATATTTTCATTGATTAAACTTACAGATGTACATTTTTTGAAACTGAATGACCTGTAATTACTCATTATCTCTACTATACTTTTCATAATATCATGCATTTGCAAGAACAAAAAAGTCGAAAAACTTAGGTTGTATGCCTTTAAAGTTGCAAATCACTCCTCTTAATTGCATAAGATAGTTAATACACATACGTGTCTTCAAATTCATTTGAGATTACATGCCTTCGTTGTTGTATTAATCAGCTATTAGATTCCCATTGCTCGCATTACAAATATACATATATTGCAACACATGGACATCTCAAGCTTAAATATTCTGACCTTGGATATAACAAAATTTAACTTTTTTTGACTGGGCTCTTGCTTTTCGTGATATTACTCCTATGCGAATTACTACGCATATTTCTTGATATTTTAACGATGCAAGATTTCGTAATGATAAATAGTAAGAGAACTCGTACAGTCTCAGTGTTCAACGCATTGTCATGATCGCAAACATTTGTATCACATTTTACAACCAAATAGAATGCCAAACTCTCCATAGAAACCTTAAAGCCATGTAAATTTAGAATAAGAACTTTATTAAGAGAGTATATGAGATAACAGTTTAGCTTACGAAGGCAAGAAAGTGTTTTAAATGGACTACAATAAAATAGATCAAACAAGTTTCAATTCTTATATCGAATTCAGTAAATTAAAATTATTCTGATGATAACATTGTAAAAAAAATAAATATAGGTTTGCTGTATATAAGTTATGAGTATTGGAGTAGTTTTGAGATTTGGACGGCGAAGAACAGGGGTGAGTGTAAGAGTGGGTTTTCCAACTCTTGCTGGAGCTGTGGGCGGAAGCTTCGATGATCCTATCCCAGTGACTTTTTAATTAACACAGGAAAAGAAGTATTTTAGAGCGAACTGTGCAAATTCAAAATAGAAATCTAATCAGCTCTCTTTCTTTGCTTCATTTAATACATAAAGCAATACAAATACAAATTTCATTAAAACAATTCACTGACATTGGCATTCTTATTCTTATTCAAAACTTCCCGAAAATTGCCGTGCGCACTTCCTTAGATTTCAGTCATTTGCAATAGCACGTATGTCCATCTTGTCCTTAGCCTGTCTGTGAACGTATAACGTCATTAACACGTTATGGCGTTCCTAAGTCCTACTGGTGTGTAGATTTGTTATTTTTGTATTTCTTCGTAATGCGGAAAACAATCTCTTTCATCTAGCATGTGTAGCTGGAATTACTAAGATCATCTTCAGCTCAGTCACTGCATCCGAGAACAGTTGGCGAGAAACTAATTCTCTGCTTGATGTTATTTTTTTTTAAATAAACGAAGTTTTATCGTACTTTACTTTTCAGTATTCTTATTTACTAGATAAGACCAATGAGATAAAATAGTTAAGACCTTTATACAAAATTGTATCCAGTGTTATGTTATTTATTTTTAACAATTGAAGAATTTTTTTATCAAAAGTAACAGACAGGGCATATCGGTGAGATTGAAAGAATAAAGGTCTATTTCTTCTCGAACTCACACGATCCACTTATCAGCAATTTTGAAGGACGAATGAACTGTACTACAAAGATAAAGAAATTGAAATGCATTCATCCGACTGAGAAAGGTCAAGCTTGTAAGTCCACTTTTTCGTCACGCTTAACTGAAACAATGGGAGTGAGTTTCTTTAAACCCATATCAAATTTATACACTACTTTGTTGGGAAATAGAGTGTTGGAGCGGTGATTGTTGAGGTGCCCTCTACAATCGTTCTCCGTTTAACCGTATACCTCATAAATGCCGATAGTTGTTTATTATATTTGTTTTTATGTACAACTATTTTGGGTCTGTTGTGAGGATATAGCTGAGGTCTCTTTCTCTCCCGCTATATGCTTTTTTCTCTTTAATCGTTCTCCGTTTAACCGTATACCTTTTCAATGCCGATAGTCGTTATTATATTAGGTTGGGTTTTTTTTTAAATATATAAGTACTTTCGATACGTTGATATTTAGATTGTAATATATATATATATATATATATATATATATATATATATATATATATATATATATATATATATATATATATATATATATATATATATATATATATATATATATATATATATATATATATGGTATTGCCACTTATTTATAAGAACAAGCTTTGAGTTACATACCGACTTCAGTGTTACTATTGCTGTTTCCTGAGCATCTGTCCGAAAATGGAAACAATTTCATAGGTGATAAAATGACCATTGATATCTAAAAACGTCTTTCCTTGAATCCGTGTGGAAATGGTTGCCCATTCCTCCAAGAGAGGGATATGTCAGTTAATGAAGAATCATATATTAAAAATATGTACCAACGCAAATGGCATAGCATTTTCATACATATATACACACAAAAAACTGATTAATAATATCACTGACATGACAATTTGTAATGCTCTCTCTCTCTCTCTCTCTCTCTCTCTCTCTCTCTCTCTCTCTCTCTCTCTCTCTCTCTCTCTCTCTCAAAAACGTAGCTTTATCAAGCTGCTTGTACCATTATTGTAAGTCTTTTGTTATGACTTGGCAGTGGTTCGATACCGTGACCTTCCGCGTCCGGGGCAGACCCTCTAACCACTAAGCCACCGGAGCGATCGCTAGCTTATAACGACATTTTAGGGAAAGGTATTGGAGTGGAAATATACAATAGCTCAAAACATAAGAGCTTCATTAGCAGTGTATTGTGATTTATGTGTAATTAAACGTTACAACTGATCCGCCCATGGATTTCAAATAATGCACATAGAAGACGTATACATGTTAAACTTATTTATTGTCTAATTTCTTACAATAATGTCGATTCCTAAAAGTGAAAATTGTTCCAATTACTACTTCAGTATTTAAAAAAAAAAATAGCGTCATTTTGTCAGCTAAACTTTTCTGACGAAGTTTAAATTGTATGTTCCATCATATATTTATATGCATTTCTGGGTGTACTGGATTTCCATACAAAGTATGTGTACGCGTTTCTATAAATGGGGAACCCTTCTGCACATTTTTAAGTGTTGCTATAAATAGGGAATCCTTTGACGCTTTTCAACATGAACGCAAGATAAGAAAATGGAACTTTTTCTTAATTAACATATTTACACTATTTATGTAAACATTAATGTTGATCATCGAGAAAGTTGTCACTCAGTAATAAAAGAAGCTTTGTGACTTTTGTTCCAAAATTGTTTCAATTGTCTGAATGCTTTCGCAGATTGTCTTTCAGGGGTGGAGTTTCTAAAAACGTGCAATAAATTTACTGGGAGAATAATATGTCGTTAGCGTAGTTTATGTAAGAGAGTTAATGTGAGAATAATATGTCGTTAGCTTAGTTTATGTAAGAGAGTTAATGTGAGAATAATATGTCGTTAGCGTAGTTTATGTAAGAGAGTTAATGGGAGAATAATATGTCGTTAGCGTAGTTTATGTAAGAGAGTTAATGTGAGAATAATATGTCGTTAGCGTAGTTTATGTAAGAGAGTTAATGGGAGAATAATATGCCGTTAGCGTAGTTTATGTAAGAGAGTTAATGGGAGAATAATATGTCCTTAGCGTAGTTTATATAAGAGAGTTAATGGGAGAATAATATGCCGTTAGCGTAGTTTATGTAAGAGAGTTAATGGGAGAATAATATGCCGTTAGCGTAGTTTATGTAAGATATTTAATGGGATAATAATATGTCGTTAGCGTAGTTTATGTAAGAGAGTTAATGGGAGAATAATATGCCGTTAGCGTAGTTTATGTAAGAGAGTTAATGTGAGAATAATATGTCCTTAGCGTAGTTTATGTAAGAGAGTTAATGGGAGAATAATATGTCCTTAGCGTAGTTTATGTAAGAGAGTTAATGGGAGAATAATATGTCCTTAGCGTAGTTTATGTAAGAGAGTTAATGGGAGAATAATATGCCGTTAGCGTAGTTTATGTAAGAGAGTTAATGGGAGAATAATATGTCCTTAGCGTAGTTTATGTAAGAGAGTTAATGGGAGAATAATATGCCCTTAGCGTAGTTTATGTAAGATATTTGATGTGATAATAATATGTCCTTAGCGTAGTTTATGTAAGAGAGTTAATGGGAGAATAATATGCCGTTAGCGTAGTTTATGTAAGAGAGTTAATGGGAGAATAATATGCCGTTAGCGTAGTTTATGTAAGATATTTAATGGGATAATAATATGTCGTTAGCGTAGTTTATGTAAGATATTTAATGGGATAATAATATGCCGTTAGCGTAGTTTATGTAAGAGAGTTAATGGGAGAATAATATGTCGTTAGCGTAGTTTATGTAAGATATTTAATGGGAGAATAATATGTCCTTAGCGTAGTTTATGTAAGAGAGTTAATGGGAGAAGAATATGCCGTTAGCGTAGTTTATGTAAGAGATTTAATGGGAGAATAATATGTCCTTAGCGTAGTTTATGTAAGAGAGGTAAAGGGAGAATAATATGCCGTTAGCGTAGTTTATGTAAGAGAGTTAATGGGAGAATAATATGTCCTTAGCGTAGTTTATGTAAGAGAGTTAATGAGAAAATAATATGCCGTTAGCGTAGTTTATGTAAGAGATTTAATGGGAGAATAATATGTCCTTAGCGTAGTTTATGTAAGAGAGTTAATGGGAGAATAATATGTCCTTAGCGTAGTTTATGTAAGAGAGTTAATGGGAGAATAATATGTCCTTAGCGTAGTTTATGTAAGAGAGTTAATGGGAGAATAATATGTCCTTAGCGTAGTTTATGTAAGAGAGTTAATGGGAGAATAATATGTCCTTAGCGTAGTTTATGTAAGAGAGTTAATGGGAGAATAATATGTCCTTAGCGTAGTTTATGTAAGAGAGTTAATGGGAGAATAATATGTCCTTAGCGTAGTTTATGTAAGAGAGTTAATGTGAGAATAATATGTCCTTAGCGTAGTTTATGTAAGAGAGTTAATGGGAGAATAATATGCCGTTAGCGTAGTTTATGTAAGAGAGTTAATGGGAGAATAATATGTCCTTAGCGTAGTTTATGTAAGAGAGTTAATGGGAGAATAATATGCCCTTAGCGTAGTTTATGTAAGATATTTGATGTGATAATAATATGTCCTTAGCGTAGTTTATGTAAGAGAGTTAATGGGAGAATAATATGCCGTTAGCGTAGTTTATGTAAGAGAGTTAATGGGAGAATAATATGCCGTTAGCGTAGTTTATGTAAGATATTTAATGGGATAATAATATGTCGTTAGCGTAGTTTTTGTAAGATATTTAATGGGATAATAATATGCCGTTAGCGTAGTTTATGTAAGAGAGTTAATGGGAGAATAATATGTCGTTAGCGTAGTTTATGTAAGATATTTAATGGGAGAATAATATGTCCTTAGCGTAGTTTATGTAAGAGAGTTAATGGGAGAATAATATGCCGTTAGCGTAGTTTATGTAAGAGATTTAATGGGAGAATAATATGTCCTTAGCGTAGTTTATGTAAGAGAGGTAAAGGGAGAATAATATGCCGTTAGCGTAGTTTATGTAAGAGAGTTAATGGGAGAATAATATGTCCTTAGCGTAGTTTATGTAAGAGAGTTAATGGGAAAATAATATGCCGTTAGCGTAGTTTATGTAAGAGATTTAATGGGAGAATAATATGTCCTTAGCGTAGTTTATGTAAGAGAGTTAATGGGAGAATAATATGTCCTTAGCGTAGTTTATGTAAGAGAGTTAATGGGAGAATAATATGTCCTTAGCGTAGTTTATGTAAGAGAGTTAATGGGAGAATAATATGTCGTTAGCGTAGTTTATGTAAGAGAGTTAATGGGAGAATAATATGTCCTTAGCGTAGTTTATGTAAGAGAGTTAATGTGAGAATAATATGTCCTTAGCGTAGATTATGTAAGAGAGTTAATGTGAGAATAATATGCCGTTAGCGTAGTTTATGTAAGAGAGTTAATGGGAGAATAATATGCCGTTAGCGTAGTTTATGTAAGAGAGTTAATGGGATAATAATATGCCGTTAGCGTAGTTTATGTAAGAGAGTTAATGGGAGAATAATATGCCGTTAGCGTAGTTTATGTAAGAGAGTTAATGGGAGAATAATATGTCCTTAGCGTAGTTTATGTAAGAGAGTTAATGGGAGAATAATATCTCCTTAGCGTAGTTTATGTAAGAGAGTTAATAGGAGAATAATATGCCCTTAGCGTAGTTTATGTAAGATATTTGATGTGATAATAATATGTCCTTAGCGTAGTTTATGTAAGATATTTAATGGGAGAATAATATGTCCTTAGCGTAGTTTATGTAAGAGAGTTAATGGGAGAATAATATGTCCTTAGCGTAGTTTATGTAAGAGAGTTAATGGGAAAATAATATGCCGTTAGCGTAGTTTATGTAAGAGATTTAATGGGAGAATAATATGTCCTTAGCGTAGTTTATGTAAGAGAGTTAATGGGAGAATAATATGTCCTTAGCGTAGTTTATGTAAGAGAGTTAATGGGAGAATAATATGTCCTTAGCTTAGTTTATGTAAGAGAGATAATGGGAGAATAATATGTCCTTAGCGTAGTTTATGTAAGAGATTTAATGGGAGAATAATATGGCCTTAGCGTAGTTTATGTAAGAGAGTTAATGTGAGAATAATATGTCCTTAGCGTAGATTATGTAAGAGAGTTAATGGGAGAATAATATGCCGTTAGCGTAGTTTATGTAAGAGAGTTAATGGGAGAATAATATGCCGTTAGCGTGGTTTATGTAAGAGAGTTAATGGGATAATAATATGCCGTTAGCGTAGTTTATGTAAGAGAGTTAATGGGAGAATAATATGCCGTTAGCGTAGTTTATGTAAGAGAGTTAATGGGAGAATAATATGCCGTTAGCGTAGTTTATGTAAGAGAGTTAATGGGAGAATAATATGTCCTTAGCGTAGTTTATGTAAGAGAGTTAATGGGAGAATAATATCTCCTTAGCGTAGTTTATGTAAGAGAGTTAATAGGAGAATAATATGCCCTTAGCGTAGTTTATGTAAGATATTTGATGTGATAATAATATGTCCTTAGCGTAGTTTATGTAAGAGAGTTAATGGGAGAATAATATGCCGTTAGCGTAGTTTATGTAAGAGAGTTAATGGGAGAATAATATGCCGTTAGCGTAGTTTATGTAAGATATTTAATGGGATAATAATATGTCGTTAGCGTAGTTTATGTAAGATATTTAATGGGAGAATAATATGCCGTTAGCGTAGTTTATGTAAGAGAGTTAATGGGAGAATAATATGCCGTTAGCGTAGTTTATGTAAGATATTTAATGGGATAATAATATGTCGTTAGCGTAGTTTATGTACGATATTAATGGGATAATAATATGCCGTTAGCGTAGTTTATGTAAGAGAGTTAATGGGAGAATAATATGTCGTTAGCGTAGTTTATGTAAGAGAGTTAATGGGATAATAATATGTCATTAGCGTGGTTTATGTAAGAGATTTAATGGGAGAATAATATGTCGGTAAGGTAGTTTATTTAAGAGAGTTAATGTGAGAATAATGTCGTTAGCGTAGTTTATGTGAGAGAGTTAATGGGAGAATAATATCTCCTTAGCGTAGTTTATGTAAGAGAGTTAATAGGAGAATAATATGCCCTTAGCGTAGTTTATGTAAGATATTTGATGTGATAATAATATGTCCTTAGCGTAGTTTATGTAAGAGAGTTAATGGGAGAATAATATGCCGTTAGCGTAGTTTATGTAAGAGAGTTAATGGGAGAATAATATGCCGTTAGCGTAGTTTATGTAAGATATTTAATGGGATAATAATATGTCGTTAGCGTAGTTTATGTAAGAGATTTAATGGGAGAATAATATGTCGTTAGCGTAGTTTATGTAAGAGAGTTAATGGGAGAATAATATGTCGTTAACGTAGTTTATGTAAGAGAGTTAATGGGAGAATAATATGCCGTTAGCGTAGTTTATGTAAGATATTTAATGGGATAATAAGATGTCATTAGCGTAGTTTATGTAAGAGAGTTAATGGGATAATAATATGTCGTTAGCGTAGTTTATGTAAGATATTTAATGGGATAATAATATGCCGTTAGCGTAGTTTGTGTAAGAGAGTTAATGGGAGAATAATATGCCGTTAGCGTAGTTTATGTAAGAGATTTAATGGGATAATAATATGTCGTTAGCGTAGTTTATGTAAGATATTTAATGGGATAATAATATGCCGTTAGCGTAGTTTGTGTAAGAGAGTTAATGGGAGAATAATATGTCGTTAGCGTAGTTTATGTAAGATATTTAATGGGATAATAATATGTCATTAGCGTAGTTTATGTAAGAGATTGAATGGGAGAATAATATGTCGGTAAGGTAGTTTATGTAAGAGAGTTAATGTGAGAATAATGTCGTTAGCGTAGTTTATGTGAGAGAGTTAATGGGAGAATAATATGTCGTTAACGTTGTTTATGTAAGATATTTAATTGAAGAATAATATGTCGTTAACGTTTTTTGATTTGAATAATGCACTGAGTAAAACTTGCTTTAAGGAACCTTTTATGAGATATAAGTATTTGACCTATATTATGTAATTATTGAGAGGAAAATAAGAAAATGTATCAAGATGTTATGTAAATAGAGGTTCTCAAATGGATAATGATTTAATATTAAATTTATGAAACTCGTTAAATATTGTCCAGCTGATTGTTTGGCGATGCTCGCAAAGCTGGACATTGTTCAACTTGTCATTATATAAATATTGACATTATTATTATTATTATTATTATTATTATTATTATTATTATTATTATTATTATTATTATTATTGTTTTTATTATTATTATTAGTATTATTATTATTATTATTATTATTATTATTATTATTATTATTATTATTATTATTATTGTACATATTATTGGAATTTTTTCTAACGAGTTTGATAAATTTAATATAAAATCATTCGTCCTTTGAGATTCTTTTAATCACATAGATGTTTTATTTGTAGAAAGATGAAAAAATAATAATTTCGTTCATTCTGATTGACGCTGTTGATTTCATTTGTTGCTTGTAAAAAAAAACAGTCCCAAACAAAGTTGAAATAGTAAAAGTAGGTTATGCATTTTTTTCTAACTATAAATCAAAGAACAAGCGTCCATCCAAACAAACAACATTTTACGAAAGACAAAATCATTTTTCAACACAAAATATCCAATGTGTATGACGTCACATTGTTTGATATGGTGCACAGTACTGGTTTGAATTATGAAATTGATCATACCTTAGGAAAACAATATCTTCTATGTTAATAATCATACGTAATACAATATTAGTTGTTCACCAGGAAGCATTACAAAATCCATAAAGAGAAGTTAGTCATATGTTTTTTCAAAATATTCGGAAAATAATAAATGTATGACAATATTTGATTATTTGTCAGTTGCAATCTCTGTTGTATATTACGATACCAAGAACAGGACTGGGTAACGTGTGTGTTACTTTATATGGAAAATACTGAACAGCACAATTATTTTTACCTACCGTGTATATTCTCGCTTATTAGCTTGAATCAAAACCAAGCATTGTTGAAGTGCATGTGTTTATATATATTTTTACGACAATTTTTTAGCGTGTAGGACATAAAGGTGCGCTTGTTTTAATAAACATTATAATGGGTGATTGAGATTGAAAAAGTCGCAGCAGTTATTCATTTTTTATTTGCAGATAATGTGTTCAATCACTGTAAATATTTTATGCTGGTAGGTACGGCTCACGTACCAGACAGTAAGCTGATTTACCGATTTCTTTAAATTGTTTTGGTGTATTGAGTTGAAAGAATATGGTTGATTATGAGGTTTTTGACCGGAATTCTATATAGAAGTGGGAACAACGTGTTTATACGAAATAATGAACTCAATTATTGTTTGTTTATCGATACGTGTTAATAGTCAGATTAATAGTTTTAAAAATCTACTGTAGTTATAAAAGAAGCTTTGTCTTTCTATTGAAGAGGACGTGATTCAATATCAGAATTATGGAAATATGAAAAGTACCGTTGTAAAAGTACGGTAAGTTCTTTCTTATTTTTAACGAAATATAGTTTCGTTAGGTTGCACTATTCGTACCAGTTTTTAGCTTTAAATATGAATTAGCACTAATTTATTCATTTACTGGGTAGCATAATTGATGAGTTTTCCAACATCATTAGAAGGTAGTGGTTTGGATCATGGGATATGTGGCTTCATAAGTTAGATAAATAGGTAATCACATATATAGACACCCTCGGGGGGGGGGGGGGGGGGAGGGGCGCACTAATGTTCCAGTGGCATCGATTTCGGGATGTGGTAAGCTGGGATTAAATGCACCAAATTTCTATAATGAAATTTCTTTTTCTTATAATTTGTGGTTTATTTGAAAGTCATGCTATTTATTTAATTGTGGATAATTACAACCATGATGGCAATTTGTCAATTAAACTAGTATGACCGCTAAGGCCTGATCTAGTTAGCCCTGTTATAATCTACACATTCTTTTAAGTAAGTAAGGCACACGTATACCGAACATAATCACACTACTCATAAATGTACCTACGCCAACGTAAGTAATTGCTATAGTTAGAAATTTGTTTTTAACGGGAATGACGGTACCGGTACAAATACGTATGTTAAAGAATTAAAACATAAATCTGGAATACACAGGCATACATACACTCATGCTTGCAATAAGAAAGACAGAATATAACGTAGTTCAGGAATAACGATATATTAACAACAAACTCCAAGGATTTTGCTGCAGGCAAAATTTAATGACTTTCAGTAAGTATCACGTATGGGTAAAGAACAGAATTTAATAGTTATATAAAGACATATTACATTTACTGCTGTATAAACATTTAGAGTAAATTCTTTAACATTACTTTACGGACATTATGAAGTTACAAAAAACCGCCACCACACAGATACGTTTAAGATCCCTGATCGCCTTCTGTGCCGCCTGAAGATGAACTTTTACAAAGAATACAAGGAATAACAAATACATAGTCTTGCGCAGCACAAAGTTACAGACCAAAAAGAAGCTGTTAGAACTATTTTGCTCAGAACATGCATCATTCTATATATAAACAAGTAATATACTGATCATTTGTAACGTCAATAAATTTTTAGAACAGTAAAGTAACTTGAAAACTGTGTTGGCATTTGCCATTGAAAATCCTATCTTCAGTGCATCCGTATATGAAGTGGAGTTCAACCGTTTGCATTAGGTCAGCTTGTTTAGTCTGTGGACCCGCAAGATCTCACCAACATAATGCAAAACTGGGGCGGTCGAAATCCGTATAGTGGTGTGAATGCGATAATGATCAGTATCAAATTACCAGCCGTAGATTATATCGCTTTGATAGGTATATTTCTTAACGCCCCTTGAGTTTCGAATATGAAGGATCCGAAGAGACAGACGTTGATCAGCAGTCCCATGGGCTACGCCAATCGTAAAACTATTACTCTTGAAGAACTGATGTTAAAAAGATTATAGGATCGATGTACGCAAAGTTGGGATGAACTAAGTAACTTGTTCAGGAAAACCTTACCTGGCTAACGATGATTGGTCACAAATGATATCTCGCCGTTGTAAATGTTGTATCAGTGAATAGGCATGGAAGCGGTCTTGCACATTGTGTAGCCAGATGAGGCGTTAGAGAGTACCGTTGTAGTGTTCATAACGCCTTAACTCCGCTAAAAAGTTGTCTCATTGATTAGCATCTAAGGTGGCCAAAGTGTGGGTTTCTGCAACTTGGCGGTCTAACCGCCATTTCAGCAACGCATTAATTGCTTGGAGAAACATTTATTTAAAAGAGAACTGTGATGAAGGAATTGTTTGAAGAAATACACTAATCAACTTGTTGTCAGTCATCTCTGTGCGGAATATGTTTAAGAGGCGTCTGCAGAAAGAAGCCTTTGAAGAAGCAAACAATTTATTGGTTTAGCAATCGTGTTTAATTTGCTCATATAATCAATATATGAGACGTAACTATTGTCGGTGAGGTACGAAATGAAAGGTGCAAAAAGGCACTTGATACTGGAACAGTACTAAGTTAGAAAGCAGGTGAGAAATCGATGTGATGCTTCAAATGCGCCTGTTGGCCTCAGTTGAAGACAGAAAAATATCCTTTTCTCTTTGTGTATTAAATAACAGTAGTGCAGGTACCTGCTATTGATTTTCGTGTGCGAGTTGGGTGAATCTCTGCACCTATTAGCGCATCCTTCATTCTGCACGTTCAATAGTCGACGCTGTCACAGTACATTTGACAATACATGTATGTCGTGTTGATATGTATTTGCTCCTTCAAATACATAACACTGCAATCCGTTACCCGATACATTCATCCATCGATCTTGTATTTCACGATATACATTTCTTTATGGCCAATCTCTTATTTCTCACACAGCATGATAATTTGAATGTACTTACTGAAGCAAGTTTTGACAAATAAAAAATAAAAATATTTAGTCGTTTTCTTATTAGTAATTTTGTTATCGTTCTAGATGTACGTTTTCAGGACTCGCCTAGACACGAGCAATTTGTGAGTTCCGACGTTGAACAATTGGCGTGCCCTAGATACTTGCCGCCAATTTCAAAATAATTAAATGAATCGAAGTAAATATTCTCAAATAATTCTTAAATATCGACTCGCCAAAGATGTTAGCCTGCATGATATCGACTCGTCAAAGATGGTAGACTGCATGATATCGAATCGTCAAAGATGTTAGACTGCATGATATCGACTCGTCAAAGATGTTAGACTGCATATCGCCTCTTTGAGGTAAACATTCGGTGAATTGGAAATGGAAGAAGACCTGTGAGTGGACCCAAGACTTCCCAGCATCAAAAGATTGTATTCATTGACTTTGGATTATTTTAGTGAAGACTATGTTTAACTTTGAGTGCTTACTGAATGTGATACTTAAACATACGAGACCAATTAAACTTTTTTTGGAATAGTAGGCAAAACTAATGTATTGACATATTGCAAGTTAGCTTTGTTTTGTTCCTGGATGTGTAATTTACTCAGTTTCTAGTTAAAATATTTCCAGTTCCAAAACCCTTGTCTATATACATGTATCAATTGAAATTACTATTTTTATGCACGTATGTGTGTCTCTTTGTTCTTCTATGTCTTCTTTCTTTACTCATCTACGTCTCTATCTCCTGGTACTATTTAATCATACATTTTTTATTTAAAAACCTATTAACATATTGTTTTAAGGCGCAAATAAAGAAAACAAGAAACTGAAGGTTCATTATTTTTAAATTAAATATAATGCAATTTCACTAAAACATCATATATATATATATATATATATATATATATATATATATATATATATATATATAGATTTATATATATATATATATATATATATATATATAGATTTATATATATAAATTTAAATGATTACATGTTATAGATAGTACCTGCTCATGTTCATCACAAAATAGGTTTGCATATAATTATATTCTTTATAGACGCATATCCAAATCTAGACCAAAAGTACAGTCATTTAACATGTACACATTACTGGTAAACTTACATAGAATATCAGCACATTTTATAATGTATAAGTCAATATTGTAATATGCTTATCAGACCATCATAATTATTTTATAAAATGGAATGCTGATTAATATTAATATTAATATTAATATTAATATCCTAGTTAATGTCTTTTATGCAGATGTCATTATCGGGTTGATTTGCATCAAGTAATTTTATCCCATGTATTAGTAAACGGGTTTTCCTTTGTAGTTATGAATATAAAGTAGCGCAAATGTCGGTTGTGATCTAAAGTATGTTTGGCCTATTGAACTGTGTGAAGTACAGATAATGCGTATTATACAAAATCTGTGAGGATACTATATTTGAAATAGTTCAAACAAAACATAAATAGGGCGAGTCGTGTTTGAATGTCAAGGGTGGTATGCCCCCTCAAAGTACACCTCTGGCGCGAAACCCCCCCCCCCCCCTCTGCTCATATCGTTTTTTTTTTTTAAAAATGTCCGACAAGGAAGATAGAAAGAAATTTAACATAGTCTATTGCAGTTACTCGTATATTCTGTTACGTTCGCAGCGTGAATTCTCTTTCCAGCTTCGAGACCTAAATATATTCTTACTATGGCGAGGATTCGCCGATGTCATGACAGCTCCGGTGGCCTAGTGATTAAAATGTCCGCCTCGGATGCGGGTAGTCGTTGGTTCGATTCCCCGCCGAGTCATATCAAGACTTACCAATATGGTACTATGAGGACTTACTATGGTAAAAACAGCTGCCTCGCTTGACGCTCAGCATTAAGAGGTTAGTGTTCGGACTATTCGGCCTGGTGTCAGGATAATGTGACTGGGTGGGACATCATGCTACATGTCTGCGACATGATGCCCAAATGATAGGCATCGCTATAAACTACCACAGTGAAGAAATGTTTGCGATATGCCTGAAACATTGTTAAAGCTACGTTAAAATCCAAAAAGCTCACTCACCGATGTCACATGACGCATGTTACACAAGTCACTGCAAATTGTCCGAGTATGCAGCGGATAATTAATCAAAAGAGTTCCCCATAAATGTATTTAAACTACTATGACAGCAAATAATAAAACAATTCATACATCATTTAACTGGACTTTGTCAATCGCTTTACTGAGAGCGGTGCAGTCTAAGCTTCCACGCGCTTTTTTAATCATGAACCCCCAGTATATAAAATGTCGTGTGTATGCAGGTATGCTTCCGGTTCCAAGTCAGACAGTTTTCATCTTGAACTCAGCGACATGTAGCTAAAAAAATCTCTTGATTTTTGAAAATGATTTAAGAAAACTTATTTTCATAAAAAAAAAAAATTCCAGGCAGTCAATATGCATCGTCTTCTGTAATAATCACGCTGAGAAAAGATGATCAACAACACGCCTGTGCGTGCTAGATTTTCAAGCGGTTTGTCGTTAGAGACGAGAGCGTTTTATTTCCAACCACTGCTGTTGTAGAAACATCACGGGCTATATAAAAACCTTTATTAACTAGTTACCTTGAAATTGGCGACATATACGAAGTGCCGTAACTGACAGAAGTTGGTCCAATAAGAACGCTGTCGTCAAAAGTTTACTATCATATGTCTAGAATTCTAAGTTCACCTGTTGTATCAGAAATTGTTGATCTTAAAGCTCGAGATTTTAGAATGTATCTGTTGAATTAAATAATAGTATTTGAAAGTTATATTTTCTATGTCGAGCATTTAGATTGTTCCGTTTGAAGTACACGACGATGGTTGAAATTTCATTGTCCTTCGTCGAGAATTCCTAATTTACGTATTGGTTCAACGAGTTTTTGTTGAAAGTTACATTTCCTATGTTGAATATTTAGATTTCATATGTTGAATTAGACAGCGCTGGTTGAAAATTCGTTGGAGTTTTTAGATTGCATCTTTTGAATTGCACGGCGGTTGTTGAAATGTTAATGTCATATGTTGAGAATTTCAATTTAAAACATTTATAGATATTGATCCTGCTCATAGTACCATTATGTATGTTGGATTTTAGGATTATATTTGTTGAATTACACAGCGGTGGCTGGGCATTGTATTGTGCTTGTCAGAAGTGCTATTTTTAAATGGTGAAATCATGCGTTGGTGTTAAAAGTAACATTACACAATGTCCACTTTAATAATTCGGAATAATTTCAAATATTATGATACATCATTCGTGTATTTATTTATGAGGCGTCATTAAATTTCATGCATTTACAGTTTGAACGTTACCATTCACATGTCGATATATTTTAGCTTGACATCGATCTCGTTAATGGAGCTCGTTATTGTTAAACAATTAGGCTGCATCTCGTTGCTGTGAAATTCAACAGATGCAATCTATATACTCGTCATATGAAATTGTACTTTCATCACAAACAGTCAGCGTGTGAATTAGGGATTCTCGACTTACGATATTACAATTTCAACAACCTCTGTGTAATTCAAAACATTCACTGTAAAGCGTCGACATAGGAAATAAAACTTTAAAACACCATACAAGGTCTAAAATCTCGATCTTGAAAAATGGAACTTTAAGGTCATGCAATTTAATTTAACACCTGATATTGGATTTCGCGACACACGACATCGACATGGACACGGCAATTATTCAAAGCTTCTTGTATCTAGTTTAAGTTTTTAAAGTCTGCGAGCCCCGTATAAACACACATATCAATCAATATTAGCATATGACTGGTCAGTTAAAATATAAATATTTAGTTCTTGCTTGTCAAAACGTGCTTTAAACAGTAAATTTACCTTATCATTTTGTGCGTGAAAATGAGAGACTGACCTTGACAGTGACTACAGTGAAAAGACAGACTGTTAGTATATTACGTGAACTTAGCTAAAGGATATCGAGGTAGTATGTACAGCTGCTCGATAGCAGATTATACAGCTTTCAGAACATACAGCATTACGAACCGAACAGGATCTCTCTCTGTCTTCGTCTCTGTCTGTCTGTCTGTCTCTCTGTCTCTCTCTCTCTCTCTCTCTCTTGTGGATTTATGAAGCCCTGATATGACATTTCCGGTAATGGAGATTGATCATACGGTAAACAGACATTATTTATTTGTGTATGACAAATTTAATTTAATTTGCTTCATGTGAAAACAAGCTGTTACGTTTTATTAAAGGGTCTTTAGTATGCAAAGATATTAGTTAGACGTTGTACATTTTAGCATGGAATGCTTAAATACGAACTTTATGTCGATTAAAGTGGTGAACTGGTCAGTAATTTTATCAAATTCAAATTTGAAAAAAAATAACTTTAGATGGCTTTAATTGCTTGTTTTAAGCATCACTGAAGACTATGGAAAGACATTTTATTTTTATTTTGTTCCAATATTATAAAATATATTAGCAGAAGACAAGTCATATCGCTACAATATAGATACTATGTTTATTGCCACAGTGGTAAAATCACTTTTGGAAATACTTTCCTTCTCCTGCTTAAGAGATAGCTTTCCTTATGTATTTTTATCAGACTTTATTTCATGGGTAATCAAAATTTACTCTCTCTCTCTCTCTCTCTCTCTCTCTCTCTCTCTCTCTCTCTCTCTCTCTCTCTCTCTCTCTCTCTCTCTCTCTCTCTCTCTCTCTCTTAAATTTCTTTCTCTCTCTCGTAGATGTGTCAGATCTGCAGATCCTGTCGTATACATTTACATATTCCATAAAGGGTCGTCATCAAGAATGCCTGAAATGAACTCCAATGAAAAATGTAAGCTTTATATTTAACCTTTTATAATGTATTGTCAAAACGGTGTCCTGCATACTGTTTGTGACTGATACTCAGTTGCTATTAGAGTGAACTAATTGTAAGAAAAACGCTTATTTAAAGCGAGCAATACAAGTGTTTAACAACTTTAACTCTCATAGCGAGTATAGTGATGTTTGAAATCGTTGGGGAAATCTGGTATTAATAAATAGTGATTAAATGCAGCAATTTAGTGCCAGTGGAAATTCGGGAGCACTGTTTGATTCCGATTTATGCTGCAACCTGAAACAAATCTCCTTTGAATGCAGAAACTAACAAAGTACAGAACCGAAATCCTTTCAAAAAGGCTTTGTTAACATATATTGCGGTCTGAAATCTGTTTAGTTTGACTGCTATAGTACTCTATCCACACAATATTTATTGTATCGATTCGCGAAATAAACAGGTTAACGGAAAACATCTTTTCATTTTTGTTTGGAAATAATCATTCATTTGACCACCAAAAAAACCCCCAAAAGTTGAAGCATTATAATTACTAGCTGAATTTGTAAAATGTCGTTGTCCCAAAATTATTTGAAAAGTTTAAATTTGTTATAAATTTTTTTTTATATTGATGCAGTTTTTCAGCCGTTATTCGAATTGGAAGATAAAGGATCAAATAAATCCATGTATGTCGAACGTTTTTGAAATATATAATGATAACATCGTGAATTATTTATTCTTGAAGTGGAAACATTTTGTAATGTCTCTCATTGTTTCGTCACTCTTGACAATACACAGTTTCCAATTTACTCCTGAAAACCTTCCTAATATATATTGAAGAAAACGTTAAAAATTGTGCTCGTGTAATATTTTATTATATCTATAAAAAAAAATGGTTCCACTTTACTCGTGATTCTTCCTTATCACTGCTGAAAAGGGTTTCGCTTTACTCGGGAAATCCTTTCCTAGAGCAAGTAATAAAAATGTTTCCACTTTCCTCGAAATCTTTCAATGTATCTACTATAAAACGTTTCACTTTACTCATAAAATCTTTATTTGTATCTCCTGAAATAAAGATTTCCTCTATACTCGATAAATCTTTCTTTGTATCTACTTTAAAATGGTTTCCTCTTTATTCGTGAAAGCTTTTCCAATATCTACTGCAATATGGTTTCCACTTTACTCGTGAAATGTTTCCTTTTATTTACTTTAAAACAGGTTTCCACTTTACTTGTGAAATCTTTACTTATATTTACTTTAAAAAAAGGTTTCCACTTTACTTGTGAAATCTTTACTTATATTTTCTTTAAAAAGGTGTCTTTTTACTCGTGAAATGTTCTTATTTGTCGAAGAGTATTTAATAACTGTTTTTTTGCGAATATTTACCATTACAAGATTAATTGCCGAAAACCATTTGATAATGAGTATTAAATGACAGTTTTTCTTATTTAGTTTTCCATATAGTTTTCTTTACATCACGCGTGTATTGCGTGCACAGGAAGGATTTTTGTGTGGGCACAAAAAGACAGGATGATCTGCATTCATTAAGAACCGGTAGAACATGTACTGGAGTATATTATTTTCATTTATATTTCAACTGTCTTCAAAGTATTATCTCTCAAGATATTCTTTAAGTTTGTCTGACAAATGATTGGTAATGCGAACACCTGATAAAATGTGCAAATGTACACGCACAGTAAGTATATTTTAACAAAATAGTCAGAATACTCAACGTGTTTATTTCCAAGCATTTTCTCCGTGTATTTAGATACGTCAAAAAGTTCAAGCTCTGAGACTGTATAATCTGTCTGTCTGTCTGTATATATGTCTGTCTGTCTATGTCTCTCAGTGACAAAATAAAAATGTGTTATTTTCTGTTTGCTTTTGCTTTTTTTCATTTTATCATGCTGAAGATCGAGAACGTTATTTATTTTTCACAGAATTTAACGTCCGGTGCCGGTCGTTTCCTCGTACCGATTTAGTAGGACATGTATGTATATTGTTTCCAGTTTTGCTGGCATATATCTGTTCAACTGTTATGGAGAGATAGAATATATCTGGACAAAATTATGTCGAGTTGTATATATATATATATATATATATATATATATATATATATATATATATATATATATATATATATATATATATATATATATATATATATATATATATATATATATATGGCTAGTTTAAGCCGGGTTATGGATTATGTATGAGATTTAATCTTTTGTCTTTCTCTGTAATCCATATTTCTCTAAAACCCTTTAGACCCGTATGGTCCAGTTAATGCATATACATTCCACACAAAACAGCACTCACATCAGTAGTCAAAATATAGCATTAAATAAGGTAGATAACAAGTCAATGCAACAATTAACCCATTATATCAAGTAAAAAAGAAATAACAAATCCATTAAAAATTTATGTACATGCTGATAAACGTATATGAAGACAAAATGGAGACTGTCAGAAATCCCCTGGCTTCATTGTTCCTGAATAAATACAGAGGCCATTGGGGAGACAAATGTGTAACACGAAACACAACATGACGTGTTGATTGTAAAGAAATCAATGGAGTCAGGCTACTACCATAAACTCGATCCTCGCTATCGAGCAGTGACTGAAGCAGATGAGATGTCTGATTCTAGCAGCTGCAATAGGTGTTTGATTGGAACAAAACAATACAGCAGCATGTTTTATAGTGGGATCACGCCATTCTGTGTTTTTCAAAATTATTTACGTAAGCACTTTGGAGATTGCTTCCCTATCTCTATACACTGAACGTATTTCAATATGTAGATTAATTACATTACTACTCTGTTATTGTCGTCCAATTACTCATTATAAGTTCTTATATATCAAGACTTCACAAATTGCATTATTTTAAGGACAATCGCAATTCAATAAACGGTTCTGCAGTTTCATCAAATACAATTAGTATTTTGTGTCATGCGATAAATATAATATTACATTTATGATCATTCGATATAAAATTTATTACAATATTGAATAATATCAATGCTTGACAATAACTCGCACAAGAAGTTATTCCATTCGTATAATACATTGCCAGGAAATGAGTACTCCCTTAACATCTTCTAGTTTGTTGTGGGAAAATATTATTATCAAACAACGGAGAAACTCTGTAAATAAGTGAACAACAAATTTAGATGAGGTGTTAACATACTGATTATAAAGTAATAATGGTCTTTTTAAACCGTCTTTATGTATTTTATTAGCCATGATGCACTCATTTTGTACTATTTCTGTCCTAGGTTAGATCCACAGTTCGACAGCAGAATATGCCATGCAAAGGTATGTGCTCTTCAGTTTATCTTATTCAAAAGCAACACGAAGTAAATACATTGGCCCTAACAGGTACTGTCTAGTGGTAGAGACGATAGCTTATACAGTCAAATGTACGTAAAGATTTCTCCTTTATATTGGAAATAAATTCCTTTTGAGATCTAAATAAAGAAGACAAAGTTACAGCAAGATCGTTTTTTAAAAAACAAGAAAAACCTTGCTGTTGAGAATGCACTTCGACATTGCAGTTTTATAAATGCAAGAAAACCACACATCCAGTGCTGTACGGGTCTAGATTTTATACTGTCTATGGCAGCAGATATAGATCTACCTTTCCGCAGCATATATACAATTGTATGAAGTGTATACATTATGGTAGCAGTCTGGGACAAGTAAGTGCATCAGTCTAGCATATACAACGTGCTAGCAGACTGGGACTAGTAAATTCATGAGATTAACTTTAGATGATGGACGTCATTTTGTGGATACAAACATTAATAAATCAACAACTGAAAAAGTTATAAATTTGGAATCCAGTCTACTTAAACAATAGGTCTGTGCTGAGATCTTGCTGTAATTTGTTTCTCGTGCATCTTCATTTCATAACAGTAAAACGGTTCATTCACTCTATGAATTCGGCAACATGTATGAATAGCAATTACATTAATAACAACTGAAACAGTACTCCTTTCTTTGCTAGCACTGGCGCGTACATCCATTCCATTGTGTGTCTTAGAATCCAGTACTCCCAAGTATATATTTTGAAATCATCTTAAACATAAATCCCTTGTACACTAAAATACACTAATATATAGGTTTAAATGGTTCTTAAATTCAGACTCGTGTCTTAACACTACAGTACTCCATGAAAAATACCTATTGAGTATGACTCGGGGTGATCTATAATGAGCAGCCCAAACCCCCCCACCCCCCACCCCACCCCGTTGTTTTGGATCCCATCCCAATGGATAGGTCCTTCTATTGATGGGAACGAGTTTGGATGGATACATCACACTATCGACAGTAATAAAATATCTTAACCAATAAACTCGGCATTTTGATTTCATTTTGTACCAATCAATATATGGTTTACAGGTTCATCAAACTTAATATTCTCCGAAACAAAGGTCTGCAATTTTGTAATTTTGCCATGTTACGTGCATTCTACTTAAAAGTATGTTGAAACAAGCAGTTGAAATAGTATATTCGTTACACTGAAACCATTCTCAGTCTGGCACGAAATCATGTAATGTAACAATTAGTGACTTTTGAATATATGCCTTTATGAACCAGTCAACCCTTCAATTCACCTCAACGTCACGTATGAGTTTACAGGTTAAATGAACTTCAGAGATCGATTTTTCAACATTATACATTTATTGACCTTTGTTGCGGTTTGATTAAACCTAATTTATTGTCAAAAGATACAATGGAACTTTGTAATATTTCCTACATCTGAAATTAGCCCTATCTGAAAATGATATAATTATTACAACATTATTGCAACATATTCAAAATGACAACATAACAATAATCACAAACTTTTGCACAGAGAGAGAGACACAGAGAGACAGAGATAGAAATAAACGACTGTAATCTCAATTTTAGTAAGTTAGTGAAAACGTCCACTCCAGTAATCCTTTGAATAACTGATCCTCATATATATATATATATATATATATATATATATATATATATATATATATATATATATATATATATATATATATATATATATATATATATATATATCAGTTATTCAAAGGATTACTGGAGTGTGGACGATTTCACTAACTTACTAAAATTGAGATTACAGTCGTTTACTTGTGTGTGTATGTATATATATATATATATATATATATATATATATATATATATATATATATATATATATATATATATATATATATATATATATATATATTCGTATTTCTCGGACATCATATTTTACGTCATCATCGCAATGTATAAGAAAATAGACTGGACCGAATGTTTGTTTGCACCGATGTAAACAGGACTGACGGTACTAATTACATGGAGAAACGTAAACCAGCCTAGAAATGGGTGACCACGAAATAGAGTATATATGGGTTTGGCTGACCAGGATTGGTTAATTATGATGTAAGTTATGATTTAGGAAACAAACCTTTTGAGAGCTTATTCTAGCTGTATGTGAACCAAATACAGACATTTTGTATTGTCAGAAACGTCACAAACATAATCCATTTAGCCAAATTAAACCACTACAGTACTAAGATCACGGAGAGTTCCAGCTGCAAAGATCTTCGAAATTACTAGCAAACTAATGTCAAGGAATACATGTAGACCACTTCCAATTGCCTTATCTCCATTAGACTTTTAGGACCTATTTGCAAATGTATTCCGTGACAAGATGCAAACAACTAGAGATGAGCTTGACAACACAATTTCAATTGACTCGTTGTCATCATACAGTTGCGATGGAGAATTTCATCGATAACCGTTAGCAGCATTTTAACTTGTCTCTATGGGTTTAGTACATACAGTCTTGACGAAGAGTGCACCAAAGTCGTGCGAACTTCATCAAATTTCAACATCACTGCTACTTGAGTGTTTAGATCCAATATTGCGTTCACTAACTGATTTTATAAATGCCTCTCTCTCATCTGGGGAATTCCCGTCATTTTTCAAAACTGCAATTGTAAAGCTTCTGCTGTTGAAACCAACACTTGACCATAACGATTTAAAGAACTACTACCCAGTTTTTAATCTCCCATTCCTATAAAATAAATCTTGGAAAGGTTGTTCTATCCCAACTTGTATCTCATCTAAATTGAAATAGACATTAAGCAATGAACAGTCTGCGTATTGCCCTTGCCACAGAACTGAAACTACTCTTCTGAAAGTATTTAATGACATTCTCTCGACACCCAAATATACAAGTCTAGCCACCCAGCTGAAGTTGATGCTACCTCCCAAGGCGTAGAGAGGTGCATTTCTGGTCTGAAATCATGGATGATATTTAAGAAGCTGCAAATGACAAGGTGTAATACAAAGACATTCTCATTCACATCCTTTTCACCTGAAACAATAATTAGCAACAACGTCAATATTAAATTCACACATTCAGTATAAAATCTAGGGGTTACTCTCGTACAGTACTCTCACATTGTACCAACATGTCAAGAACATATGCAAGGCTGCATATCATGAGCTGAGACACATCTGCTCTATTCGCAAATATCTTTCAGTTGATGCCACTAAAACACTTGCGTGTTCATTAGTATTTTCAAGACTGGACTACTATAACTCAATTCTGACTGGTTCGTCTCAATATCTACTCCGGAAACTTCAAAAAGTTCAAAACATAGCTGGCGGAATGATCCTTAGAGTACAACGATCAGAGTTCACCTCCCCGCTGGTATCCATTTGATCCAGACTCAAACAAAAATTTGTTTCTCTGTGCTATGTTTTACTGACGGACACCAGTCCAACATACCAGTCTGGCCTTAACCCATGCGTATAAGACCAGCAAGATACCTACGCACCTCTTCTGACAATCGTATTCTCATTATTCCCACTATGAAAACGAAGTCATAATAACAACGTTATTTTGCATACCAGGGCCGAACAACGTGGAATGAATTGCCCATTAAAATTAGACACAAAGACGCAGTGATCCCTTTTAAGAGGTCTCTTAAAACGCACCTTTTCGACTGCAAAATTAAACTTAAAGACCCAGTGATGTTTCCTACCTTAAATATTTTCAGCATTTTTTTCATTTCAAGGTGTTTTATTTTTTTGTAGTCATATCATGAAATATGTTGTATAACGCTTAGAGCTTCTAAAGATTAGGCGCTATACAAAGTCCTCATTATTTTTATTATTATTATTATTATTATTATTATTATTATTATTATTATTATTGTTGTTGTTGTTGTTGTTGTTGTTGTTGTTGATGGAATTTCAGTCCTTTAACAGTCTTGAGTTGGAACATTCGTTACTAAAGTTAACACCTGACTCTTTGGTGCGGTATTGATATCACATGTTTCAAACACATGCAGGTCCAAAAATATCACAGGTCATATCCTTTCCGCTGCACAGAAGCTGGCATCCAGGCTTCATCTACACTGATAAGTATAGGTTTGATCACGAGCACTCTGTTTATGTTATTGATAATTTAATATCATGGTCTTTGCATAGGAACTGAATTAGTGCTGTGACTCTTACAGACAGCCACAACAATGCAATGACTCCGCATGATTTTGCATCCCACTAATGTCTTGCAGCTCCAGAAAATGCCGCGGATCATATTGTTTAATCTACATAGAAGCTGATATGCAGGTTCATAATCTGACAGTTTATAGTTTACATTTACTTATGTCTACCTCACTTTAGTTTTAAATTATATGTCGTCAGATACTTTTTGTCATTAAAATTTCTTCTTCTGTAACAATATATGTTCATATAGATGGTCATTAATTATATATGATGTCAAGGATGGTAATATGTTTCAACATTAATTGAAGAGCGATAACTGGTGAATTAAAAAGATGATTGTTATTAGACAGCCTTATTTTAATATTCTTTTCTGATTTCCATAAATGAAGCTCAAATATTGAAATGTTGCCTGAAATGCACCATGATTTTATACGTGAACACGAACTTGCAATATAATTCAATATTCCTTAATGTATTCTTTGAAAAGCAGAATTATGTACATTTCTCATTTATGTATTAAACTACTAATCCTAGGGTTGTCAAGACAATCAAGGATGGATATAGGAAACACACTACTAATTATAATGTAAGTCATGTTTTAGGACAAAGAATTTTTTGAGAGCTTATTCTAGTTGCAAGTGAAAAACGAGACATTGTTTTATTGATGGAATTTCAGTCCTTTAACAGTCTTGAGTTTGGAACACTCATTACTAAAATTAGCACCTGACACTTTGGTGCTGAATTGAAACCACGTGTTTCAAACACATGCAGGTCCAGAAAATGCCGCGGATCGTATTGTTTCCTCTACATAAAAGCTGATATCCAGGTTTCATTTATCCTAATAAATATAGGTATGGGAACTGAATTATTACAGTGAGTCCAGTACAGTACAAATACGGTACTAATTTATATGGAAGAACTGTGAACCAGTCTAGAAATGAGTGAACAAATAGAGTATATACGGGTATGTTGGTCAATAATTGTTAAATAATGACAAGTTAAATTTTAGTAAAAGGATCTTTTGAGAGCTTATTCTATCTGTAATTTAAAAAAAGCCAATATTCTGTTGATGTAATTTTAGTGTTTTTACAGGCTTGACTTAGAAGTACTCAATAATTAACTGGGAACTGAATTAGAACCGTGACTCCAAAATTTGTTCGGTATACAGGAGCCATTGCGTGATTCCAATAAGTGTCGGATGAATCAGACACTTCGTGGACATTATCAAAAAAGGCAGTTCGTGCTTCAGACAGATATAAGTACGTGCAGCGGAGATCATTTTGAGAATTTTTAAACAGAAATGTAGCGTGTGCCAATTGTTGTTTTTATTTTGTTGATAAACTTTCGTAAATAAATCTGGGGCACAGTATTTTTGTATTCAGCATAAACAAACTGAATTTCACTTACATCCAGTGTGTCTTAGGATGCTAAACAGGGAGAAGTTAACCTACCATAACACCGTGATAGAAATGATTTTATTTTTACATTACTAATTTAATTTTATTAAAAATCAACATATATCGTCTGTGTTATACAGATATATTGAATTCCAGAACAAATACGATATTATTTTATGTTACCGGCAACATATTTGGTATGAATATGTGGGCGAGAACAGCAGTTTAGAAATCTCCGTTGATATTCATACATAGCCAAAGGAACATTCCGAATGCACATTAGTTTACATTATTATTACACGGTGTCCTCGGTTTCTATCCAAGTCGGATAACATACATGTTCATGAAATAGACCCTATTTTCGTCCAGGAAGTACTTGTTAGTGGAGGGGACTTGAATAGCATTACGGTTGTAAAATGTTGCATCAGTTGTGATTGCTTTCTCTTTAATCATACAGCAAAGAAACGAAATAAAGCATATGCTAGATAAGTTCATCTGGTGTCAGGTTTATACTTTGTTTGCTTCATGCTTTTATTTCTCATGGCATAACAATTACTGACGTTTGAATAGATGTCTTTCAACTGCTCGATGGTGAGTGAAAGTTATAATACAGCTTTAGCACTTTCAGAATTATAAAATTTTCTTTTCAAGGGTACATATCCGCAAAGAATTAAGTGCACCAATGACAACAAACAGAAGCAAACCACTAAAGAATGTAATTACTGTACTTTACATAACCTGTATCATGTTTGGTTGGAACTACTGACCAAGAAAAAGGTTATAATAGAAGTGATGTTGTATAGCGCTATGTGTTATATATATATATATATATATATATATATATATATATATATATATATATATATATATATATATATATATATATATATATATATATATATATATCCAAGAAAAGAAAAGTAAAACGGATAACATACCCGACCGTCTCATTCTGCACTCTGCTAAGTAAACACCTCTGCTACCTGGCGCTTCACTATCCAGTTTTGGATTACATCCCTACGCAGACGAGCTCCGAATGCACGCATGTGTGTTCAAAACAACTAAAACAGTTCCATCAATTGACCCATTATTTTATTTGCTTTCATACATAAAGTAAGCAGGATATATATTTATACATTTATTGGAGTACACCAGATGTCAGCTTTTCAGTTTATGGAGTGCGAATGTTGCCCGGTTCTTGAATACCCGATGAAAGTAAATTTTACATGTAGTTCGTAATTCTATAATGTCTACATAAAATTAATAGGTTTTGAAAAAAATGAAGTTTGCTATTGTCCTTTATATTAGATAATGAAATCAAAATCAAGCATTTGCAAAAGATAGAATTTCATTAAGTGATTCAAATAATTTAGAAACGATCCTAACCCTTATGGATTTAGTGCCGGCGTGTCTGACTTTGAATTCATTCTGTTGCATCACGGATTCAGTTTATCTGTACGTATACGTTATTACCCATTTCTTGGCTTTGTTACAAAAGTGTCAGGTTACTCTCGGGTTATGAGCATTATTCGTATAATATTGTACAAGCCCCACTTGTCAAAGGGTAAGTGTTAAGTCCCACGTTGTCAAGGGGTCTTGTACAACATATAATAAAAATAACTATAACCCACTCCCTTTTGACACTCGTTATCTAAGATATGACCGCCCTCGATATCATTGCCCGGTTCGAGTATGAAAATTGATATAGTAAACTGAGCAGGTATGTTGAACAAACAACTCCGATCCCCCGTATAGATACACAAACAATTTAATCAATTACATACACAATTATGAAACTTCCTTTCATTAGGAATACACGCGGTTTAGAAATACAACTTTCACCGAATTACAATAAGATTTGAAATAGATTTAAACAAATTAGCCGTTCTATTACTGATAGTTTTAAATCAATATAGGATCGAGTGGTATAATCGAAGTCAATGACTTGTTCGATTTTCATAACCTGCTATTCTCGATCCACGTTCACTGTTGAATCCAATGTTGTTCTATAAGTCCCTTTCTCTCTAGATAATCTGCATTCGCGGATGTTCCGCTTGATTCCGGACTTGTCCACTGTATCATGCGTACACTGCAATTTCCGTGTCTCAATTCTTTTTCCAAAGTTTACGTCGTTATTCCCATAACTTCACGATCTTCCAAACAGCTAATTTCTTCCTTCCAAAAGAAAATTAAAACAACCTAAGTCTATCGTTACAATGGTTACAGTTGAGACTGTCCATTATTCCTGGTTCGAGCAATCAGATATTTATATCAGTGATAACAACTTTACGGCTAGTAATTAACTACACATGTCCTCAAATGAATGTAGTTAAACAAATTGTTAATTTGTTTTGCCTTGACCTAATAAATTAACATACTACACAGCAAGGCGTTGAATAACGGCTCTGCCTTAATTTTACACAGTACATAAATCGTATACACTGTCGCTAAATCATCTATGAAATCAAAATTCGCTGAATTCACATGTATTCTTGTAAATCATTAACTAATGTAATACATTAAATTCTTAGAACATAATCACTATTCAAACAAGATGATTCAAGAATTAACGTAGCACTTCCTATTCATAACTCAGCATAGGACATAAATTAACACTTCGTCTTCTTAACTAAGAATTAAGGTAAGAATTCCACTTCATAATTCAAAAGTACATTATTATACAAATGTTATCAAATGAATTCATGCAAGAACTTCCGATTCATAATGCAAAACCCATTATTATACAAATGTATCAAATTAAATCAATTATACAAATGTATCAAACGAAATCATGCAGAACTGTAAACTAAGCAAACATCATATAAATTGCATCAACAATATACATGGAATTGTGACAGTACCTTTGTGTTTTTGGTGTATCACTCAACCGTTGATTTGGCGGTTTTAGACCACGCTTCCTTAACGAATGTATTTCTCACAAATAACATCCGGAGTCTTAGCGAATTCTATCTCTTGTCTTCTCACAGGAAAAACTAACTTTAAATTTCACTAGGCCGTTATTATGTTCTAAGAATTTTCGTGCGAAAACACACCCCTTATTTAACCTTGACCAATCAGAATCAATTGTATTTTCTCCCGCTTTCTCTAAAAGTCGCTTACGTCATGGTCAATATGACATGCTTGGTTTAAGTAACAGAATCTTTGCATTTTCTCAATTCTGACACTTTTCGGGTGAAATGAAACTTTAAAATGTCGCCAGCAGTCAGTCGGCTGCTGAATAAACATTGTTTAATTAGTACAACGGTAGCACTAGACTCTACAGACCCCCGTTTTTGACATAGCGTGTCATCATAAATGTAACTAATGGCTAGATGGCCACAACTAATGGTTGATTTATAGATCGACTGAAATTTGCCACTTCACAAAAAGTAACCATCGCATGAATAAACCCCACTGCAGGCTTACTGTGTTAGTAGTCATATTGTTAATGAATCAAGGGAAAACCTTTCAAACATAACACTGGAACATGATCAAACGATCAGAGCATTGCGCATTAGCTTTTTCAAGTGTATTTTCTTGAACAGCCAATACTGCTGTAGCATCCGAGAAGATCCGATATAGTTTTATCGTCCAATGAAATTATGTGGATTTACAACAAACGTTTAAGAATGAGCTCGAGTCTTTTTATAATTCCAGTGATAGATACCTTAGATGTAAGACTTCCTCAATCAAATATTGATATCTTACATTTAGTCAGACACATGAATCAAGAGGCGGACGAAACTTTTATTTAACTCGAGTTGCTCCCAATCAAATACTGTTTAAATATCAAATGAATCGTTGCAAGTATAACTAAATAGTTAACGGACTACATATCCCGACACTGTGATAGTAATTGACCTTGTCGATATGTGCATCCGAATAGTGAATAGGCTCGTGGAACAAGTTCTTTGCGAGAGAATGATTCTCGACAACACTCCACCAAAAATAAACGAATTAATTATGCAACGGAAAGTCCTTCACAATCAATGAAAAAGACTTTCCGTCATTCGGAGTGCCTCAGACTTATGCAGCATTAAAGTACAACTGTCTCCAGAATAATGTACGCAAATTTAAAATTACTGGCGTGCAAACTGAAATATTTGCTTCATTTACGCAATTACCAATGATGGATAATACTGGCGAACTGTCATACCTGACTTTTCTGTCTCTCTTAATTTAAAAATGTTCATAAATATCTGCTCGATATGTCAATGTGTAGAGAGGGTTATAGGAGCCTTGGCATGCGAAGATGCAATTATACATATAACTAACTCATCAATGGACCATTCAATTAGACATAAGACAGTTATCGCATCAAAGAAGCAGTCCATTAGACGTAGCACAACTACTCATCAATGGACCAGTCCATTAGACATAGAACAACTGTCTCATCAATGGGCCATACCATTATGCATACGAAAACTAACTAATCAACGAACCATCCTATTAGACATTCGACCAATAACTCAATAACGAACCCTTTCATTATACTTAAGACAGTTATTTCATGAATGAAGCAGTTCATTAGACATTTGACAACTAGCTCATTAATGAAACATTTCATTACACTTATGATAGTTAGCGCATGAACGGACCAATTCATTTGACATTTGACAACTACCTCATTAATGAAACATTTCATTACACATAAGAACGTTATCTCATCAATAAACCAGTCCGTTAGACATATGACAGATAATTTATCAATTGACCACTCCATGAGACATAAGCCAACTGTATAACCAATGGACCATTCCATTCATCATAAACTGTATAACCAATGGACCATTCCATTCATCATAAGACAACCATCTCATGAATGTACCATTACATTAAAAGCAAGGCTACCTTCTAGTCAGTGGACCTTTCCATCAGAAGTAATACAGATATATCACCATTCCATCAGACATAGGGCAACTATCTCATCAATGGACTATTACATTAAATATAAGACGCCTATGTCTCCAATGAACCCATTCCATTTGACACAGGGCAACTACCTAATGAATATTCTAAAGGTAGTTACAAATCTGTATTTAAACGCTCACAAGACAATTACAGAATCTAACATCGAAACTATTTTAAATGTCCTGCTCTTTGGAAAACTTGTAGGTCCGGTCTTGATCAATGAGAAATACAATCCTGTCGATTTTATTTAGTTTTATCGGTTTGAGATGTTTAACATTATTTTGTCTCTCATCTTAAATCACAATAGTTGTATCTTATTTGTATTAATCCTGTCAAATTCATATCACTAGTTGTTTCCCATTTGTTTCAGTCCTGTCAATTTCATCACACTAGTTGTATCCCATTTGTATCAGTCCTGTCAAATTCATCACACTAGTTGTATCCCATTTGTATCAGTCCTGTCAAATTCATCACACTAGTTGTATCCCATTTGTATCAGCCCTGTCAAATTCATCACACTAGTTGTATCCCATTTGCATCAGTCCTGTCAAATTCATCGCACTAATTTTATCCCAATTTGAGCAGGCCTACCAAATTTACCACACTCAGTCAGCGAGTAAATCAGTTCGTACTTAGCGTAACGTGCGTGAAAATCCTTATTAACTGAGGCGCCAAATCACAAGAATTTTTCTTTCTGTCAAGTGAATTATTTCCGTAGAGACCTTTGAAGAAAGATGAAATTTCTTGACTGTACTGCGTGTAACTTCTCATGTGGCAATCAAAGATTTCGTGGCAGTTGTATAGTGACAGAAAAAAAGAAGTGGATGGAAGTGTGTTAAATTTGTTAAGGGCTATTCTCAAGATCGAAGACCTACTCATGTAGTTTGTTCTTTATCTCACACGAACAAAATCCCAGCTGACTTCAGTTGGCAAACATACACAGAATTACCTCTGTCATAAAATATGGAGTAAATATAGCAAAGCAAGAAGTTTTCATCATACTTTTGGCAAATATGTCATCTGCAATCTTATATACATATATAATAACAATAATAATAATAACAATAATAATAATAAATAATATTACATATGTATATTATTATGAATCATTGTACAGCAAAATAGACTTTTTTTTAGAAATAACATTTTACTTAAATGAAACATTACGATTGCGTTCTCATCTAAAATACTTGAGATATTAACGAATCTGATCTAAAATTCCGACTATAAAATAACGTAATGCTTTAGTTATATTTTGCACTACAAGTTCTTACATTTCAGGTGTCTCACTGCCTTACTTCACTAAATGTATTACATTTCTAGTGTCTCACTGCCTTACTTCACTAAATGTATTACATTTCTAGTGTCTCACTGCCTTAATTCACTAAATGTATTACATTTCTAGTGTCTCACTGCCTTAATTCACTAAATGTATTACATTTCTAGTGTCTCACTGCCTTAATTCACTAAATGTTTTACATTTCTAGTGTCTCACTGTCTTACTTCACTAAATGTATTACATTTATAGTGTCTCACTGTCTTACTTCACTAAATGTATTACATTTCTAGTGTCTCACTGCCTTACTTCACAAAATGTATTACATTTCTAGTGTCTCATTGCCTTACTTCACTAAATGTATTACATTTCTAGTGTCTCACTGCCTTACTTCACAAAATGTATTACATTTCTAGTGTCTCACTGCCTTACATCACGACAGTTTCTTACATTTCAAGTATCTCACTAACTTACTTTACAATAGTTTAAATTTCTACCACTTGTATTGATTAAAGTTGTGATGTTTGAAATAAATCTTAATCATCCTATATGTTGTTCATATTACGTGTGTGTTTTTTGTTTTAAACGAAGCGTACAAAATATTCATTTCTACGGAAATAGTTTGCCTATTACAAACTTTTATATATTCTTTGAAGACCTGAATTACCACTGAAACCTTGCCTTGACTTACAAAGGTAATAATATTAATTCCCATTTTGTATTTAGCTCTTATCAAATAAAAAGTGTTTAATTCCCGTGCATTTTAATTAATAGATTTATTTATTTATTTATTTATTAATCAATATAATACAGTATTAATTTAAACTTTATTACGATATCATGGTACAGAGGACATTGAAAATTGCATCAGGCAAGGTCTATGTTTACACCAAGCAAGGTCGAATGTACATCAGGCAAGGTCACATTTACATCAGACAAGGTCTATGTTTACATCAGGCAAGGTCTACATGTACATCAGGCATGGTCTATGTTTACATTAGGCAAGGTCCAAAGTTACATTAGGCAAGGTATACATGTACATCAGGCAAGGTCTATGTTTACATTAGGCAAGGTCCAAAGTTACATTAGGCAAGGTATACATGTACATCAGGCAAAGTCTATGTTTACATTAGGCAAGGTCCAAAGTTACATTAGGCAAGGTCTACATGTACTTCAGGCAATGTCTATGTTTTCATCAGGAACGGTATATATTTGTGACATTGAATTATTCTATAAAGTTACGAATATGAATATTACAAACTCGATTACACACTGTACACTCATCAAAGGTACCGACATGGTTCTAATATCATATATGAAGTTTTGATCACTGTAATCAAATCATCGAATCATATGTTCTTGATGGATAAAATCCTCAAATGAATAATTGACGTATGGCTATAAGGTTGTATGCTTTAATTTTCTCTTAATATGAATCGTTTCATATAGTTTGCCTTCTTAATGCTTAAAATAATAACTGCGATGCAAATCTGATTTCAGACGGTAATTAGAGTCGTTATCTCTAAGGCCTGTATATCTCTTCCGGTGACACTATACCATAAACATGTTTACGTTTCGTTCCAAATGCGTATTTGTATTCACTTGCTTCATTTGAACTTCTTCTCACTGTTATTAAATAGGTGTTGAATTGTTTATTATTGTAACCCAAACGCGTAACTATTCGTCCTGAATGGGTTTTTTTCTTAGTTTTTATTTCTTTGTCCGATGACTTTTTCTGTTTATGCTTTTATTCAACCTTTTGATATATTGCGTTTTCATGAAACGGCCCGATGCACCCGTAGAATAACTTGCATTTGTTTCCGTTCATAGTCTTTAAAATGGAAACGTTTACATTCCATACATCGGTTTACCTTTCAGCTCTCTATCTTATCACTTAAAGATATAACCAATCCATATATCTACTTACCCATCAATTGCACTATTATCATTTATATTGCCTCATTCACGTGGAGATCACCAATCCATGTATCTATTTGACCACCAATTTCCTGTTGTTATTTATGTTGCCTCAATCACACGGATATCACCAGTCCACAACTTTATTGACCCATCAAATGTCCTATTATCATTGCTGTTGCCTCGGTCCAATGGATACCACCAATCCATTTATCCGCTTACCCATCAACTGCCCTCTGTCCATTTGTATTGCCTCAGTCGCATGTATACCACTAATCCATATATACTGTAATTGTTGCAGTCACAAAGATATCCCAAAACATGATATGTGTGTAAGATGTCTTGAGTATGATTTTGAATGGGCCAAGTCACTGTAAATAAAAAGGGATTGGAGGAAAGGGTGGTTATCTGACTGAAGTTGGGAAGATTTCACTCTAGTTTGTATACATTTGTACTGATCAGTGTGTAGAGTCAAACTATTGTCCATTCTATGGTATTGAAGTTAGATTCGTCCGTACCACGACATCCTCATGAGATGCAACAGCTCTAATAGTGCGCATATCCAAGATATAAACAACAATCATGGACGGATTAAGGCCTCCCAGGGCCCTAAGCACTAAAAATATTTTGCTGCCCCCACCTCCTGCAAAATGTAAAACTCAAAAAATAAAAGAATAGCAAATAAAAGCTCATGTAGTGGGAAAATACCAGTGTTGCCATCATTCCAAATCAAAATACTCGTACATGCAGATCGGAATGGTCATATACGTTTCATTCAATTTTATCATCAACAATTAATTTGAAATTTTTATGTTGCCCCTGTTGGGCTGGTGCCTTAACACGTGCTTAGTGTGCTTAATGGATAATCCGGCCCTAACAACAATACAAACAATACAAATATTCGACATGTATACGTTGCACAATATAGTTAAAAGCACTAAACTCTGGATACAATATATTCCACATAACGAAAGATGAAGTCTGCAAATCAATGGAACGAGTTTTAAAACGAACGGAGTAAGAATATTAACATTTAGATAAAACTGATATTAAAATAAGCTGACGAAGCCAAGTTTCCAACGAATTGTTGACTTACATCAGAGGCGTAGCTAAGGGGGGGGGGAGGCAGGGGGGTACATATGTCCCCGGGCGCCAAGGTACAGGGGCGCCAAAATGAGGCTTGCAACGTTACATTATAATAAGTAAACAAGGGTAATAAATCGGTCACAAGATCGCTGGGTCTCCAATTTTATAGTTCGTCCCCGGGCGCAAAATACCATCGCTACGCCTCTGATTTACACTGGCCTCAATGAACACAGCGCTGTATGCTTCCAGAACGTGCAATAGTGAAACGTAAAACATCATCGAGTCCTTAAGAGAACGATATATTACTAACTGGTCATTAAATCTGATTCTTTGTGTCTGTTGGTTTGCTGGTATAAACATCACTTTTATCATATTTTAAGCCTAATCACGCGGAGGAAATGTGAACCACAGTTCCATTCATAAGGGCACACCAAGGCAGCCGATCTAGACGGGTTTCGGTATGTATCTAACCCTTGTCCCTTGGAGATTACGAGTTTATTGCTCTACATACCGAACGTCAAATAAAATGTCCTAAAGTTAGACATTTTACTTGGAATTTGAATCATTCGCGTGTCCTTTAACTGACATTAACCCGAAAATAGAAAATTCGGAAATGTGCATTATCAACTTGATTATGTATAATGTTTTAGAATTAGACAGCATTCAACGGGTAGATTGAAGTAAAATGTTTAACTTTATTATGTTACAACTGGGTAAGGATTGCATCCTCACTACTGGTTTTAAAGAGAAAAAATATGGTCAAATATATAAATGAAAATCCAATTCACCGGACACAGCTTAACCATTATTCGTAGCTGAAACGTTATCATAAGCCGCTTCCCAAAACACTTTTAACAGGTTCAGTATTTCTCAGCTGAATGAAACGAATAGAACCAAGCAGTACACGTTTCTTGTGGTAAGTGACACGTACAGAGGAAATGTTTGGTGGGGTTCAAGAGAACGACGAACAGACGGCGTAATGTCTATTTTATAAGATAGTATGTTACTTTACTAACATATAAAGTGACTATAACGGTCCAGGTATACGCAGCTGGTCGGGACTTTTTAGTATAGTAGAATGTGCCCATAGATGCGAGACTGTGACAGTTACACCTTTACTCCCCCCACCCCCCGATTCTTTACTAACCGACAATGTTAGTGCCAATTTAAGGTTCCCTGTTCAAGCCCTCGCTTGTTCCAACGATTTACATGAACACCTTTAGAGGAAGAAAAAACCTATAAGACGAACAGAATCTTACCTCTGTTCATATACTGAGCGACTGACATCAGGTCGACATATATGTCATCTTTATACGACTTACTACAAAGAATGAATGAAGGTAAGTACATCAATCATGTCTTGTATCCATTACGTGTAGATTCCTAGCTAAATTCATCTTTAAAGTATACTTTTAATCAGTTGGATTTACCTTTCATGAAAAATATACAGTCTGTTTATAAATGTTTCACGAGTTATCAAAACCTTGTCGATGGGTCGCGCTGTTAAGAACTCCCTCCCGCTATCTATGTTACTCTGTTCAGTTGTTTGCATCCATGTTTACAAATAGTTTTGCTTGTTTGATAAACGTCCATCGCATCATAACTGGCAACATCAATTCAGACATGACATAAAATATTTGTCGCTGCTAACAATATCAGATTTTCAACAACAATTTTTTTTTAACTATCGTGTACATAAAGTCTGCATCAAGCGATCTGCCAGAAACAGGGTTACAAATAATATCGAATGTAGAGTTAGGGAACATTTCCAGGTAATTGTAAACTAAGGGTAAGGAAATTGTTTAAATATAATTATCTTCTGTTTGCTCCGATAATTCAGTTGATGTCTATTACGAAGAGTGTCACTGATAACAAGAGGACGTTGCATACTAGATCCTCACTGATATTATGTGGACATTTATAGTTCTCAGCTGTTATATCGACCTTTAACAATGTTATTATGACCTTGATAATGAATGGTGTTATTATTATATTAAGCATGGTCGGGGTGATTATAACCTTGAGCAATGCGTTGACCTCATAGACGCATTGTATATTGAAGATTTAGTACTGTGTCAAATTGGTTTCAATGAATTATTTTATGCTATTTATAGCAATATTTGCCAAATATATCATAACGCTTTGTTATTGATCTCATTGTGATTCATTTCAGTTGTTTTAAAATTCATAAACTATATTATAACCTAATAGGTGTTTTGAATTATCCAGGTAAATGAACAAGAACTCGCAAAAGGTATTTTAATAAGACGCATTTGTGAGCTGAATTTTGCATACCATTATGGGCTTATCAAGGCGCATCAATCTTGAGCGGCTTGAAACGGTGTCTGTTTTATTAACTCTAATGATTAGTTCCTAGTGTATTGAATTATGACAACTCTTTGGAAATGAACATGACGTGGGATGATGTCGAGCTACAAATAGCATTCCACATAATTGCGTTCTATCAGCGAGTACGTGATCTATGCTATAAATACGCCCCATGTATCGGACAAAAAGATGATACCAATCGCGGACCAGTCCCATTCCGATAAGCTGTGCACAGAACTTGACTTATTCTCTTTGGGCAACGAGTTGTTGGAATAAGTTTTCTTAATGCGGCGCTTTGTCAACAACTCGTGATCCCAAACAATTGAAATGATCTTCCTGTGTATGTTGAGATAGGTTAGTTCATTGAAGCTTGAAAAAATAAACGACCCTGCGCATACCAGTTAATGTACACTTTCAGACAGGTGGCCTCTCTTTGAAAGGAATTGTGATTGTGGATTTTGATAAAAGTACAATTCGATGTAAACATTCTGGATAGATCTATGCATGCGGTGTAATGTCCGAAATCAAGGTAGGTCACAGTTCACTTTTTAAAACAATTTTGAATCAGATAAGTATTTTATCTCATGAAAATCCACACATATGGGCTGAGTGGGGGTGGGGTCTAAGCTTATTTTGGTCTACATGTTTGCCTCCGTCTCCACAACTGAAAATTCTGCGGCAACTTCTGTTAACCTACTGGTATTGGCCTTTGAAAATAGATTACCAATAATTGCAATAATAAATCGTTGTCTCATTGACAATCGTAGGAAAGTAAACAGGTGGGTGGTTACTTAGCTGGTTGGTGGCATTTTCTGTTGTTCACATCTTAACGGTTTTTCTTGTTCATTTTAGTGATGTTATTTCCCAAACATAAATGTGGTTGGATTGATAATGAGTATCAAATTCGCCATTTATCGAAGTCAAACTATCATGACATTACTTTCTAATTCTTTATCAAAAAAGCTATAAAAGATAAACTGCCCGTGTAGGGGCTATACTAATACTATGATTCCAATTTCTTTTGTAACCTCTGTCTATAGTTCAATGCAGAGCAATAGCTCCATAAGAGATGGTACTGTGTTCGAGATTCGGTAGAGGCCAAATGTTTTTTTCCTGCTTTAGTAATATTTCATATCTCATATCATTGTCGCCTTTAGCGTGCTGATTATAACTATGTTTTCATATGTATTCGACCTGATGTCCGCTTAATATTTACCATATGATTAAGAGTTCAAGATCTCCAGGATTAAACTCCCACTAGGATCTGTAATGCTGAAGGATTAGCTCACTTGTAAAGAGGACAGCCTGATGCCATTTTACATGGTTTGGTTTTGTGTGCGATGGGATGGGATGGGTTGGAAAGGAAATTAATTCCTGAGTAGCACCACCTCGCGAGATATATGTAAACAAAAATATGATATCGATATTTCAGTGTATATCTTTCGTCATATAGTTACGCGATTGTGTTTCATTAACTAATTTGCCATTATTTTATATATAGCCACACTAGTAACCGTTTGGAGTGTTTTCCGGAGCATGCGTCCCATTCCTTTGATAAAGCTCTCCATTGACAGCTTTTTGCTTTGGGGAGTGATTCAGTGGGTAGCAACTGATGACCTTCTTGCCGTTTATGATAAATAGTGACTGTCTTACTTGAGTGTGTGTGTGTGTGTGTGTGTGTGTGTGTGTGTGATTAGGGTTTTTAACGTAGCTTTAACAATTTTTCAGTCATATCGCTACGATGTCTGCAGAGAGGGAGCTTAAAGTGATGTCTAGCATTGGGGCATCATGCCGCAGACACGTAGCATAAGTCCCATTATCCTGACACCAGGCCGACCAGTCCTCTTAATGCTGAGCGCTAAGCGAGGCAGCTGTTAGTACCATTTTTGTAAGTCTTTGGTATGACTCGGCCGGGGATCAAACCCACGACCTCCTACATCCACGGCGGACGCTCTAACCATTAGGCCACCAGAGCGGTGGTCTTACTTGAGATGATCCGATTTTTTGACTGCAGCTACATATGTAATACAGTCATTCATAGCATCATCACATCTACTCCGATGGATTTATCCAGGATAATACATGTACCCCCAACACACACACACACACACACACACACACAAACACACACACATGCTCTCTCTCTCTCTCTCTCTCTCTCTCTCTCTCTCTCTCTCTCTCTCTCTCTCTCTCTCTCACACACACACACACACACACACACACACACACACCTCCCACACAGACACACACATCAATACAAATTTCTACCTGCATAATATAAAAAATAGAGTATAGTATATTATCTTTTATGTTCGTGGTCGGATAATTAAGTTTCCACGTCGTTGAATATTCTGCAACGTTTCATTCTTCATTTGCAGAACTTCGAAAAACGTATGTGTGTCTTGGGGTGGGTGGGGTTATGATATTGAAAAGAAATATTGAAGTATTTGCGACATTAGGCGATTGTTGTTGCTGTTGTTGTTGTAGGATTAACGCAATGTTTCAGCATAAGAAAGGCTATACATGATGGCCAGTATTAATGGTAGATGAATACCCCAGGCAAAACCCTGAAGAAAAAAAACACCGACCCACGTTAAGCTACTGGCAAGGTTTCTCACATACCTACAAACCCGAGACTCGAACCCACGCTGACAGAGGTGAGATGGCAGTGACCCATAATGGTGTGTGCTTTAGACCACTCAGCGCGACATTAGTCCAGAACTTCTAGCAGTCTTTTAAAAGAAAATGAATTTATGAATACGCATTATTGAAAAAGTATTTATGTATGCATGTACGCGTGTATTCATATACGTTATGATGAGATATGTATTTACATATGTGCGTTTGTATATATCTATCATTATATCTTTGTAATAGCTTGTCTGCTTGATTTTAACATGCAGCAAACATCGTTTTATAACTTTATTAGTTGCCCATTTCTTTGCGACATAATACATCTCCGGTAGCTAACTGTTTAGAGCGTGCGCCTCGGATGAGAGACGTCTCGGAGGTCTATCTACGGACGAGTCATGCCAAAGACTTGGCGCTAAGCATTAAGGGGCTAGTGTTACGACTGAGCGACCTAGTATCAGGATAATGTGACTGTGTGTGACATCATGTTACACGTCTGTGGCATGATCCCCAGTGCTAGACATTAATATAAACTTCCACACTGCAGACATCGTAAGGACGTGACCGAATTTTTTTGTAACGCTTCGTTCAAAACCAAAACCACACACACACACACACACACACACACACCATATTTATAACATACATTGCAAATTTTGAAATTTTGAAGTACAAACTATGATTTCTAGAGCTGACATGATTAAAAAAAATCGTTTCTCGTCGTTCACATTCTTAACATTGCTTGCAAATTACATGAATTAAAACTGAATGATTATTTTCTTTCTATCCTAATTGGATTTTGCTACTATTGCGCATTATCTCTGGAACAAATATCTAAAGGCAGGGAGTCATTGGTGACAATTACTTTAAAGTGGCGACTGAAAAAATAAACATAAATGTAAAGACAAATTATGAAGCTTTTTTTTAAAAAGCCATTTAACAAATATATTTATATTGCAAGAGAAGAGACTCAGTTACGAGAAATTATGGTTATAACGTTCCGCCACATTTACATTAATACGCAACATATTCAATTAGATAAGTAGTCGTTTTCACATATGAATAATTGCCAAATTCTCTTATACAACCTAATATTGAAATGAGAAAATATGTCCAATTACGTTGTTTTAGATGGGAAACTTTTTATCATAGAGATGTAAACGGAATATGTATCGATGCTTTTATAATCGCCTTTAATAGCCAGAGACGTGTTGTGTTATTCGGTATGAAATTCGATAAAAAAAATAAGTGCAAATGATGGTGGCAAAACGGAATATTATTTTTCACAGTCAAACACGAAGACGAAGCAGTACTGAGAATACAACATTGAAGTTGCTAATCTAGTGACATAAAATTCATTGTAAAACTGTCGGCCAAAAGAAATGAAACTAGTAACTAGTTTTCAATTAAAAGTCACGCCTTTTTGAGAACGAAAATGTCACTGATTGATTAACATAGACTAATATATATTTATTTAAGGACAATAAGTTTCTTAAGTTCTGGATATATTTCTCGTACATAGATGATTAGTACATTTCGTGCCATTACAGAAAAAAAAATATTTTCAGGTTTTTTCTACGTATTTGGCTTTTTATTTGAAAAATATATGTACCAACACATTATTCATACATTTAACAAATTCAAAAGATAACTGTATAACCGGAACACAAATCAAATTTTTATATGATTTTACGTTTAGATCTAGTTTGACAGCTTCGGTAACCTTGTGGTCAGAGCATCCGCCTTAAATGCGGGTGGTCGCGTGTTCGAACCCCGATCGAGTCATGCCGTAGACATAAAAATAGTACGTACATCTGCATCACTTGACGCTCAACATTAGTTAGGTTAGTGTTAGGATTAACCGGCCTGGTCTCAGAATAATGTGACTGGGTGGGACATGATACTTCATGTTTACGGCATGATGCCCCAGTGCTAGACATCACTATAAACTGACACACTGCATACATCGCAGCGGTATGACTGAAAAATAGTTAAAGATAAGTTAAAAAGCCACATCACACACACACACACACACACACACACACACACACACACATTTGGTTTTAAAAACATATAAATGATTAAAAGAATGTAATGCTAGACATCACTATAAACTGACACACTGCATACATCGCAGCGGTATGACTGAAAAATAGTTAAAGATAAGTTAAAAAGCCACATCACACACACACACACACACACACACACACACACACATTTGGTTTTAAAAACATATAAATGATTAAAAGAATGTAAGCATTACTGGTGAACATGTACAGCTCTCTTGTAGGGTTGGGGCAGTATCAGGCAGTCGTATGTGCATTTTAACTTGAGGCAAATACAAAGAAAAATATGTCATTATTAGCATTTCCAAGACTTGTTAAACCATAACACTAATGAAAATGTATTTTTATCTGGAATGGCATCAAAGAGAGATCTTAGAGATCCTTGTGCTGCAAAAATTATTGAAACTCATCTAGATAACAATTTGCCTCATTTTCGACTTCCGAACATCTGGATTGCTTTATTAAAACATATGTTAAGTGAACACGCCCGTTGGAGATAAATGGACGTAAACACATTAATTTTATAAAATGCCATGATATTAATATCATCAATTCAAAAGATAGGTTTAGACAGGTTTTAGAGATTGATAGGAAGATCTTTACAGCCATAAATATATTTTTATAGCGACTATAATTGCATGCAGCACACTAATATTTTTTCAGGTTGCTTGCGTTGAAAAACTGCCTACTATTATCGTTATACAGATGTTAAATTCATCAGTGAGGTTTCATACTTCAGATCAGTAAAAGAAATCATATTCTACCAATTAAACAAAGTATCTTTTTGTAAGTTATAACTAGGATACGCTCTCAAAAAATGACCTTTTCACTAAACTCTTTATCCCATTATCAATCAATTCTGGCCATAAAAACCCATTTATACCCTAGTTCGTGTTCACCCATTTTTACCTGGTTTCTGTTCTTCCATATCATTGGTAATATGTGTCCTGAAAAACTGTCGTAGCAGATATTAATCAAGATTAGTTTATTCAGTGAGTGTATTACTTGCATGCATGTCAGTCGTTTAGCAGTGAAATTTGCATACCTGTCAGTCGTTAAGCAGTGGAATTTGCATACCTGTCAGTCTTTAAGCAGTGAAATTTGCATGCCTGTCAGTCTTTAAGCAGTGAAATTTGTATGCCTGTCAGTCGTTAAGCAGTGCAATTTACATGCCTGTCAGTCTTTAAGCAATGCAATGTTCATACCTGTCAGTCGTTAAGCAATGCAGTTAAAGTCCATCAAAAAGGAGTATTGCATCATTTGCATTGGATTAACGAAATATCAGGAGTCAACTAATGCTCAAATAGCACAATATTAAAATAGGCAAATATCACCAGGTGACAAATATACTAAAATGTTGTTTGTCCGTCGATTCGACGAGGACTGTTTAGTCACCCAAGGGTTGGAGGGGCTGGTTCTGTTCTATGCGTGTGCAGGTGGCTGATGAGAACACCCCTTGCACGCAATATTCATTTGCATAAAGGACAGTTAATGAGTGTGACATCTCCAGGAGAGTTGATGGCACGTGATTTTCTGGATTGCCTCTTCAGCTCCACGGTCCTGCTAGATTCGCACAACTTGGAGCCTTTGTGCACAGATTCGATCGCTTTCTGGTCACTCTCAGGAATCAGGGTTTATGTTGAACGCTTTCAGTGCAGCTTTCCGATTGTCTTTGAAGCGTTTCTTCTTACCTTCTTGGGATCGCTGTCCTTGCTGTATCTGTATGGTGTGGATGCTGGGGAGATATGCTTGGGAAACTCAGTGGAATCTTGTCCAGTCAATTGATGTTGAAGATTTTCTTGAGACTTTTGACGTGAAAGTTGTTCAGCTTTCTGGCGTAGCATTAGTACAACGTCCACGTTTCGCATGCATAAAGTAGTATGGGGAGCGCAACTGCCCTGTAGACCTTTATAATAGTCTGGATATTTATACCTCTTCTATTCCATAATTTATAATACCAGTTGCCGAAGGTTTCGCTGGCTCTGGCAATGCAAAGGTTCACCTCGTCGTCAATAATGATGCTCTGTGACACTGTACTGCCAAGGTAGGTGAAACGATTCACTATGTTGAGTTTTTGGCCGTCGATTATGATGTTGGGCTCAACATAGATCTTTCCATGGGCCGGTTGATGCAGGACTTCAGTCTTCTTGGTACTGATGGTGAGACCAACGCTTGTGCAGGAGCTGCAGAACTTGTTAACGCTGCATTGCACGTCGACGTCTGAGCCTTCATTGAGGGCGCAGTCATTAGCAAATAATAAATCCCAGATGGTGTCTGTCACAACCTTGTTTTCACTTGAATCCCCCTGGGATTGAATAGTTTCCATCTCTACGGTACCTTATGCCGACTCTTTTCCTCTGAAAGCATTAGTCAGCATGACAGAGAACCTTAGACTGAACAGTGACGGTGTCAGAACACAACCCTGCTTAACATCATTGGTTACTGGGAATTGCTCAGATGTCTCTGCATTTTCATGGACTCGTGCCATCATAGCATCATGGAACTGGGTGGGGGTGTGATCGTCTCTTGCTGACAAATCAGTAAAAGCAGTTGATGGAGCCGTCGGTCGGGGCTGTGCCACCTTCCTTGTAGACATAAGCTGGGATGGAGTTTGCATCAGGTGCTTTGCCAGTGGAGAGCAGACGTATAGCTTTCTGTGTCTGCAGTATGTTTGGAGGGTCATCCAGTGCTTCGTTGAAAGAAAGTTGGAGGAGACGACTGGTGGCTTCATCATAGATGACTGAAGGATGATTTATGACGCTATCAAAATCTTTAGCCCATCGTTGAAAATTCGTTTCTTTGTCTGTAATTAGTGTGTTCCCCTTTGCGCGGGTGGGTGCGTAATCCAAAGAATCTAGGTCCATACACTTCGTTCAGGACATTGTAGAAGTTCGTCATGTCATGATGGTCTGCGTATCATTGGATCTCAACAGCACTGCTGACAGTGCTTCTGCTGTACATTTCTGCGTATGTTATTGTACCTTTCCTAGAAGTGGACTTTGAGGCTGTTGATGTATGTTTGAAGGAGGCGGTTTTCTCATCAGCAACTGTCTGATTTCGTCTTGGTTCTCATTAAACAAGTATTGATACTTTCTGGTTCAGGGTTCTAGGATTTCTGAAGCAGTGCTATAGATCAGCTCTCTGAATCCCACCCATTTGGTCGCCACATTTGATTGTCTATATGTGTGGACTTCAGACTTTCTTCCAGAGCATCCACGAGAGACTCTTTTGATACTGGTGCATTTTGTCTTGGCCATATTCAGTCGTTTAGGAGCCTTCTTTCCCAGTGCGTGTCCTTTGTGCCGAATGCGGATGTTGAGTTCGATGATGATGAGGCGATGGTCTGTACAGCAGTCAACGCCGGACAAGAATTTGCTCACACGCACATCCTGCCTGAAAATGACATAGTCGATGAGGTGCCAGTGCTTAAAGCGAGGATGCATCCATGACATCCAGTTACGTGTAGGGAGGAGGAATATTGTGTTGGTGATCAATAATTCATGCTCGGCGTAACATGATCACAGCCTACACGTGCATTGAAATCTCCTAGAATGACGGACTTATCTGCCATTGGAACATCAGCAATGCCAGAGTGGAGATCGTCATAGAAATTGACCTTCACTGCATCTCGGCTGGTCATGGTTCAGGTAGAGCAACTGATGATGGTAAGGTGCTTTCTCTCAGACAAGAGGAGCAGTTTCATGGTCATGAGTCTGTCGCTTACTCCTTTGTAAGGTCCAGCCAATTTGCTGATCAGTGCTGTCTTCACTGCAAAGCCGACGCCAGACAACTCACGGCGATCCGCTTCACAAGAAAGTATATCGGGAGCCCTTTTCATAGAATTCGCATTTTTTTTACAAGCCTGTCTCACTCAAGGCAACAATGTTTACGTTTAATCTGGCAAGTTCCATTCCTATTATGGCTGTTCTCTTCTGGAGTCTTTACGCATCGTCTCTGTCCAGTTAGGTGCGAACGTTTCCTGCGCCAAGTGTGAGAGGAACAATCCGCATTTTCTTCTCTTTTTTTGTATTTTGACCGCTGCAGTAGGATCCCCGCCAGCCGAGGTAAGCTGGCTATGGACGTTTAGAGCAGACAATGTTTAAGGCACCTTTGTTAGCCCCTTCCTCATGCCAAGGATGTGTGCATTGTATTCCTGAAGAGAGCTGCTCAGCCGTTCAGGGGGCTGTCGGACTCAACTGTTGTTCATTGTCAGTGTTGAACGACCCCAATCGCCTGAGCCGCCTGTGTGTAGGCTTGGGGCTACGGCTGCCAGTGCACCTCTTTGTTTGTTTAAAAGAAACAAGTTTTTGAACCTCTTTCTTGGTTGAGGTCCCGGCCGTTTCCCCCGCTCCCTCTTCCCCAACACCCCGATTGGACCTGCATCCATCCAAGAAGCGCTTGTAAATATTCCTAAGCACATCGATCCAAGATGCGCTTGTAAATAGTTTACTAAGCACATCCATCCAAGAAGTGCTTGTAAATATTTTGCTAAGCACATCCATCCTACAAATCGCTTGTAAATATCACTAAGCACGTCCATCGAAGAAGCGCTTTTAAATATTTAACTAAGTACATCCATCCAAGGAGAGCATGTAATCACATGATACAATATTGATGTTATTCGCATTCTAAATTATCACTGATAACATAAAGGTTGTTATGGGAACCATAACTAATCACTGATAATATAAACGTTGTTATGGGAACCATAACTGATCACTTATAATATAAACGTTGTTATGGGAACCATAACTGATCACGGATAATATAAACGTTGTTATGGGAACCATAACTTATCACTGATAATATAAACGTTGTTATGGGAACCATAACTGATCACTGATAATATAAACGTTGTTATGGGAACCATAACTGATCACTGATAATTAACAGATCACTGATAATATAAACGTTGTTATGGGAACCATAACTGATTACAGAAAATAATATAATGCTCTTAGAGTGACTCTTATTAAGAGTATTAACACATTGTGACAAAACTGTAGCCAGTTCCCATCGGTTCAAAATAACCCGTATGTGCCTTTTGTATTGCTAGTTCATGCATGCATTGCTGAGAGCAACAATATTTCGAAAGTAAAAAAAAAAATCAAACGAAAAACCAGACACCTGGCTTCTGTATAGTCTACTATTAACGATACAGCTTTTGAATTCAAATTTAACACATTCGGATTTAATCGAACTGTCACACTGCTCTTGCGATATGGAACAGTATAAAGAAACACATACTACATGAACAAATGATAAGAATTACAGGATTTTTTTTAGCAGTTATATAAATATACGGATTAGATTGTTATTTTAAAAGACGAAACGCTTATTAGTTTTTTATTCTCATTTTTTGTCAAGCTTCTGTATCAAGTTCTTCATATACATTTTCTAATAATATAATCAGTATCGTTATATATAAATATTATTCATAGCATGTTTCAAACCAAATAACCATTGCTTCTTCTCATGAAATGTTCTCTGAAGGATTTACGTTTTCCAAATTTCTATAAATAAAACAATTATCCATATGCACTATGTTATAACGTACACGTTAGCATATTAACAATGTAAACATATCTATCAGCGTGTAAATGAAACAAACATCTGTTCCTCTATCTATCTATAATTTTCTCTTTGAACTTTACTATCCCATTTTGGCCTATAACACATTAACGATTGAACGACATATTGTATTGGGATATGCTGGAAATCGTTCTCATAATTAATTGTAAATATATATATATATATATATATATATATATATATATATATATATATATATATATATATATATATATATATATTAATAGCTAGACCTGATTATAACTTATACACAAGCAACTTTATGACTTTCATCTTCTTCTTCAGAGAGTCTCTTGGTGCAAATCATAAATCAGGGTCTTCGTCAAGGATTTTACAATTTTATTTAAAGATAAAATTCAACTGGTTAAAAGGGTCGCTGTTTGACCCGTCATTTTAAATATATTTACATTATTCTGTGAGATTTGTCTATCTAATTTATGTTAATTTTGTATCTTATTCTTTAAAGCATAATATGTTTAAGATAAACTCAACGTCATGGATACCTTTGATTAAAATGATCTTGCTTTGAGAAAAAATTAATAATCAATTCCTCTATAAAAAATATTTTATTCGAGGTTGTAAGGACATAAGTTTTGGATTTATATTCTTACTTTCTCCTTTCTATGTTTGACCCAATGCAGGTAACATTGTTTCTACCGAATTGCGTGACGCTGGACTGATACTGTTTGTCAACGTACAAAATAAAACACATTTTTAAGACGACGAAATAGATGAAAGCATCTTCTGAAATAAAACATATAAATCTTCACGAAGCAGATTCGGAAAGAATTGTTTCAATGTGCCCCAAACGAAGATTTATTCCATAAAGCAAGATCATGTATCCGAGGTCCTCTTCTTTGTTTTATTTAAAAGAAGCCAATGTATTATTTCATGTTTTAATGATTCAATCTGAAATTGGTCAATTTAAATAGTCGTTAAATGGATCTTAATAATATAGGGAAAAAAACGTATTAAACACCCATTAAATCTTAAATGTTTCTTGTAGAGATCGATACAGATGTCCAACTCATATTTGCGGATCTAACCCACATTAAAAATATTTACGCATTTTCTACGAGGTATACTCCTCGATATTTGCAAACGCACGGAACTGAAAATCTCAGTCACCCTGAATAACCAAAACTATATTGACAGTTTAGAAAGTGGCGCACGTCGTGTGTACAAGATGCTCTTTGTTTTTTTTTTTTTTTTTTTTTTTTTTTTTTGCTTCTTAGGAAAAATAATTTGTTTGATCTGGCTTTATTTCCCTACGCCATATCAAACCTTCTCTTTCCTTCGTCTCAGAACAAGATGCCTATACAGTCTTGAGTACATACCGCGCGTGCAGTAGCTAGGATGGGGTTTACTGCATAATAACAAGACCTACTTTCATAACATCATCAATACTAATAAGAATGTTCATTTCGTGTCTAGATTCTTAATTTGTTTTCTTTAGAAGTTTCAAACCATTTGAACTGTTCAATAAAAATGTTTGCTACAGGAATTATTGCACCGATCAAAGACCACAACTGCAAATGACCGCTGTTAAACACCATTGTTTTCATGTCAGAGTATTAATTGATTGCATTAAATCTTGAGTGTATTGCATGCCTATGTATAATTTTTGCGATGCACAGTTTCCGGAAACCCTGCTTAGATAATTGTAAGAACATAGATAATTATATACTCCCTGTGAGTTAAACAGGTGTATTGTTACCACTTCATCCGTTAAAATGTAACTACTTGAGAGTATTACTATACTTAACGGATGGTTTCAGCGTTAATATGAAATAAGGCTGTGTATATTGAAATAGATGTTATGCAGACATTTACCTGCACCCCAATTTAGGGGGCCCCGAGTGGCTGAGTGGTCTAAAGCGCTTTCCGTTACGGAGCACTGCCATCTCACCTCTGTTTGCGTGGGTTCGAGTCTAAGATTCGGCTAATGTAGTTATGTGAGAGAACTTGCCAGTAGCTTCTCGTGGGTAGTTGGTTCTTTCCGTGGGTTTTCCCGTGCTATTCCTCCACCAATAATACTGGCCACCATGTATAGCCTATCGTATGCTAAAAATGGCGTTAAACTCTACAATAACAACAAGCACCCCAATTTAAAAACTATACTAAAATGCACAAAAGACACGTACTGGATAACATAAGTGAAAACCGCTCCGGTGGCCTAGTGGTTAGAGCATCCGTCGCGGAAGCGGGAGGTCATGGGTTTGATTCACGGCAGAATCTTACGAAAGACTTATAAAAATGTTACTAGCAACAGCCTCGCTTGACACTCAGCATTAAGAGGTTAGTGTTAGGAATGGTCGGCCTGATGTCAGGATAATGTGACTGTGTGGGACATCATGCTACATGTCAGCGGCATGATGCCCCAGTGCTAGACATCATTAGAAACTGCCTCACTGCATACATCGTAGCAGTATGACTGAAACATTGTTAAAGCGATATTAAAAATCCTAATGAAACAAACAAACAATCAAAGATAAGTGAAACATTACCTATTTCGGTCGTTTTATTGAACTCGAACCTAATGTTGGGACGTTTAGTAGCTTATATCTCTTGATTATTGTTCAGGATAATTTGTGTCTCAAGGCAATATATGCACCAGTTACCATTTACCCATCACGTGTCACTGTCAGGGTACTTGAAGTTGTCATTCACTTTTTTTTCTCACATTATCCAATTAAGTTTGAAATCGTCATTCATATGCACGAATTTCTGGAAATCTTTGTTTTCTTATTATCTGCAAAACCGATGTTGCATGCGACTGAACTATTGGAAAATACGAAGCGTCTCGTGTTCATATAATTGCCTTACAAGTTGACGATTTCGAAAATGTTGACGTTTGTATCCTCGACCAGACTGCAAATTTTGGTGATTATTTGATGGCATACAGTACACGCTCTTGACTGTTACAAGCCAGAGGTGATTGTCTTATTTGTAGGACATGCATTTAGGTGAGAAATAAGTCATGCTTGATGTTGTATGCAAGTGACATGCATTCTAACTTCTGATGAATATAGTACTAAATGATTTTTTCGTGGGACAGTTCAGTGTTTGTACTACTATGGTACGTTTATCAAAACTTCAGAACCAGCGCAGTAGACGTGTGGCTACATTAATGATAAATTACCATGTGAATAGAAAGGGGTTAAATTAAATGTACATATTGATTATCAAGCATCACTTTGTAAAGCAATTCATTTTTGCTCTGTTGTACTTAGGCAGAACGAATTAAATTCATATCCATTTACATACACGTTTTGACCCTCTCCACTGTAACCCATTTTAGTACGTAAACGCAACTGTTAAATAAAAAAAGTGTATTCCCCAAGAAAGTCATTCGGAAATTGTTTACTCAGCAATATGGTCACAGTATTAATAATAAACAATTTGTTTATAATAATGGCCAGGCGTATCATTATAGACTGGATCCAAATAAAGTAATAGTAAATGGACTTTAGTTTTACGTTTGAGTTGTGCTATACAATGTAAAATGGTTAAAGGATTAATTTCCTTAGGGTGAGAAAGCTCTTACTTATTTGTAGTGGAAACCGCCATACGTTTATACTCAGCAGCAATAAAATAAAATATAACCGTCCGAAATATATATTGTATATGTTATATATGTTATTTATTGTGTGGGGATTAAGCATGACGTAATGGACCTCGAATCAATTTCTTTTATACCTAAAACTATGATATGACCTTTAACCATCACGTATATTTATTTTCATTTCAACTTTATTTTCAATTAAATATATTGAATTTCCGAACACACTAATTGTAATCGCTGTAATTGCTGTTATCACAAAATTAGACATATGACATAAATACATAGATGAAAATATAATTTTAGAAAAGGTCACTAATTCTCATATATAATTTTTATTTGAAAAGGCATTTCCAAACAAAAAAAGCACAAAGAAACCAAAAGCTAGTTTAATGTCTTTGTTAAGGGCAGCTGTCACCATATTTTTTCCTACAAAATAAACGGATAAAGACTGTATGGAATAAGTCATACAGTTAGTAATAAGACATTTATTAGTGCCTATTGTTGCAACAGAATGTTTTGTATGAGTTTTCAAATTTATCATTGGATTTTGACTATCACAAAACAGCAAACCAGTAGCTTTGATAGGTGATATTAGTGTGAGCTGGATGATGTGTGTGTGTGTGTGTGTGTGTGTGAGAGAGAGAGAGAGAGAGAGAGAGAGAGAGAGAGAGAGAGAGAGAGAGAGAGAGCAGTTATACTCCAAGGAAACCTCAGAAAAAATAGTGCTTTCCTAAAGAGTAACAATTAATTATAGCTAAAAATTGATACATTTACCATTTATCTTGGTTGTTTTCTTGCATGTTTAATTGCATGAATGAGTTTTTTTTATTATTAAAACCTAGTTTTTTGTGTAATGATTGAAATAATAACTAGAAATCGTAACATTATGTTATGATTTATCCTACTATTTATATATGAGATGTTAGAATAATAACTATCGTCACTGTTGCTGTTTAGTGTTGATAGAATGAGACAACTAAACAATATGTTGCAAATTATTGACGTTATCTTGAATATACACGCATAAAAAGTCAACTACTTGAACAATTTTGGAAATAAATTACAATTCAAATAGTTTTGGTGAAATTTAAAGCTGGGTATCTTGTGTCATGAAATTCACTGATAATCAAATTATAAAAGCTTAGATGCACGGATTAATCAAATGCTTAATTAAACATTCATGCAAATAATACAGTTACTGATTGTTCGTTTCCCCGATTTGTCGGTGGATACCCACTCTTCCGTTATAGAGATGTTCAAATCAATCAACGAATCATGTGATAAAACATGATGAATAAACTGAAATCGACATACTGTTTTGCCTTGAACTCTATCTTGGGCCATACTGCGTAACAGAAGTATTTGAATATATACACATTGTAACAAAATCTTTTCTACATAGAGTATATACAAAATTTCAAAGATTATTTTGATGTATCGTCTAATCAAACAATTCTGTTTAATGTTTTGATATTTTGCGTGCTTTTAGATCTGTCGATTCTTTTGCTAGTTAGAATACTCGTATTGTTTTTTTCTTCACATCACACAAAGAGAAATTTAGAACATATACAACTAATGACGTCTTGATTGCTTGCTTATATAGTCACTGATAAAATACACACATTTATTAGTAAAAACAATGCCGTGGAAATGAATTGGGTTTTATCTTTTCCAGTTAATCGAATCTGTTATTCTGAGCATTCATCTCTCTCTCTCTCTCTCTCTCTCTCTCTCTCTCTCTCTCTCTCTCTCTCTCTCTCTCTCTCTCTCTCTCTCTCTCTATATATATATATATATATATATATATATATATATATATATATATATATATATATATATGTCACATATCAACAGCTTTATGCTATGCGATCTCGCCACGTGTTTCATATGAACACATTTCGCCAGGTGTGACATATCAACACCGTCATCCCACTCGATCCCGTCACGTGCCACAACACATTTATCCTATGCAATCTTGTCATATGTCACATATCAGCACCTTTACCCGATGCGATCTCGCCCCGTGTCACATATCAACACCTTTATCCTATGAGATCTCGCCACGTGTCACATATCAACACCGTTATCCTATGCGATATCACCACGTGTAACATAACAACACCTTTATCATATCCAATCTCGACAAGTGTCACATATCAACAACTTTCTCCTATGTGATATCGCTACGGGTCACATATCAAAACCTTTTTTTCGTGTTTGTTTGTACTGCTTTCTTCAAATACATAGCAGCATGCAAATATATGACTCTAACACATCAGCACGAAATAAAAAATTTGATGTACGTGCCGTTTTACTTCGTTCATCTATTGATCCTTTATTTCACAGGATGTACTTGATAACTGTTATTCCTTGTAGTCAATGTCAAGTTCCGCAAAGCAGTTTCTCCCGCACACATGATAATACAAATGTCTTTCTGACAAATAATAACTAAATAATTATATTTTAAATTGTCAGTTATATTTTAATCTTTATTGTTAAGCGTATGAGGGACTCGCATACTTCAAAATCCTACCCTAGACTAGAAAAGTTTGAGACCTTCAACTCTGACAAATTGCTGTGTCAGAGATGTATGTCCACAATTTCAATGTGACTAGGTGAAAAGGTTAATAACATAGTATCCTTGTGATTTCTTGGATAAGTATGGTCGGAAATATTTTAAAAAGAAAACAAGCCTCTCTAACAATTAACCACAGGAAAATCCAACATTTACAAGCGGTGTACATCATAACCGAATGGTGGAATGGGTGGTTTCCAGGGTTTCCGGACATCTTACCCCCCCCCCCCACACACACACACACAAACGAACAGTCACTGGACACGGTATTTGGCCTTTGTTTTATTCTTGCGAACTTATTATTCAGCACATTTTGGAATACCCAGACACCCAACACTAGACCTGGTGCAGCCTCTGTATTATTGTTTGCGTGATCATTACGAGAAACTGATGCATACTCACTGTCTGGAAATTAAGTAAATGGACGGAAATAAGTGTTCAGTTCGAATTCAAATTGAGCATTTTAATTCAGTTAAAGTACTGCTGTTTAATTTTGTCATAGATGCACTAAACCACGAGCCATTTAGATACGACTAGCACAGGCGTTCCCACGTATATGGATTTCATCAAAGCCGTGATCGAATATATGTCGTGACTCAATACAGATTCCTCACTAAGCCTTCTAAATTTGTCATGTTGACTGGTCCGGATAAGGTAGAAGCTAATTCATTTTCGAAGATTCTTTAAGTTAAAGATTTTTCGAATTCATTCGCGGCGGCCTTGCGCAGATGACAGAATTACAATGTGTAGTTTTCAGAAAATAAGTGACATTACAAAAGGCATTAACTTCCACTTCTAAATTATCACGTGATTAGGCGCCTTCCAATATACGGATCTGGTAGTGAGGAGAAAACGGTCAATTTTAGTAACAATACATCTGAGAACCGTAGCAGTGAGAATTGTTGTCAAAAATCATTTACTAATTACACTTTTGTCTCGTCCGATGTTGACTGTGTCTTATCATTTTGACGTATATAAGCATTTCTAACAGACATGACCATCTTGTGGATTCAGTGCAGTTGGATACATTTTTATTTGTCATATGATTTTTACACTATATGTGGGTCAGTAAGTTCATTAAAATCCTTTGAAACATCGTTAATTGGATATTATTGCGTATTGTTTATAAGCATATCTATAAATGCATCGTAGTCGCAACATCAACACTAAAACATACCTATCCAGGGTGGACGCTACAATTTAAAATAAATTGAGTTGCTCTAGTTTTGTTCTTTCCTATTATTTAACTTAGGAGATACGTACTTTTCTCAAACTAAATTCACAGCAGAAGGGAACAAGCATAAAAAATAACATAAAATGCATTTGGTAACAAATACTGCAAAGCTGTTGGCACAAAAAAATGTTATTCTGAGATGACACGATACTGAGAAAACAGCCATTTAAAAAACTCGAGGCTTCATATGATTTCACTTTGACCAGTCTCCATCTTCTAATACAGTAACGATATTTTCGATAAGCACGTGGACAGAAAAACAAATTTATTTTCTGAAATTCCCGCAGACAATTAAACTATATATATGTTCTCATTGTTTGAAAACATTTAACATGTAGACTTTTATTCGCTTGTTAATAATTAGGAGAGCTTGCGCTGATTCAAATTTGCAATTTTATTTCTTTTTTTTTAGTTTATTTAATTATTTTGTGCCTTATGCGGAAGCACGTTTATTTACATTAATAGTTTAAGTAGTCCTTCTACAAGTATAAAATGGCATTGGGTCTCAAAATATTTGCAAAATGTAAATATTTTGCAAGAAGAACGCCAATTCTGTATTGGCATCAGATTCATTTGTAGACATTGGGTCCTAAATAATTGCCCAGTTAGAAATTGTCAGGATCTCCACTGGCACTTAAATTGTTTAATTTTATTCAAAATAAATAGTATTCGAATTCTTGTAGAACTTTATCCCCGCAATTCTATAAACATGGGCCAGTGAAGTTAGTAAATTTAATATCTTTTAGAAAGTGCCTCAGCTGGCTAACAAAATGAAATTCAGTTAGTAGAATGCACATTCTATCTCATGGCATTACAATCACGCGCTCTTCTGCATGCGTAAATATTAAGGATGGATGAGGCATTCTAAAATTATTTTAACAACAATGACATATTGATCACATCCGCTGGCACCATCATTATTATTGGCCGTTGATTGTGGCCCTCTGAGGTAATTCGACTGTGGACTCTTTTTCGTAAGTGAATGAATGCAACTATTCTTCCGTTGAAAGATTATTACGCAAATTAAGAGTAGTTACATTGTTTGTGAACTATTTGCATTTGAGTTACAATTGTAGTTGAGAATGTTAAATCACCAGGTATGGGGTCTCGCACATAAGGGCAAGGTGGATTTTACTTCTATCATGTTTTCGCTTAATCCGTAAAAATTAAAGCTGACCACTAAATGTGATTCCCCAACCCGAAAATAATTTTGCGTGTCCCCCTGTAATCAGGGTGCATCGTTTGCATAATTTATGCAGTATTGAGTTATCATTGTATGTGAGAATGCATATTTAATAGTTATATTTGAAATAAATAAATTATTTAAAAGATAGGAATTTCTACCTTAGAACTATACTGTTATCAACAAAGATGTTGCCACGTGGTAGTTACCGCATTATTTAAATACACGAATGGTGTATCTTGTTATCAGGTATTGGCTCACCTGTACAAGGAAGCAAACTCCATATATATGCAGCTCCAGGTTTCGAAAGGGAAACTGAAATTACGCAGACCTGAAAAACGAAAGAAAAACAAGGAAGAATATTTCACTTGTGAGAGATCTACAAAAAACGAAGGGCTAAGTGTCTGTGCATTGTTGAATTAATTGTATAGATTATATACTGCATTCATTTTGTTTGTGTAAAGGCGATTGTAGAAAAATAACTAACATATAATTGAAAGTATGTGTGTTCATATAATCTAGTTACATTTCTTATAACAACACATGCCGGAACACCACGATAAAAATTTTAAACAAATGTTGCTGTTAACTTTCTTGATTGATACAAATATTATCCTAACATTATTCATTAATGTTGTAATTACTCTCAAACTCGGACCGAGGTCGTGGGTTCGATCCCCGGCCGAGTCATACCAAAGACTTACAAAAATGGTACTAACAGCTGCCTCGCTTGACGTTCAGCATTAAGAGGTTAGTGTTAGGACTGGTCGGCCTGGTGTCAGGATAATGTGACTGGGTGGGACATCATGCTACATGTCTGCGGCATGATGCCCCAGTGCTAGACATCACTATAAACTGCCTCACTGCAGACATCGTAGCGATATGACTGAAAAATTGTTAAAGCTACGTTAAAAATCCTAATCAAACAAACAAACAAACAAACTCGGACCAGGCTGATTCGGTACAAATCGCTGACTGATTCGGTCCAGATATCTGGCCGATTCTCCAAACTTTCAAGCTGATTCGGACCATGTGAAATATTATTCAGTTTTGTACAGGATTTAAACGTGACATTTAAATTTGTTGTTAAAAAAGATTTTCTCATTATGTCCCAAGTACGTCGAGTAGTTCAAATATGTATTTAATGTAACAAAATCCAAAACAGGAATTCCTGAGTAGGCGTCAGTTATGCTTTTTATCGATTTCAAATATCATTCGTTATTAGGTTGCAGTCCTTTCATATATCAAACTGCAGACGTCACATCATGTTTACACCCGCTTTATTTTTTTTTTCAATTCAAATGTATCTAATGATTTGAAGAGAAGAGCGAAAGGGACATATACCACTTCTTTTCTTCAATTACAGAAGCGGAGTTGATCAATGGAAAAGTTGAAAAGTTGCAAATTTTATAGATATAATAAGTTATTAAGTTGAAGAAAGACAACATGAAATAAAGTCTTAATAACCATGTGGCGACATCTCAGAATTAGTATATATGATCCTTCTCCCAGGGTGAGTCCTCTATGGGGCGAGTTCTCAATAATTCATTATCAACAATGCCGGTGTGGATATCGCGGAATCAATTGCTTTTCCTCAATTCTAATGTTTTGTGAATATATATATATATATATATATATATATATATATATATATATATATATATATATATATATATATATATATATATATATATATATATATATATATATATATATATATATATATATATATATATATATATATATATATACTTTCTATCCTACTTCAGCCTGCATGTCATACGCTGTCACATCGAACAATCTTAGATTGTCAATTTCACATAGACAAAACCAGGTACTCCACTGCATTTAAGAGAGATAACTCTGCTGGAACTAGATAGGGGTACGAATTATATAGTCACAACAGATCCAGTTTCACCCATGTGTCCCACATTAAAACAAAATCAAAAAAAAAATACAAAATATGATCTAGATATGAATTAACAGAATCTCACATGTTGCCAAGAGGCTTAACGTTTTTAAGCCTAACAAAGACTACAACACTTACATAATGCACAAATCACAGCTAGTGTTGATGCTTATTTCTGAATACCTGGGGTTGTACAATTGGTACCGTTATACATTTGTACACAGTTTCCCAAATAACGTCACATCCGATATCTGTGTGCGTGGGGTGGGGGTTGGGTGTTGTTCTATTCAAGACGGATCAGGAGAGATGATCAGTTTTTCATATGTTTCTTCGTAACAAGTAAGAATGAAAGGTACAAATTTTCAGAAAATTAACCATATACGTAAAGCAAATTATACATCAAGTCTGCGCTAATTTCAGTTTTGCATGTTTGTCCTTTTTAAATTATCCGGCATATGTCGTTTGTACCAATGAATTCCCTACTCTCGTTTGAATAGCTTCGACGGTAATTGGACATAAATAACCCGATGCCTCGAAGGGGACTTTAATTTTGGTATGATACTGATTATTATTTGTGCTGCCAGCATGCATTTCAAAATATTATTTTTTTTTATAATTCGTTCACACAAATACCATACGGGATAATAATACAAGACACATACAAACTTTCTGCGTGTTTGCTTTCGTGATTCACTGGTACACTATTATCGTAATCCAAGACATACACTAAACTATATACGCATTGCTTCCTAATCCACATAAGATCGATCTTAATCTAGCGTATTGTCAGCTATAACAAACGAGTCTTTCCTTAGATGCATAACTAAGCATGAATGCGTTTTTGTATTTATTGCACATACGCTTTATACGCGTTCGGATTACAGTTTCTTTGCAGTATCAACATAATTCAAAATCAGTTGGGATTTATCCATATCGGATTTGGTGTATTTAAAAACACCTTAAATACGGATTATACATCTAAACAATTCCATTCTAGATATGTGTTACTTAAATATGGATTTTACATCTAAATAGCTCCAGTATGTCTGTGTGGTACTTAAATACGGATTTTGACATCGATATAAAATAAATTTAGGTGTTGGTACTTAAATACGGATTTTACATCGAAATAATATCAATTTAGGTGTTGGTACTTAAATACGGATTTTACATCGAAATAATATCAATTTAAGTGTTGAGACTTAAATACGGATTTTACATCGAAATACTATCAATTTAGGTGTTGGTACTTAAATACGGATTTTACATCGAAATAATATCAATTTAGGTGTTGGTACTTAAATACGGATTTTACATCGAAATTATATCAATTTAGGTGTTGGTACTTAAACACGGATTTGACGTCTAAATAGTCCCAATCTGGGTGTATGATAAATAAATTATTACATCTAAATAGTTTGAGTCTAGGTGTGGATAAGGACTACCGGTTCTTGATGCAGCAGGAACATTCTCACTTGAGTCAGACGAGGAAGAGCAAGAGGCTGAAACGTCTAGTCCTAAACCATCAATGTTACATGACCCATATTTTCGCCCATCCTCCTACTTTGACCAACACCTCAAAATCCAAGGTGAACTGAATGACATTGTCATGGATTCGGAACTATCCAAACGTAAGGCAGACATGTTGGGCTCCATACTACAACAGTGGAATCTCTTGGCAGATGATGTTAGCGTTTCCGTGTTCTGTAACCAGATGAGTGGAGACAGTTCATTGATTCATCGCAGACGAGTCTTAAATGTGTTTTGCTGCATAAAAACAATTTGTTGCCATCAATTCCAGCTGGTCATGGAACCATATGAAAATATGAAAGAACGTTTGTCGTGCATGACCTATGGCCATCATCAGTGGTAGCTTTGTGGCGATTTGAAGGATCTTGCTCTCTTGCTTGCTCTGCAGACTGGATACACAATGTACTGATGTTTTCTTTGGCGAAGGGATAGTCTTGCAAGAGAATCCTTCTACGTCAAGAGAGATTGGCCACTCCTACAGTCGTTGGAGCCTGGGAGGAAATGTTTTCAGAATCCACCTCTTGTTGAATCAAACAAGATTGTGTTACCACCCTTGCACATCAAGCTCTGTCTGATGAAGAACTGCGTCTATGAACAAAACACAAGAAGCATTCAAGTACCTCCATGGAAAATTTCCAAGGTTTAGTGAAGCTGAGATAAAAGAAGGCGTCTTTGTTGGTCCACAGATTTGCGAATTTCTTGGAAATGATAAATTTTACCTAGCACTGCGTGCCAAGGAAAAGACCGCCTGGAAAGCCTTATAGTTAGTGGCAACAAATTTATCCGGACACAATACGACAGACAACTGCAGGGAGTTGGCGGAAAACCTCCTCTAGGTATACAAAAGACTTGGTTGTAATATGTCGCTAAAGATACATTTTTTGCACTCTCACCTAGATTTTCACCCAAAGAACTGCAGAGTAGAGAGCGACGAGTAAGGCGAGCGATTTAACCAGGACATTGCAACAATAGTGAAACGCTATCAAGGTCAATAATGGCCTTCAATGCTTGCATACTATTTATTGCTGGACCGTGACTATATGTACTCCATTTAATGACTAGAAGAGACATGCCAAGAAGCGCCGCGTAGACACTGAGTAAGGACTTTACTATGTACTTATATATATACATAATAGTTCTTTGCTTTAGTTTCATAATATATTTTACTTATATAACTGTTGTTCTGTATTTAAAAGTATTACATAAACAGGACAGGTGAATTATTATCATGTAATGCAACCATAAAAGCATGAAAAGGCATAGGTTTACAATGTATGATTAAAACACAACTTTCTACACAATATCTATGTAATGTGTAAAAACTTAAATATTCTGGAAACGTAGTCAATCAGTCGTTTTAATTGTCATATTTGAATTCAGCACATTAAAATCCATAATAAAAAGCTCATTTAATCTCTGATGTAGACGACTTCTAACAAATTCTAGACAAGTGAATTAAATACGGATTTTTATATCTAAATAGGCTCAGTCTATGTATGTAATACTTAAATACGGATTTTTATATCTAAATAGGCCCAGTCTATGTATGTAATACTTAAATACGGATTTTTATATCTAAATAGGCCCAGTCTATGTATGTAATACTTAAATACGGATTTTTATATCTAAATAGGTCCAGTCTATGTATGTAATACTTAAATACGGATTTTTATATCTAAATAGGTCCAGTCTATGTATGTAATACTTAAATACGGATTTTTATATCTAAATAGGTCCAGTCTATGTATGTAATACTTAAATACAGATTTTTATATCTAAATAGGTCCAGTCTATGTATGTAATACTTAAATACAGATTTTTATATCTAAATAGGTCCAGTCTATGTATGTAATACTTAAATACAGATTTTTATATCTAAATAGGCCCAGTCTATGTGTGTGATAAATTAAATATCGATATTATTCCGAAACGTTCGAGTCTAGGTGAGATGTGTGTTAATTAAATACCGATTTTACATCTAAATAGTTCCAGTGCAGATGTGTGATACTTAAAAAACGGTTTAAACGTCAAATTAATTCTAGTTTGGTCGTGATACTTAAGTACATATTTTGCATCTAAATTGTTCCAGCGTGGGTGTGATACTTAAATACGTATTTTACATTTTAATAGCTCTAGTTTGGGGGTGTAATATTGAAATACGAATTTTACATCTAAATAGCTCTAGTTTGGGTATGTGATACTTAAATACGGATTTTACATTTTAATAGCTCTAGTCTGGAGGTGTAATATTGAAATACGAATTTTACATCTAAATAGCTCTAGTTTGGGTGTGTGATACTTAAATACGGATTTTACATTTTAATAGCTCTAGTCTGGGGGTGTAATATTGAAATACGAATTTTACATCTAAATAGCTCTAGTTTGGGTGTGTGATACTTAAATACGGATTTAACATCTAATCAGCAATGTAAGATTAAATTGCAATGTCATACATAATATATCTGCGCTATGCTGTTTGAAGATGTAGCCCTTCCATAGCATCCATGTTCAATGTCCTATTGAAAGTAATTACTGTAAGTACAATGATTTATTAACATCTTGAAAATAGAAATCATACTCATATGTTTCAATGGCATTTCTCCTTCATATAAATAAATTCCGACAAAAGTCACAGAAAATCAAAATTAATCTTTTTCTTCATAATCCTGGCGCTTGAATATGTCACTCAGCTTATCATACAGGACTCGACGATTTTCTTTTATCCTCAAATATTAATGAAATTATTCAATGCACTCATTGGTAAGAAAATTACAAAAGTTAGTTGTTCTTCATCATGCTACCTGACTGCAGCATGATGCCCCTGTGCTAGACATAACTATAAACGGCAACAATGAAGGCATTGTAGCGTTATGATTAAAATTGTTAAATGTGCGTTAACGTTATACACATATACCACTCCTTTCCCAGATGAAGAATCTTTTCTAGCGATTGTTTACATAGTACCACCCTATTGTCGAGTCCCTTCCCATGATGATTAAGACCGTACGTTATTGTCAAGTCCCTTCCTATGACGACTAATAGCATCGTACCCTTATGAATGGTTTTTTCCCATGATGACTAATAAAAATCGTACGTTATTGCATGGTCGTTTCCCATGATGATCAATAAAATCGTACCTATTCTAGAGTTTTTTCCTATGATTATTAAGATATTATCATATGGGTCAATTCCCATGATGATCAATAAAATCGTAAATATTGTAGAGTCTTTTCCTATGATTATTAAGATATTATCATATGGGTCAATTCCCATGATGATCAATAAAATCGTACCTATTCTAGAGTTTTTTCCTATGATTATTAAGATATTATCATATGGGTCAATTCCCATGATGATCAATAAAATCGTACATATTCTAGAGTCTTTTCCTATGATTATTAAGATATTATCATATGGGTCAATTCCCATGATGATCAATAAAATCGTACCTATTCTAGAGTCTTTTCCTATGATTATTAAGATATTATCATATGGGTCAATTCCCATGATGATCAATAAAATCGTACCTATTCTAGAGTCTTTTCCTATGATTATTAAGATATTATCATATGGGTCAATTCCCATGATGATCAATAAAATCGTACCTATTCTAGAGTCTTTTCCTATGATTATTAAGATATTATCATATAGGTACATTCCCATGATGATCAATAAAATCGTAGCTATTGTAGGGTCAATTCCCATGATGATATCAACAATAGATACCTCCCTCCTTATACTTTACATATCGTTGATATCCCGTAGGTCTTACATTTTGCTTCTAATGAAAATTACCCCACACGAAAAAAAGTCGAATACGTATAGATGTGTGAATAATTAATTTTGACTTCAATGCCTCGTAGTTTGTCAAACTTTCATTGATCCACGCACTAAACATTATAGCATGATGAAGAACAAATGATGTTGTATTCGAAATTAATTATGTAAACTATATCCGGAGCAAAGTGCGGCAACATGATTTGGAAGACACGAGTTGTCACATTTGGAGACATGTTCCCCGTGTTATCTTCGTATTTTATCAGGCAGCCCGGATTTTATTGTTTATTTTTTGTTCTTTTGACACTTTTACCAATAATGGGTTGTTCTACAGTTGTATAAGCAACACATTTACTTCTTTATTAAAAAGACAAGACAAACTGAGCATGGATTTATTTTAAAATAGTTTCCTCTTTAATAGAAACGAGTGTGACCCCACTGAGTATTAAAATACACTAGAAGATATTACATTTTCATAAAATGGCCACAAACATATTTCATTTAAACAAATGGTGTTATTACAGCTCCTTATGTCTAACCGACCCAGACATGGCTGTTCATAATACACACAGGTTATGTGGATTTGTATGTGATATTGTCGTCGGTTGATACAGTCTCCTTTATTACAAATCAAGGGAGTCGTGTCGGGATTAAAATGCATGGTTATAAAATGTGTCACGTTTGGAGAAATCTATACCCCCTGTGTTTATATTCAATTCCCAAGAGATATTCCACCATGTAAATCATCTAAAATACAGACAATAACTAAATCCATTTCAGCTTCAGAGTTTAGAAAATATAGTCTGCTGAACGCATTTTTAAGGAGGAAGTTTAAGGGAAGGGACTATCATTTTGTCTGTTAAAATTACGCAGCAATCGAATTTGTTTAGTAAATCTGAGGATAAACTGACAAACATTAATAGCATATTGGCAGACGTATCACACAAAAGTATCAGATTTTTTTTTAATGTGACACATTTTTAGAAGAATTACGTCTCTTTACATTGTCAGAATAATGGCGCACATAGATGGAATTGCGTGTTTATATTTTAACCTCTACTACTGTTTAATTCGAAAATAAAGAAAAGAACATATAATATTGTTTAATTGTTTTGGTTAAAATATGCGATTGAATATTACAATCTAGTCCGCCTGTTGAAATAGTCCAAATCGTCCATTTCTTAAAGAAAATATTCGCTTAAATTATCACTTTAAGCTAAATGCATCAGTAACTTCGTGTATTAAATGAAATATTGAAAATACAGAGCTTGCACTTATTATAAATTAATGAGCTTTCTATAAACAATCGATTAATTTAATTACTTTTCATCTGAGAAATGTAACCTGAACTTTGCTTGTAAATAACGTTTCTATTCAGTTTGTATAGAGTAATACAAAAGACCACTTACTGGTCCAAAACCTGTGATGCATTTGAGAAGTAAGAAAAGAAACCACTTGTTTGTGATGGAATATTAAATCCATTCATTTGTCAAACCTCAAGATTAGAGCCAAACCTGCAATCCGGACAGTCCGATGACGCACTGTCTCTGATTCGCCCCAGCTACGCATACGAGGGATCATTCATTAAACGCCAAAACGCATAAACTGTTTTAATATACGTATTTTTTCAAGACTGTGAGTACAAAGATAGTATGTAATAAATACACAACCACGTAAGTATTTTGTTTAGGGCTGGTGGGTAAATAACTCGTTTGATACGGCGAAATTACATAGTCTGGACCTGCCTGCTTTCAACATGTCTTCGCCATATCGATCTCATTCTATCCGCCAACGCGCAACAAAACACATACGTAGTTTTGTCTCTGTATCTAGCAGCAAAACATAACGAAAGCGTCTTTGATACTTACTCGATAATAACGATTATATAAATAGGTAATTATTTCCTTCCATGTCTGCTTTCGACCATTTTGGACCACAGAGAAGAAAAACGCTTCTTGATTTTGTATTTAATGCGTTTACAATTTAGGAACATATTTGCTGTCTTTATATTTCTACTGCATTTGATCATGTCCACGTATATATGAACAAACATCTTAATCGATGTCGTCAAAAAATAATATATTTCATCTAAACGTTGAAAACCAAAAAACAACTATTTAAAAATGACGAAAGATCATGTTTAATTTTGAAGATAATATAATTTAAATAAATCGTATCTGTAAAATGACAAAATGGATGTATTATACCGATTTTTCTCAGTATGTGTACTTAAGTTCTTGGATAGAGATTCCACCTCTGGTGCGGTAGGTCATGTGTTCAAATCCCGGCTGAGTCATATCAAAGACATACAAATGTTACCAGTAGCTGATTCGCTTGGCCCTCAGCATTAATACATGTAAGTTAATGTTACGACTGGTCGGCCAGGTTTCAAGATAATGTATGGATGAGACACAATACTTCACGTCTGCGGCATGACTGCACACTGCAGACATCCTAGTGATATAACTTAAACTTTTCTAATGCAACATTTAAAATCTCTCTCTCTCTCTCTCTCTCTCTCTCTCTCTCTCTCTCACACACACACACACACACACACACACACACACACACACACACACACACACACACTTACATATGGATTAGAAGTATAAACTAATTACAGATGAGCTTACATTAAACAAAATAGTAATGACACGATTGTCGCTTGCATTCCATTCGATACTTCAAGATGGTCTTTCAATATTTTCAACCAGGAACAAGATACAAAAAGTCATTCATCTATGGCAGAGAAATATTAAAGGTGATTTAATTTTGTGATTACATGTTCCTCGCACCTGATAGTTATAAAACCAGTACCATGCTAGCTATGCCAGTTTTGTACAAGTCACAATATTCTCATCATAAAATCATTCCATTGCTAGAACATTGCTTGAGCTAAACCCTCACACTGCAACGCATATGAACGATATCAGTAAAATTGTAGCTTAAACACAACAATGGTTTTTAATTAAAACTATTTCAGAAATTTATTACGCATTCAACAAGAAATGCAAAATGATACATTTGATCACTTTTGTTGCATATTTTATAACTGTTCTCAGCGCTGTTGCTCGATAAACGTCATTTACACCGAATATTTTGCATTAATAGACGCCAATTACCCGAGATTTTGTATCACTATGCATAGACGTAGCCATTAAGTCAGGATACACACTGCGTGACATGAATAATAAGTCTCATTAGTCCGGGAACTACACTGGAACGACCGTCATAATTGATTGGATTGCGTAGGGATCATAGCATGAAGATGGGATTTCTTTAATTTAATCTTTGGGACTACATTGATTTTTTTTTTTATACAATAACACAATGACGTATCGGGTGGTGTTATAAGTGTTATCCTTGAATCGGTATTAATTATTTGCCAATATACTAGTAATGACTTTGCAAGTCCCACATTTACTGATTACCCCCCCCCCCCGCCGACCGTTTTATTTTTAATGCAATTCCTTTGTCTGCGCTATTTCCTTTACTGCCACGTTTATTAACTGCTGCTGCCAATGCGTTTTAGGTATGATAGGGGAAAAGACCAGGTTTTGATAGAAAACTAAACAAGCAATTTTTTTTAAAATAAACAAAAGAAGAAACTTGGTGCAAGACTAGATTTAATCTCAATTTGTGTGCGCATGCATAATCGTTTTACATCACCTTAGCACATTAGTAGTTATTTGGTGTATGCTTAGGGCAAAGTTCAAACGATGTAAAAATAAAAATGAAACTGCACTAAAACTTAGGAGAAATAAAATCTTTAAAAAAATTTCAAGATCGAGCACATGATGAACTATATCAGTAATCGTGTCAAAATTCTGTAAAAAGTGTAAGAAATAGAAGAGAAAGGAAGATTATGCTCTAATCAACTCAGATATCTGTAATATCTTCCATTTAGCTTTCTGTGTTTTCTGTATTTGTTATGAAACCTAACAACAAAAATATATTAAATAGCTCTTGTCATATTCACTAGATAACAACATGCCAAACATTGATAACTAGTTTCACTAAATAACCACCTATCAAACACTGACAACTGGATTCACTAAATAACAACCTACCCAAAATAAATAACTAGATTCACTAAATAACAACCTACCCAAAATAAATAACTGGATTCACTAAAAAACAACCTACCCAAAATAAATAACTAAATAACCAATCCAAAAATGACAACTTTATTCACTAAATAACGACCTACCCAAAACTGATTACTGGATTCATTTGATAACAAACTGCCAAAATTGAGAACTGGATTCACTAGATAACAAACTACCAAAATTGAGAATTGAATTAAATAGATAACAAAATACCAAAAAGTGAGAATTGGATTCAGTAGATAACAAACTACCAAAATTGGGAACTGGATTCACTAGATAACAAACCACCAAGATTGAGAATTGGATTCTCTAGATAACATACTACCAAAATTGAGAATTGGATTCTCTAGATAACATACTACCAAAATTGAGAACTGGATTCACTAGATAACATACTGTCAAAACTGATTACTGGATTCATTAGATAACAAACTACCAAAATTGAGAACTGGATTCACTAGATAACATACTACCAAAATTCAGAACTGGATTCACTAAATAACATACTACCAAATTGAGAACTGGATTCACTAGATAACATACTACCAAAACTGAGAAATGGATTCACTAGATGACATACTACCAAAATTGGGAACTCGATTCACTAGATAACATACTACCAAAATTGAGAACTGCCTTCATTAAATAACATACTACCAAAATTGAGAACTGGATTCACTAGATAACATACAACGAAAATTACAAACTGGATTCACTAGATAACAAACTACCAAAATTGAGAACTGGATTCACTAGATAACAAACTACCAAAATTGAGAACTGGATTCACTAGATAACATACTACGAAAATTACAAACTGGATTCACTAGATAACACACTACCAAAATTGAGAACTGGATTCACTAGATAACATACTACGAAAATTACAAACTGGATTCACTAGATAACAAACTACCAAAATTTAGAACTGGATTCACTAGATAACACACTACCAAAATTGAGAACTGGCTTCACTGGATAACATACTACCAAACTCAAGAACTGGATTCACTAGATAACATATGACCAAAATTGAAAACTGGATTCACAAGATAACACACTACCAAAATTGAGAATTGAATTCAGTAGATAACATACTACCAAAATTGAGAACTGGATTCACTAGATAACATACTACTAAAATTACAAACTGGATTCACTAGATAACACACTACCAAAATTGAGAACTGGATTCACTAGATAACATACTACGAAAATTACAAACTGGATTCACTAGATAACAAACTACCAAAATTGAGAACTGGATTCACTAGATAACACACTACCAAAATTGAGAACTGGCTTCACTGGATAACATACTACCAAACTCAAGAACTGGATTCACTAGATAACATACGACCAAAATTGAAAACTGGATTCACAAGATAACACACTACCAAAATTGAGAATTGGATTCACTAGATAACATACTACCAAAATTGAGAACTGGATTCACTAGATAACATACTACCAAGATTGAGAACTGGATACAGTAAGTTGATTTTGATGAATCCTGAAGTATCTTTACTCATTCGTAACATGGTCATTCAAACAAGCTTGAATTCGTAATTTTGTCTTTGAAACTTACTATAGTTTTAGTATCACATTGGTAATATTTCCATCAGGGCTGATTCTTGGCGCTTTAACTGTATAACAATCTATTTTTGCACAATTAATTTTAATCTCAGTTTTTAATCGAGGACCTTTTAATAGCATTTTTAGTTAAAACATTTAGCCGAACTTTTCAGAAAACTGATTTACCTTTCTCATACCAGTTCTTGTTTTCCGGCACTGTAGTTTACATTTTCTACTAGGATAATTTTTCCTTACATGTTAGACTTGACCAGTTTAGTATGAAATCACCCAATGATCCGAATGTCCTTTAGACTTTCATTTGTCAATAATTTGTCAAGTAATGCATAAACACCATCGATGGAGTCCCTTCCCGTGCTCATTTTGGAATAATAATGACTGCTATATCTATATAACTTGACCTTTAAATGTCAGAGTTATATTTTATTATGATGGTAATGATAATAATATAATAAAGTACATTTAACAGTGTAACACATTGAGCTGTGTAATAAAATAAAAACTTGTCTGTCATTTGTCAATAATTCGTCAATAAATAATGCGTAAACCTCATTACTCCAATGATTCAGTATTAGGAGTAGAAGTGATGGAGAATACTAGTACCATAACTAGATAATTTTCCCTTTAGTAGAAGCCATGATCATATGGTTTATATTTTCCTAAAAGTAACATCGAACTTTATATTCATGGTGCTGATAAACCTCTTATATAATAATAATAATAATAATAATAATAATAATAATAATAATAATAATAATAATAATAACAACAACAACAACAACAGTACTACTATAACTACTACTACTACTACTACTACTACTACTACTAATAATAATAATAATAATAATAATAATAATAACAACAACAACAACAACAGTACTACTATAACTACTACTACTACTACTACTACTACTACTACTACTAATAATAATAATAATAATAATAATAATAATAATGAGACTGGAAGTGTACAGTGACATTTGCGTTACACTATTGTAAAAGAAAAGAAAATTACATGTATTTTTACGAGATCAGGTGTGGGTTTTTCTCAGTAGGTCAAATCGATAATTTTACACAGAAATATGGTTTTAGGCTACCTTCCCCATTAGCTTAGATTGAAATATTCTTCCGTTCATTCATTAATCATTTACTTAAAGAGGTTCGCATCGCCTCCTAACATAGATACCATAAAAGTCTAGATAATAAAAGGATGTATCTAAATTTTAAAGTACCTTCTCGTTCTCCAATTTCTCTTTTCTAACCAAGATGCAGAGATCTTTAATTTGTTGTTAAGATGAGCTCATGTTTGCCTGATACACTCATGTTTTATGCGTGCCATTCTGTTGCATATTTATTGAGTCTACCATGTTTGACCAATCACAATATACTGTGTCAGAAATTTAAATAAATCTCGTTTATTAAGTAACATGACAGCTACAGTCGATATATTTTGAGTTATATATCGATGTACCTAAGATTCTTTGCTTGACCTGCTTCTCTTATTTTCAAATATGGATTTCAGTTTCAAGTTTCAACACAGAATAGGAATGGCGTAGTGGTGCAAGTGTTTATACTGAAAACAATAATGCGCGTGGCTTCTGCAGGCTATTATGTACTTCGGTAGTCTATTTACACACTTCACCGCATAATCAAAATGTCATTTGTCATGCAGAGAAAAATGGTCGCAGTGAGCTACTTGTGTAACTGCGTTCGTTTATTATTTATATCTATATTTTTTTATTAAATTTGTGTCCGTGAGTGATGGTTATGGATTTTTTGTATAACTGACTTTTGTCATGAATGTAAATGGTTGACAACATGTTGACTAAAATTGGAATTAAAAGTCAGTCTTCTTTACAGTTAAATTATGATTTCCGTTAAAAAAAATCTACTACGTAATAGGTCACGTGAAATTTACATATAAAGCTGTCTTGGTAAAAATCTACTATGTAATAGGTCACGTGAAATTTACATATAAAGCTGTCTTGGTAAAAATCTACTATGTAATAGGTCACGTGAAATTTACATATAAAGCTGTCTTGGTAAACAAACTTTTTCGGACATTTGGAATTGTGATAGGACATTTCATATTACTGGAAATTTAATTCACAATACTTCAAGTGTCTCTAAACTATTTACATACTAAGTTAGATAAATAAATTATTTATTGATTTTACCAACATTGTTGGAATTAGCATCTTTTTTTAGACGCTTTCAGCTAGTGTCGTAGAACTTTAAATACATCAGTTACACATAAATTCGTTATCTTTTTTCCATGCCACTGTTCATTATGCAAATGTAATTAAACACTAACTATTCGTTTCTGGTCATTACACATTTTAATTCCAGTTTTAGACATGAGACAAATTTTCTCAGCGTAAAAACCAGTTGAATGCAAGCCGCAACTTATAAGCTAAACGCTCACAGGCATGGATGAAAACTGTAAAGTGATTCTAAATTTAAAATTCCAAGAAACGTTTACTTCGTGATTAATTCATTGTGAACATGCAAACTGACACTATTATTCTAGTTAACACACATTTAAACTGATCCTTTCAAATCCTGTACTATGAGTTTCGTGTACGCCTTTAAACAAACAGTGTTGGCGCTGCCTTTTACAAGATCCCGTTGATGCAATCAGTAAATCAGTACGCACAGTAATGTGACAGGAACATCGAGTTTCACAAACCGACCGTTTTTACAATGACTGCTCTTTATACAACTCGTTCATCTCCGTAGGGATCGCAGTTGTTGGATGACGTATCTATCATTTTATCCAACGGACTTCAGCTACTTCAATCAAAGAAACAAAACACTAATTATATATTGTCAGGTTTCGGGTGTTATATGTGGTGACAGTGTCACACGCCGTGAAGGAAATGCATACAAGTAAGAGTTTTGGTTTGATCTTTTACGTAGGACTCCAACGGTGTACCAATAGTATGCAAGTGTACATATTACCGTCAAATGGAATCGAGCTAAACGCGCAAGATTTTTGTAAACGTGTAATACAGCAAATACTTTGGACATGCGCATTCCTATATTAATGGCTTTGATGAAATACGCATACATTAGATCTTTTGTGATACATTTCCTTTCCCGGGTCCAAAATGATTGCATCGAAACTCGAACAAATGTTGCCATAACTGACCCGAATCACTTAACATAGCAAGTGTTGTTAAGACAATACACTTCTGTTATATGAATGGCAAACGATGCATGACGTGCCAAAACATGATAAAACTTTGCGAGTTATCCAGCACAGTAATGGACAAAACACTTAGTACTCACGGCAACGCTCTGACATACAACAGCCAAAATATGATTGTGGAGGTTTCCTTATTTAGGTTATTTAAATTATTACAGAAGACCCACCCTGGCTCGTGTCTGTCAGAAATTGAAATGATCGAGAGATGCAGAGCTCCGAACGGCCAGACAGCGGTGCCGACAGTTAAATTAATGAATACACAAAATGTGAAATAAAAAAAAAACAATTTAAAATCATTCTATAACTGACATCTCAATTAAAATTCAGATTAAAACCCTATCACTCGACCAAGTAACGGAATATTTCATCATCGGAATTAGTGTAATAGATTTTCCTCCTGTCCTGTGTTCCTACTCATCTGAATTATCTTTCTCTGGACTGGTAATCCCATTCCCTCCAGTCTGCCTAACTTCCGCCTCCGTTCTTCCTTTTCTTATTCTCCAAGAGACTCGGACCAACTGCACTGGCGTAATTCCCTCTGTCTCCTACAGTTCCTCTGGTCCCTAAAAGCTTCTTGTATTAACACACAAGGACATTAGCATAGCATATCCCGCTAGCTATCTAACTCACACTAAATAACAACAATCGAGCGAATAGTCACTTACATGTACTGAAGCTCCTTGTAATTCCCAGAATATCAAGTTTCCCGCCAATTTTGAACGACGTCGGAGTAGCTTATGTTCCCTTATAATTTCCACAAGCTGGTTTAGCGACAACTGACGTCTAGTTTTCAAGATAATAGATTTAAGCTTGCGATTCTAATGATGGCCACGCCCTGCTCAATTCCGATTGGATGTTTATTCATATAATTATCAGACACTGCCCCCTTTTAACGGTTTGTCAAGGAGGATTTACGACCCCACTTCATGTTCCTTTGATCCGAACACAGTTTTCCACCATTTACCTGTGAAACACGTGATGACAATTATTATGTAACTGGCTGACACCTCATTGTTCACCGAATTGATCTTCATACATTTTTACGGCTCGAAATTATTAGCCTCAGGGTCTAACATATACATGTTCAAATCTGGTTAATGCTTGCAACGTGACAATGATCTACTTAATAATATAACAATTGCCCAACCCAATATATGGGTTACACAGTATACTTAAGCAGAAGGATGAACCTAAGTTGATCCGACAGACAAGCCAAAATATTTCTTAAAATCTAAGGTGCAGAAAAAAAATGTGTTCCTCTGACTATCCATTAAATAACATTATCCTGACAAGGATATCTCAGAGACGAAACTGGAACCTGGATACCAGAAGAGCAATGGATATGTATTGGACTCGCCGCCTCATTATATCTCTGACCAGGCGACTTTCTGTGATTTTTGTGCAAGCCATGGTTTATACAATATTGGAACATTACCTTTAATTGGCACCATATATCCTAATTATGCTGATACCTACTTATCTACCTACCCACATATATACATACGTACGTACGTACGTACATACATCCATCCATCCATCCATACATACATACATACATACATACATACATACATACATACATACATACATACATACATACATACATACATACATACATACTTTAAGCATGGATATATGCCTTATGATACACTATGATTTACAATGCTTTGCTTTACTAGTGTCAAATCAAGTAGATCCAGTTGTGAATCGATAATCATACACGGTGTAATGAGTATCTCATTTCGGTCTGGGCAACCATATGCTTCCACATTATGGTTAGGGTTATCTTTCGTTTAATCCCTAATAGGATACATTGACACTGGATACGTTATCGTGTTTGCTCTGCTTGTGTCGCTGCCGGTCAATAGGCTTTTGATTTGAGTTAAGCGTACAACCGGAACTCGTTACATTGGTAAAATGGTGACGTGTGTGTGATAATTTTAAATTGTTTCAGTCATATTGCTGCGACGTCTGCCGTGCGACAGTTTGTTTGTTTTGTAAGGTTTAACGCCATTTTTAAGCACAATATAGGCTATACATGGTGGCCAGTATCAATGGTGGAGGAAGAACCCGGAAAATCCCCGGAAAGAACCACCGACGCACGAGAAGCTACTGGCAAGCTTTCTCACATAGCCACATTAGCCGAATCTTAGACTCGAACACACGCAGACAGAGGTGAGATGGCAGTGATCCGTAACGGACAGCGCTTTAGACCACTCGGCCACTCGGGGCCCCTCGTGCGACAGTTTATAGTGATGTCTAGTACTAGGGCATCATGCCGCAGGCATGCAGCAAGATGTCCCACCCAGTAACATTATATTTACACCAGGCCGACCAGTCCAAACACTAACGTCTTAATGCTGAGCGCCAAGCGAGGCAGCTGTTAGTACCAATTTTGTAAGTCTTTGGTGTGATTTGACCAGGGACCGAACCAATAGCCACCCGCGTCTGAGGCGGACTCTGTTGATACTAGACCACAGGAGCGGTGGTATAGTGGTGACAGATTTACAATAATGAATTCAAAGGTTGTAGCTAAACCCCGTATTCATAAAAAACATAATACAGTTTTTCACTCATTCCTAAAGACGGATATTTGCATATCGGGTATGAACAGTATACTTTTGATGCACACGAATATTGCGGGAATGTGACACCTTGTCCGCAAAATGTCCATCAATGGACATAAGAAAATAATATTTCTAAGCACGGAATTCCAACAAATTAAACTCAGATGGTCTCTTTTTTAATATGATATTTTGGAACTATCACCAATTGATTAATATATGGAATTATGAACGCATACTGACGACATGTGGAGCAAGAGGTTTGTGTATAAATTGTGTGTGTGTGTGTGTGTGTGTGTGTGTGTGTGTGTGTGTGTGTGTGATATGTTTTTCGATTGTATGATTGCTGTATGACTGATTTTCAGACGTAAAGTGACATTGAATTAGATTGATTACAAATTGAACGTACGATATATATCTTGTCACATCAAGGCGACTATCACGTAATGTTTCCAATTCCGTACCTCTCTTCCAGTGGTGAATGAGCGGCCTCGCATGTTCCTCTTTGCTAAGTCTGCCAAAGTATAAATCGAGAGTCTTTTCATTCTGCAGACCCGCGAGTCTTTGAGAAGTTTGGGCTCTAAACACCTGGTTTTTGTCAGGTACATAGCTAGAGAACTCAAGGTAATAGGATAGTTCGCTGCGTACACTGAATTTCAATATTTTGTAAACTTTACATTCTCGTGAACGCTGTACACGGCAAGGAAATATATTAGAACAATGTAATGTGCACAAACACTTTGTAAGACACAAAGATGTTACTGGAACTATTCACTGGAATTATTCCCGTTAACAAGGATATATTTGTATTAGACGATGCTGATGAATCAGTCATTTTGGCCCAATGAAGTAAATGTGTATGATGCGTCAGTCATTGGGCCTAAGAAAGGTAATTGCGTCTGATGCGTCAGTCATTTCGCCCAAAGAAGGTAACATTGGCTGAATCGCCATTCCTTTTTGCCCAAGGATGGTAAATAAGTAATAATAGTTTCCATAGTTATTAACAGCTGAGGGATTCACAATGTATATTGACCATGAAAGTGTTGAAAAAAAGACTTAGGTTTATGAGGAAATAAACTGGTCACATATCCGATTAGCGGATTAAAGGATTAAAGACAGTTATCGCATTCTGTAGAACCCAGTAACGGAATCTGATAAGTAATGTCAGTATTGCTTACACTGAGCGATGACGCAATAACATGCATATAATTTGTATTTGAGTTTCTGTCAAATATACCCTTTGTTGTCGTTTAGTAGTTCTTATGATTTGTAATTGATCTCTCGGCTGGTGTGGTATCTGTCTACGACAACAATGCAATTACAATGGACTGCAGAAACATTCGATCGCCAGTTATGTGTGACTATTACAGGACAACAGCTTGGCGCTTGGCTAAACAATTTCATAGTCGTATGGGTGTGACAACAGCTTGCTGAACAGAGTTGGACAAATTGCAAGAAATTTCAGGTCTCTATTACTTCGACAATTTTGAACCGTTTCATGAATCTTTTGATTATAATTCCATTTCTCGTTCTAATCACTCGATAATTATCAATTTCACTAATATCAGATTTTTAATAAAACATATACAAATAGGTCGCACTACTCTTTCCTCGCCACTAGACGATTTCTCTTCTCTAATTTAAGACTTTTAACTTTGTTGTCTTATTTGTTGCACGTCAAGTATTCCTTTTCGTATTGCGCAAATAAAAATATATATGGAAAAACTAAGATCGCGTTCTACAATCTTTCCAGTCACGTACAACTTCATTGGAGTACGGGTTTCTCTTGTTGTTTACAGATTTGATTTAGTATTTATCAAGAAATTATTCACTTCTCTTAGCTTGAGCATATATTGATAAGGTCACAAAAGGATCAAGTGACGATTGGACACTCCCTAGAGATATTTCCTCTTTTGGAGAATAAATCACTCGAGGCAGAATCTTAATACGATATTCGTGTATCTTTCTGCGTCTTCTGTTCTAGCAAGAAGCAGACGACACTGACGTTTCGAAGCTGACCTGCTGATACCTAGTGACAGGGATTCAGGCAAACACAGCGTTTGAAGGACTCAGACAGTGCTATATAAATGATATGACAAAAAAAAGACCAGTAATACAATAATTGATTTGGAAACTGTTTCTGCGAATGGCATCGTAATACGACTACGATTAAAGCAAGACAATGTTATTCCGGTACATTGTGCTCTTTGGAAACTGATTGATAGCTGTTTAAAAATTCATTGGAGAACATACCAGGAATCAAATATTAAGGTAAGTGTTTATCATTATAAATGGTTAACTACCTATTTGGTAAGATTTATTAACTATAAACTGAATACACTGGCTTTATTTCTCTTTATTCAAGGCATTAAAAGATCTTTCATCATGTGTGTGTTTACCTAAAACAAATCGTTGAAATGAAACTATTCCTTATTATATTTCACCTGTAATTGAAATAGTATTTGTACAAGGTACATACGTGGAAGCAGCTTTCTATTATACATATTTGTACATTTTATCAATATTTGACCTTCCATTGCTTTGAACATCACAGATATTCCGGAAACTTTATACTAACAACTTTATACTTTTCATATTCGTCACGTAGACTATTAACTTACTCGTTCCTATAAAAAAAAAAACACATCTTTTCTTCATAGTTTCTTTTGTAAAGTGCAAAATGTTTCCATTTTTAAGGAGACACACTTAAATGTGTACACTGGCTTTATCTCTTATTTGCGAATTTTCACATAGGCAAACTGATTCTTCTGGTCACTAAACCAGAGGGAATAGTCACGAGTATAAACATCATAAAATCATAACGTTTATTGCAGCTTTATTTGAAAATAGCTCCTTCAGTTGCCGTAACTGCCTTGTGTGACATCACGGATCGATGTACAAAATGATACTTTATACGTTACTCTAAAGAGCACAAAACTATTAATATCCGAATATGCACTATATTTCAAGTCAATATAATCTGATTGACAGCCAACATTGATTTTGCCTTTTAGCCTTTGAACTATCTTGTCTTATATTCTTGTACGATCAATTGGAAAATATCTCTCTGTTCATATCAATTTTGCTGTAAAACAAAACCACTGATATTTTAAACCATTCCATTATTCTCGGGGTTTCCGCTCTGATGGCATATCGTGAATGAAAAAGACTCCCATCTGTCTACTCGTAGTGTCTCAAACTGTTGCAAACTTTAGTGACTCTATTGCCGTTTAAATGACAGATACTATAACAATACTTATTCAAATTTATACCAAACTATCAATAGAAAAAAGGGCGCGAGGGTCGAGAATTACCACTGCTGAACTATTTACATGAAACCTTCTAAAAATAGCATTGTGGCAAATCATCCTGATCTTAGTCTGTGGAATAGAAGATCCGCTGAGGCGTGCTTCAAATAAGCCTTCCGATTCTACCTACGCTTCTAACGTTGAATTGTGTTGTATATATAAATCGTCTTTCATGAATCTATCAACAATTCTCCTATTTCGATTAATCAAAATGTATTCATCGTGCTAAAATACCCCACCGTTTAATGAAAACAAACCCCACGCAGTGTGTGGAGAAACATATGCGCAAACATTTATTTAAAACACTTCCTTCACTAAAAGTTATAGGTCTCATCCACGGAAACTAGAAAAGAAAGCATCTTTACTATACGTCATTACTGTGACCAAATTGGCCAAATATATTTACAAAGCTATGAACATGTACGCACACATTTCACCTTTACAAAAAACATTCTCAGTTTTTCAATAATCGTAGTATAAAGAAGCTAATTGCCTGCTACTGCCATGTTCCACTGGGAGTTTCCCTGTTAGGTCAGCGAAACTAATTGATTGTATTCTTCATGTTTCTTCATTATCTGATTTTGTTATGCTTTCATATATGCTGTCTAAAATGGAATATAGCCTTACGTCTGTCCTCTTCCTACTGCTGTATAAAATAGTTCAAATGGTCTGTACGTTTTGTTTCTAGGATTTAATTTTCAGCTCTACTTGATCGTTTTAACTCGATAATGGATATGTTGACTTTCTACTGCCACTAAATCAAAATAATAGCTGCTAGACTCTTCCTGTTAGTTGGCTAATGATAATTATGATTATTTAGTGAGCTACAAACAATTTAGCTTTGATATGCTTAATACAGTATTATTACCGTAATTCCAGATCACGTGTTAATAATAATTATGATTATTTAGTGAGGTACAAGCAATTTAGCTTTGATATGCTTAATACAGTATTATTAATTCCAGATCACGTGTTTTCTAAGATATATTGATACGTGATAAAATATATTAAGATATATTGACACGAGATGTCATATACTAAGATATTTTGGCACAAGATGTAATATACTAAGATATATTGATACATGATGTCATATACTAAGATATATTGACACGAGATTTAATATACCAAGATATATTGATAAATGATGAAATATACTAACATATATTGATACATGACGTAATATACTAACATATAGTGATGCGTGATGTAATATGCTGTCGTATATTGATACGTGATGCAATATTATAATATAAATGTTAACATTAAAAGTACAATGTACAAACCAGGAAAACGAAGCCAGAAACCAATATGTTCACATGGTCGCGCAATGTTTTCCAATAATAAATTCCCCTCTCTGTCTCTCTCTGTCTCTCTCTCTCTCTCTCTCTCTCTCTCTGCATCGGTCCAGCGATCCATCAATAGAAGAAGAGGAAAACAAAAAAGAAACCCGTCCATTTCCAATGAATGATAAATGAAAGCTATAGTTTTATTTAATGACTGGAAATATGTTCTGGTCTCTCATCATGTAAATCTCCACATAAAAAGGATTAATGCAAAAGGGATATTGTACTTATTAATGCCACCGTAACTTGCTCTTATACATGTGGGACAATGTTTGAACTCCGTCTACTAATCGAACGGAAATCCTTCAAACAAGCATATCGTGTTTCAGAAAGTGCTATTACTCGACGAAAAGTATTCTTTCTCACATAATTTTCGTTCATTTCTGAAATAACGTCCCTTCACTACGTTAGTGAACAAAGGTTAGTCGAATTTTTTTTTACAATCCACAATATTATCATTTATTTATGTAACTAAACATATGGGGATTAATGTTTACGGCTGACTTAAACTTATTCCTGTCCGGAAATAAATCAATACCATTTAAACATAAAGACCGAGAGACGATCGAAGTCTTTTAACCCCTCATTAGACTGGTTTAGCGATCTCCAAGATAAAACGGAATGTAAGTGATTATCACGATCTAAACGCAATGTCATTATAGATTTGATTCCAATGTCACGAGACCTCTTTCGATTTAATATTTTCTCTACACTCGCAGACCCAAAACTGACTTGAAACTGTCTGTCTTCCTTTCTTTGTTTACCACACTCAAATAAATATTTGATGTTATTTCCTAGAGGAAAGCAAGAATAGTCATGATAATACAGATTTGTGCATTATTGCACACAGAATGTCATGTGATGAAATAGCGATCTTTTTTCCTGATATCCTGTAAGGCAAGGCCATAACAGCGCCAACTCCAAAACATTTGTCCTAAACGTAATGAACGCATTAGGCATAACGTTTCCAAGAACACAGGAAGCTGCGTTTGAGGTATTCTTTTACAAGACTTTAAATCAGTTATTACGAATTAAACAATTAGTTTGAAATGGTCTAGTCCAGAATTTAAACTTTCTCGACAAAGGACAAGAATTGGAGGGTTCATAGCCTATTAATTATTTATTGCATCATAAAATGTCCATCCATCAATTTAACGTGGATTACTGGTGGTTTCTAAACCTACGCGATAGTCATAGTAGTGGACAAGACATCGGTCTTTATAATAATAATATTCAAGATATATTTATTTATATCTTGTTAAAATCACGGTAATAACTAACCTATCGTCTGAACGTTTTGTGCTGGTATCAGGTGATGTCGATTATTCTTCGGATGCGGGGAAAAATGCTCCTGTATGCACGGTTTATAGGAAAGGATAGAACTGTGAATGTGTAACCAATTATATAACTATTTTTGTACTATACTGACTTTAAAAAATGTTTGAAAAGTGTCTTTTTTGAACAAACCTTGAATTTCTTGACATTTGTTAATATTAGAAGTTTCTCAACACTCTGGTTTTAAATAAAGAGACCGACTAGTATTTTCCCTAAGTGATATTTACAAACCATTTTGCGCTGCTATATACGATAGCAAGGAAAAAAATAATTAAGTGACAGGGTAGACCATGCATTATTACGATATAAACAAATTCAAACTGACATATCTGATGTGTTGGATTGATTTAAAGTAATATTGAAAGATTATTCGAAAACAAAAATTGCTAATTGAAAGTCATTCTAGTGACGACCAGCAAATTAAAGCAAGTTTTATATTAAGTCTGCCATTGCTTTGGCAGCGAGTGTATTCATGGGTGGATCTAGAATTATCATTTAGGGGTGGTAACACGCGTAAACAAGTATGCGAGGGGTCATTACCACGGAACTACTGAAGGGAGGCCAGAAAAATAGGAGTTTCGGATCTGTCGATGACCAATGCTGATTTATAGTCCTGAACATTTCCCACCAACCCACTCCTGAAAACTTGTAAAACAAGTATGCATCTGTGATTGTAGCCAAAAGTGGGTCCAGATGGAAGCTAGCGTTTTGGTTTGAGAGCTGTAGTAATGTGAACTCGTAGACAGATCTTTATACACTGAGAAGGTATAGATGATTCACCTTTAGTAAATTTCAGTGGGCCATTATATATTGCTATTAGATTCCACACAGAATAATAAATATAGTTTTCTTAAAGAAAATTCGTCTGCGGCTAACGCGATGTTTGAAATACAAAACCCATGATGTGTTTGTAACGCCAGATCGCCATCTATCTTGAATGTGTCATTTATATTTGTCAAAGAGGCCCAAAGATGCCAGGTAAGCTTTAAAAGACTTGATTCGGAGAACTGCACAACTTCACCCAGTTGGGGACTGAGTCTGAGCGAGAACGACAAAACTTCCTGAAGAATATGATAAAACATTAGTAAAGTCAGTTTATGATATTCTGCAAGCAAAATGTTAGCTGTTGATATTAACCGAGTTACCGGAGCGAGTGAGTTCAAAAGTTGCCGGCTTTGAAAATAGTTAAATACTCAACCAAGGCAGTGAAATATTCAAGAAAGACAGCAAAGACATTGAAGAACACATGGGAGTGGGTAAAGTTATTGTTTTTGCTTCCATTGTTAGTGATAAACCAGATAAATGTACTTTTGTGATATAGAAGGAATAAAGAATCCTTTCAAGTCGAACGGAGCAATATTTGCAAACGGCCGATAATCCATGACCTGAAATGTGCACATTATTTCACCTTCACCTTAGTACAACGGGGATACTTCTTAAGAAAAATATATTTAGAAGGGGGGAATGGTGGTAACAACCAAAACTGTTACATGTTTTAAAACAGAGGCGCCACTCACTAAAATTGCTCGCTGCAACCACGGTATGGGGACCACTACACATCACTGCTTCGAACTCCAGCCGCCAGATGTTTCTGCATTTACAGCGTTCCATGCCATAATTTTGAACATTTAACTATAAACAAAACTTAATATAGGAAGCGTTCTGGTTGTATTGAGCTAAATATGTGTGTGACTGAATGTGTGTGTGTGTGTGTGTGTGTGTGTGTTGCCGATAACATTTAGGTTTGTATCAAGTGATTTACAGCGATATCTAGATATATATTATAGGTATAGAGTCAGTGATAACGCAAAATAGTTTTAATAGTTAACAACATAAAATATACCTCTCCGTCGATAACCTTTAACTTTGGGAGATATAAGTTTTACTGTTTTCGCCCCCATATGTATTTAATTTTCATATAAATTCAGAACGTCGAATGTTAGATGCATAACTAAAGATCACAAATTCATTTGCTTGTGCTAAACTAAAACTGTTATTTCTAGTGAGATGTATATATATATATATATATATATATATATATATATATATATATATATATATATATATATATATATATATATATATATATATATATATATACATACATACATACATACATACATACATACATACATACAATGGCGACATCACTGCATATGTCCTTATTTATTTTATTCAGATCCGTATCAGAATATTTTAGCCTATTTAGTTTTGCAATTCTATATCTGTTCCAGGATCTCTCGCTCCAGTTGTTGTCCTCCTTCACATCAGAGCTTATTGCTCTTACGCTGTGTCATCCGTAGACCTTCTGGAGTGTATATATATATATATATATATATATATATATATATATATATATATATATATATATATATATATATATATATATATATATATAGTCTTAAGCGGCATTCATGCACGAAAAGTCTATTTTGACTATTACAATGTTTTGAATTAGTTTTTACATGCAGGATGGAGCCCAGGTATTGCACTACACGTCATAATGCTCGGCCACCCATCCAGTATTGTATGGCTACCTATACATGTATTACTGAACGACAAATAATACCGCTTTTAAATAAAGAAAAGAGCAAATAAGAGCAAACCCACCCACCCCCAACAAATCGTGATTAAAGATAGCAATTAAACATTTATGTAACAACTTTAACTCGTATCATTCCTGTTTGGAAATTAGGGATAAATCGGGAGTTGATTATGATTGATATCAAACCGACATCAAAGTGACAATTGAACATTGAAGGCAGCGTTAAATAGACTGGCAAGCTTGGCAAGGTCACAAGGTCACACTAAAATTAAGGCTAAAATGTTGAAATAAACAACAACAACATCAAAGAACGAAAATACTTACAAGTGAACTGACAATCATTAAAAGTGCAAAGTTTATACGATCTGAAGTGTGTCAGACGTAATCGTTTGCGATGTTTCTATTTTATTCAATCCCAACAGTAGAAATTCGCGCACGAAATGTTTAACAAATTTCTACTGTTTGTACGAAATGTTTAACAAATTTCTACTGTTTGTACGAAATGTTTAACAAATTTCTGCTGTTTGTACGAATACACCAGCTAACTTTACAGTGGCTCTAAATGGAGAGCGTTTAAAGAAATATTTCACTCGTAAAGTGGAAACATTTGGTATTGTCACTAGACTGTAGTACGTTTATGTCGTAATCTCTTAATCGAAGAGAACAGACCCATGTCTCTCATTGTGGGCAATAATATCTTAATCGAAGAGAATAGACCCAATGTCTCTCATTGTAGGCAATATTCTCTTAATCGTAGAGAACAGACCCATGTCTGTCGTTGTAGGCATCAATTTTCTAATCATAGAAGACACTCAGAACAGATCAGGCATTCATCTCTAAATCATACAGAACATGCCCAAGGCCTCCTACTGAAAGCAATCGTTTCTTAATCATAGAGAACAGGCAGACGTCTCTCGTTGTGGACATTCATTTCTTAATCATAGAGAAAAACTCATGTCTTTCATTGTAGGCGTTCATCTCTCAATCAAAGAGAACAGGAGCACGTTTCTCATTGTAGGCATTATTATATTAATCATCGAGAAAAGACACATTCCTCGCAGTGTCGGCATCCATCTCTTAATCACAGAGTACAGGCTCAAGACTCTCATTGTAGACATCCACATATTAATCAAAGAAAACAGGCAAAGTCTCTCTGTGTAGGCATGGCATTCACCACTTAATCATAGAGAGATGCCCAAGTCTCTCATGGTAGTCATCCCTCTCTCAATCTTTGAGAACAGACCCAAGTCTCTCGTCCCTCATTGTAGGCATTCATGTCTTAATCACATAGACCATGCCCATATCTCTTATGGTAGTTATTCAACTTTCAGTCATAGAGAACAAGCTCAAGTCTCTCATTATAAACAATCATCTCTTAATCGTGGAGAACAGACCCATGTTCCCCAGTGTAAGCATTATTGTATTAATCATCGAGGAAAGACCCAGGTCTCTCGTTGTAGGCATTCATATCTTAATCATACAGAACAAGGCCCATGTCTTATTGTAAGCATTCGTCTATTAATCATAGAGAACATACCCATTTTCCTTATTGTAGGCATTCATCTCTTAATCATGGAGATAAGATCCAAGTCTTACATTACAGGCATTCGTCTCTTAATCATAAAGAACAGGTCCGTGTTTCGCATTGTAGTCATTAGTTTCTTAATAACAGAGCACAAACCCATTTATCTCAATGTAGACATTCGTCACGTTATCATAGAGAACAGACCCATGTCTGTCATGGTGTACAATCATCTCTCAATCATAGAGAACAGGCACATGTGTCTCATTGTAGGTATCCATCTCTTAATCACAGAGAACAGGCCAATATATCTCATTGTTTGCACCCATCTCTTAATCATAGAAAACAAACTCATGTCTCTCATCATAGAGAACAGGCACAAGTCTCTTTAAATTATTTTTGTAGACATCCACCTCATAATCATAGATAAGAAACCCACGTTTCTCATTGTAGGCATTCATCTCTTAATCATTGAGAACGGGCCGATGTCTCTTGTTGTACGCATTCGTCGCATTATCATATAGAACATGCCCAACTTTCTCGTTGTAGCCATCCATCTCTTAATCAAAGAGAACATGCCCAAGGTTCTCATTTAATGTATTCGTCTCTTAATCATAGAATTATTGAATTAATTCATCTCGTAATCGGAGAGAACATGCCAATGTCTCTCATTGTACGCATGCGTCCCTTAATCATAGGGAACGGGCCAAAGTCTATCATTGTAGGCACTCATGTCGTAATCATAATGAACATACCGATGTATTTCATTGTAGGCATTCGTCCCTTAATCACGGAGAAGAAACCCATGTCTCTCATTATACTCATTAATCTCTTAATCATAGAGAACATGCCCAAGTTACTCATTGTAACCATCCATCTCAACATCAAAGATAACATGCCCACGTTTCTCATTGTATGCATTCGCCTCTCAATCATAAAGAACGAGACCCTTGTCTCAATGTAGGCATTCATCCATCAATCATAGAGAAAAGACCCATGCCGCTCATTGCAGGCATTCATCTCTCAGTCAAAGAGAACATTATCACAATTCTCATTGTAGGCATTCTTCTCTTGATGATAGGGAACGGGCCAAAGTCTATCATTGTAGGCATTTATCTCTTAATCATCGAGAACAGACCCATGTTTTTGTATTGTAGGCATCCAAATCTTAATCAAAGAAAACAAAACCATGTCTCTATTTGTATGTATCCATCTCTTAATTATAGAGAACAGACCCAAGTCTCTCTCTCTCTCTCTCTCTCTCTCTCTCTCTCTCTCTCTCTCTCTCTCTCTCTCTCTGTAGGCATTTGTCTTTTAATCATAAAGGACAGACCCATGTCTCTCATTGAATGCATTCATTTCTTAATCATAGAGAAGAGACCCATGTCTCTCATTGTATGCATTCATTTCTTAATCATAGAGAAGAGATCCATGTCTCTCATTGTATGCATTCATTTCTTAATCATAGAGAAGAGATCCATGTCTCTCATTGTATGCATTCATTTCTTAATCATAGAGAAGAGATCCATGTCTCTCATTGCAGGCGTACATCTCTTAATCTTAGATACCAGGCCTAAGTCTTTTTTTGTAGGCATTAGTCTCTTAAGCATAGATAACAGGCCCAAGTTTATCATTGTAGGCATTCGTCTCTTAATGATAGAGAACAGACCCATGTCTCATTGTAGGCATTCGTCATTTAATCATTGACAACAGACCCATGTCCTTCATTTTTAGGCATTAGTCTTTTAATCATAGAGAACATGCCGAAGTTTCTCATTGTATGCATTCGTCTCTTTATAATAGATAACAGACCTATGTCTCTCATTGGCGGCATTAGTCTCTTATTCACAGAGAACGGATTCGTGTCTCTCAATGTAGGCATCCATCTCTTAATCATAGAGAAAAGGATTTTAGGCCTTCGTCTCTTAATCATAAGGAACAGACCCGTGTCTCTCATTGTATGCACTAGTCTCTTAATCATAGAGAACCGACGCATGTCTCTCATTGTAGGCACTCATTTATTAATCACAGAGAACATGTCCATATCTCTCTTGGCAGGCATTCATCTTTCGTTCCATTATAGAGGATGGACATTGAGTTTTTTATGCATAATAGGCATTAAGCTCTCATTATAGAGAATATGTGTTAATCTCTCATTTTAGAGAACATGCATTATTCTCTCGTTATTGAGGACAGGCATTAATATATCATTATAGTAAATAGGCATTAATCTCATTATACAGGACATGCATTAATCTCGCATTATGGTGAACATGCAATGATTTCGCATTATAAAAGACATGCATTAATCTCTCGTTATTCAGAATATGTATGAATCTCATTGTGCAAACAATCATTCATCTCTCATTATACAGAAAGGCATTTATCTCGTATTAGAGAGAATATGCATTTATCTCTCATTATAGAAAACAGGCATTGATCTCTACGTAGAGAGTACAGGTATACGTATCTAACTGTGGAGAGCAGGCACGCATTTCTCATTCAGAAAAGGTCTTTCTCTTTCATTGTGAAGAAAATACATTAATCTCACATTACGGAGAACATATATTTGTCTCTAGTTATAGAGAACATGCATTCCTCTCGTATTGCAGAGAATATTCATTGATCTCGTATTGCCTGGAATATACATTCGTCTCTCATTAAAGAGAATAATAGGCACTAGCCTCTCTATATATAGAACTACCATTGGTCTTTAAAGAGAATATTCATTCATTTAGTATTACAGAAAATAGGCATTCATCTCTCATTACAGAGAATAGGCATTAGTCTCTCTTTATATAGAACTGTCATTACTCCTTACAGAGTATAGACATTTATCTCGTATTACAGAGAATATGCATTAGTTCATCTTTATATAGAATTGGCATCAATTTTTGTTTACAGTGAATATGCATTCATCTTTCGTTACAGAGAATAGGCACAAGTCTCTCTTGATATAGAACTGCCATTACTCTTTACAGAGAAAAGTCATTCATCTCGTATTTCAGGTAATATTCATTCATATCGTATTAAAGAGAACATGCATTCGTTCATCTTTATATAGACTTGGCATTAATGTTTCTTTACAGTGAATAGGCATTCATCTCTCATTACAGAGATTATTCATTCATATCGTATTACAGATAATAGGCGTTTATCTCTCATTACACAGAATAGGCATTCATCTCGTATTACAGAGAATAGGCATTCGTCTCTCATTACAGAGAATAGACAATCATCTCGTATTACATGGAATAGGCGTTCATTTCTCATTACACAGAATAGGCATTCATCTCGTATTACATCTCGTATTACAGAGAATAGGCACTAGTCTCTCGTTATGTCTAACTGCCGGTACTCGTGACAAAGAATAGGCATTCATCTCGCATTTTAGAGAACAATCATTTAATTCATTCCCATGGCGAAAAAAATTAAAGTGTGTAGTTAGGCATTTATGAATGGGATAACCTGTCATTCACCGCGTTCTGTGAAATAAGGTAAACGTTCCTTCGACGCCAGTTATTTAGCACAGAATTTCCTTTCATTTCCAAAATACACTTATAATTAATTGGAAGTTATTTATCGTTTCATATAGCTTTACTTATTGTATGATAATGAGTCAGAGGTAAATATTGTTGTTCCGGTCTTCGATAAATTTCAAATCCGGACTGTCGAATTCAATGTAAATAAAGGAACAACAGAAAAGTACTAATCTAATTTAATAAAATTTAAAAATGAAATTGTTCTGATTTTCATGTAATTAAACCCAGTCTTAATATCCATCTTTCCTGTATAACGTAATTTCTATCACCTAAACAATGAAGAGTCGATTGAAACATCTCTCTCTCTCTCTCTCTCTCTCTCTCTCTCTCTCTCTCTCTCTCTCTCTCTCTCTCTCTCAAATACATTTCATTGTGGAAATGCAAGCAGGCTTGCGAATACATTTGTTTGATGAATGCATGGCGTGCAAAAAGCATTGACATAATTTACGCGTGACAGGAAAAACACGATTTTTAATTGACAATCAACCAAAAAATATTTTCTGAGTTATTTAAACTGATTCTGTTCCTGTTTGAAGCTACGTAATTCTTTCACAACAATAACTTGTTACTTTATGACCGTTTGTGAGCTGTTTCATCAATTATTTTTGTCAGTAATGTGTTTGAGAACGCAATTTACAGGGAAGTTTTTAAATCAATCAAAGCTGTTCTCAGATCTTTTCAATTTACCCGATCTTTTCATAATTCTGTAAATTCATACAATTTTTACACACTTTTTAATTACAACAAAATTTGTGTCTTACAGTGATTTAGTATCAGTTAAAATGGAATATTTCTGCCAGTCAGATCTGTAAAATTACAATTAATATTTTTATTATTCCGGCATAGAGAACAGATTTATTACTCTAGAACTCCATAGATTTATAGAATTCTTTTTCAGACCGTTAGATCGAATCGAAGAAGACTTAGTGCATGAATCTTATTTGAAAGAAATAGTTTTCCGTTATTTGTTCTGATGTCGTGATGAATTATAAATTTGTTCAAAGACAACATAAGGTTGTTTACTTTATGAAAGAACTATTTGTACCAGCTATGTCACTCTGATCCGTATATCTCAATGACACTGCCAGCATCGGATAAGCTGTCTTTCCTAAAGAATTCTCTACAAACAGGTTTTATTACTGTAATATGAATAAAGCCGAGTTGCTGCGCTTACTGTATAATTTTGTTTTGCAAAGTCTACATATGAAAGTAAGATAAGATTGACAACCTTCTGTTATTTTCCCTTCTTTTCACTGCTACTGATCAAACTAGAGATTTTTACCATTGTTAAGGATCAGTTTAGAATGGCAGCTTTGATTGGATAGTTTGATATGATTAGTTGTCACGTGGCCATCGAACATGGCCGTTGTACTAGAATGATGCAAACTTATTTTCACTGACAACCTTCATGAAGTAAATCAGAGTTGTCAATAATACTGTGCCACAAAATAATTATATTACACCATGTTATCACAAAACACGGCTATTCAACAATGAGTCTTATCTCATGTATAAGTTGTATGGAATATACTGTGTGTAAAATTATACCATACGTTTCCACCAAAAGGACTACATCATGAGCCTTATTCAGCTTAAAGAATACAGAGAAATCATGTGGAAAACCCAGATATTAAATGTTGACATGATTGATTAATACTAGTTGAACAAGCAAGCATAATCGAGATAAAACATTCGTTGCTTGCGCAGTCGGTTATGTAGTGCGATGTATGAAGGACATTTGAATACAACGTATACTTGAGGCATTAATTATGACTGCTGAGAACGGTCAAAGACAAAATGGAATTTTTGAGTAACTTAAACGTAATCATTAGTGTTGATGTCTAATTCTATATTATAATTTCTCCTATGCAGCCTCCTCCCTTATGCAGACACGTTTGTTCTTTCTCATTTGAGACTTGTAGCGGGAGGTTGCCATGCATATTAATTTATAGTTGTTTACTTTGACCTTCTACAAGCATAATGTGTTAGTAGTTTCAACATGTTTGCTTTCACCAGAATTACTGATATATTCTAAATAATGCGATATTTCAAGTATTTTGTTTCCTTATTTTAATTAACTTAAATAATTATGTATGATCACAATATGTTTCGTACCTATGTATTTAACTCACGTGTGTATTTGAAAGCCATTCTGTTAAATACTAGTTCATTTTAAAAACAACACACGAAACGTAGAAACAATAACCAAATTCACAACTTGAACGGTCAAGTTATTTTAAAAGTCAGATTTCTCAGAGAAAAGCACACCATCAGACACAATTTAACGCTTCATGTAGCAACGTGAATCCAAAATGCCTGAAGATCGGGCAATATACGGCTGAAAGAAGAAATCCTAATTAGTTGTGCCTCTTCATTTAACATTTTCCGAAGGAAAATGGTTAATGTCCTAAACAACGTTGTGAATTACAACCTTCTCTCGAATAGTTTGTCGAAAATCTACACACAGTGGTATATAATCCTTAAGAATTAATATCTTTTCAGTTCAAATGCATGGTAAGTTTCTTCGAGCGACAATTATGTGGTACGGTCGAGTGTGATTGGGAAGGTATCGATTTCCTTCATAGCAGCTAATTGGCTAAATCAATCAGAACAGTAATGACTGCATTGTATCCTATTTGTTACACTTGAAACTGGAATTTGAAAAGGTGTTTAGGACTTGACCTGGAATTGTGCTTCAAAGAATTGTAAATCCTTACATGTATCACATATCATTGATGAAAGTTATTTGAGTACATTTGTAAAATCTATTCCATCTCAGATTATATTATTTGACTAATCTACGTGAATCTTTAAAGGGAAGGGTAGCAATTCGAACTGTATGACGTCAATATATCATCTGATTTCACGTTATTCACAAATGTTGGTTTTTAATATCCGTTATATTACCTCAATACCATTAGCTGCATATTTCTAATTTTAGTTGATTTCATCGTTGAAATCCCTTTAGAACTATAGGCATCCTTTTGTACTTTAGCAGTGATATGGCTCCAAGACGACATAACAGTGCAGGTGTACTACCGTAAAACAAACTAAAGAAGGATGATAGGTAAAGAGATAGAAAGCGGGAAAAGGGATTTTTATACAACAAATCTAGTAATATATGTAGACTGAAGATCGGCTTCAAGTACACACACACACACACACACACACACACACACACACACATATATATATATATATATATATATATATATATATATATATAGTCTGTAGATGAAATCCATATGTAGATTAACTCCATGTAGATATATAGTCTGTTGATCAACTCTTTGTAGATATATAGTCTATAGATCAACTCTATGTAGATATATAGAACGGTGATCAGAGCCATATAGAAATATAGACTATATAGTATGTAGACCAACTCCATTAAGATATGTAGACTTTTGATTAAAATCCATGCTGCAAAAGGAACCGCACGACGAACGAAGCTTACTAAACTGGTTCAGTACGGCACAAATTCGTGTTCCTCGTTTTACTACATGTATCTTTTTGTGGTCAAACTTGATAATTTTTTTTTTTATTTACTTCTTATCACCAATGCGAGATTTTGTTTTGTTTGGTTTTATAAACCTCATCAGGGTGGTTTTCTAATAAGATACTTTTAATGCACTTTTGGTATATCTTTTCCTTAGACATTTCTCTAAATTTACGACTGAATAGGTTGGTAAGCTATCAAGAAATGAAAAGTAAAAATAATTTTTTTTAATAACAAATTCAATGTCAACATTCATTACTGAGATATCAGTATCAACATTCATTACTGAGATATCAGTGTCAACGTTCATTACTGAGATATCAGTGTCAACATTCATTACTGAGATATCAGTGTCAACATTCATTAGTGAGATATCAGAGTCAACATTCATTACTGAGATATCAGTGCTGAAAAGGTACTGGTTCTTAGTTTATAAACCTTTTTTTATACCACATGTATAAAACGAATGTTTTGCATTTTCCTGAAAAAATGAACTGCTGCCTTGAGAGAAAGATGCTTTTTAAACTTGGTTTAGCATTTATTTGTGTACTTATGCTTGTTTTTTTATTTCGAGAACACCTGTTTTCTTTTAGATTTTTCTGCTTCCTTTTTATATATACAAAACCATAAACCTCGTCTTATCACCTTCTCTCTCTAGTTTTGGCCATACTATAATGAAAACCGAAGTATTTCGACAATTATTTCAGGGAGGTTATCGGCAATTACTAGATGAACGTAGTGATATGTAATTGCCACTTAAAGGTAAAACCAATTCAAATATCAACAACAAAACCCCACGATAAACATGGTAAATGTTTCATTAATTCTAATAATGGACAATATACTTTGAATGACACCTGCGATCTGTCAGCGACTGGGATTGCCCATGAAGAGAAAGACTGTCTTTAATTTCATTCAATGGGCTATGTTATCTGTCAGTGATAGGGAATGCCCATCAAGAGAAAGGCTGTCTTTAATTTCATTCAATGGACTATGTGATCTATCAGCGATTGGAAATGCCCATCAAGAGAAAGGCTATCTTTAATGTCATTCTTAGGACTATGCGATCTGTCAGCGATTGCGAATGTCCATCAAGAGAAAGGATGACTTTAATTTCATTCAAAGGGCGATGCGATCTGTCAACGATTACGTATGCCCATGAAGAGAACGGCTGTCTTTAATTTCATTCAATGGGCTATGTGATCTGTCAGCGACTACGAATGCCCATGAGGATAAAGGCAGTCTTTAATTTCATTCAAGAGGCTATGCACTCTGTCGGCGACTGCTAATACCCATGAAGACAAAAGCTGTCTTTAATTTCATTTATGGGGCGGTGCGATCTATCAGCGATTGTGATTGCCCATCAATAAAAAAGGCTGTCTTTAATTTCATTTAAGGGACGATGCGATCTATCAGCGATTGGGAATGCTTTCGAAGAGAAGGGACGATGCGATCTATCAGCGATTGGGAATGCTTTCGAAGAGAAAGGCTGTTCTTTTAATTTTATTCAAGGGGCGATGCGACTGTCAGCGTTTGTCAGTCTTCAATTATTCAGTTTCATTCAAGTGGCGATGCAATCTGTGAACGTTTGGGTGTGCCCATGAAGAGACAAGCTGATTTTAATTTCTTTTAAGGTAAAATAAAATTCTTGTATTGGATGTTAACTAGATACTCACTTTGCAACAAAGATAAAATGTGTTGAGACACGGTGCGGATACGGATGAAGTTGTAATTCACACGAGCCAACCTTCAAAAAAACTTTAAATTTTAATTATATGGAGAAGGAAAAAAATAATGTGCTGTAATTTTCTGGGAATTCACTTGAATTTAAAATACAACAAAATTAAGACCTAATTACTAGTATTGCCCTAATTCAGTTGATCGTAAAGAAAATATTTTGACTTGAAATAAATGAAATGTTTAACAACAAAGTTAACATGTGTATGTGCTGACTTCAATTTATTTTGTACTCTGACTTTGGATTTGGAAAGGTATGTACATGTTAATAAAGCACAGCAGAGAAAGATTGAATAGAATCCCTGGGATCACATTGTGGTTGACTTATATTAAATCCTTGGCTAATATCTTACAAGATACACTTGACACAGGAGAAATCCAATAAAGCAAGCTTGATTTGATTCGTTTTTTTATTTCTGGATGTCTAACAAACGTAGTAAAGGACATACAAAATTACATTAGGTTACACATCGGATCACTCGATTATTACTCCGGCCTGCGGCTTAATGACTTTACACACGGAAAACGGGTCTGTAATTTAATAACATTCTTTTAACGGATCTAGATTATGTCACAAAAGTGAAAGATGCGATTAATACAGTAGAACGACAATACGTATTACCTATTCATTAACTTGACGTCATTGTTAAAAATGTGTCCGATATCCGGGATTCTTGAAAGTGTATATTTCGAAACGTTTAACATAGGGAAATAAGGGGCGCAACTATCATATTTGTTAAACACATGAAATGGAGAAAACGAAAACTAATCAAGTATAAAATCGACAAGCTAAAAACAGATTTAGAAAAACTTGTAGTAAAATTAATTGAGTTCCGAAATTCAAGAAATGTTAACCTATAAGGAATTAAAACAGGCGAGAAATAAAACAGTTAGGCACCTTTGAAAATAAACCCTATATAAATTAAATAATTAGCAGGTTAGAGACCTCAAAAAGATTTTTTTATATCAAAAACAATATTTTTTGTATGAAATAAGTAGTTTCTACTGTAATATATCTTCAGTGGAAACATTAAATGAAGACTTGGATTATTAGGCGACTGTAATACCCCCAAGCTAACACAAATTAATAGTTCTTACAAGAAGAAATTCAAGTATATGAAATACTTGATGTACTCAAAAAAGTGAAAACATCATGAATGTTTGAGATCTGGTGGATTTAATTGGGATTTGTTATTATTATTATTATTATTATTATTATTATTATTATTATTATTATTATTATTATATAGGAATGACGTAAAATACCTTATCTTGACATCAGTTACTGAAAAACAGTCCTGAAAGTAAGGACCGACCGTATTTGTTTGTTTGTTTGTTTGATTAGGATTTTTAACGTAGCTTTAACAATTTTTCAGTCATATCGCTACGATGTCTGCTGTGAGGCAGTTTATAGTGATGTCTAGCACTGAGGCATCATGCCGCAGACATGTAGCATGATGTCCCACCCAGTCACATTATCCTGACACCAGGCCGACCAGTCCTAACACTAACCTCTTAATGCTGAGCGTCAAGCGAGGCAGCTGTTAGTACCGTTTTGGTATGACTCGGCCGGGGATCGAACCCACGACCTCCCGCTTTCCGCGGCGAACGCTCTAACCACTAGGCCACCGGAGCGGTATGACCGACCGTATAATATGTTGTTGCTTACCCAATGGGTAAAACTTGAAAACAATAATTTTCAAACCACGAATAGGATTCATTAAAGTGAGATACATATGCAAATTGAATGTATGCTTCAATGCACTATTCAGAAGAAAATAAAAAACATTCCCGGTCGACAATTTCCTAATAACTTTGCAAACGTATTTGATACCGTACCATCGATATTTCTATAAAAAGTTATACAGTATTCTGAAGTAGGTAATTCTATTTAAAAAAATGAGATAAAATTATCTCTAGCAATTATATAGAATAATCGTATGTCAGATTTTTATTTGTGGCAAGACGGTGCTGCATAAAAGGAGACTCTATCTCACCTTACCTGTTAATACTTTGTGCAGAGTTATTATTAATTTGTATGCGAGGTAATCTATATATTACAGGTACAGAAGGAGATAATAAGAGACAAAAAGGTACGTAGTTTACAAATGATGCCAACCAGTGGCGTAGCGAGGGTGCAAAAGGTTCACATTTTTCGCCCTTCCTGCCCCCTCCCCCCCCCCCCCCACACCCCCGGCGTAGCGGAGAGTATTTGGCGCCCGAGGTGACTGGATAAGTACGCGTGGCCAAGATTCAGTCTGAACCAGAATTAATCTCAATCATCCAGACATCCTGGTACGGACTTAGTTGTTTCTTCTGAAGCACACTTTGTAAAAGTATACACTGAATCCTCCAGTCTTCTTCTTCCGGCACCCCCACCCCTAAGACGGCGCTCGGTGCACCCCCGCCCCACTAGCTACCCCAATGTTCCACTCTAAATCTATTGGAATCGTTTGTCTTTAAAAACAGCTCTCTGGTTATTTCACGACAAAAAACAAAGTAATGTCGATAGGAAGTAAAGGGAGAATCCCGATTTAATCATTTCGGAAAAGAATTTTCCGTTAATTTAAAGAAAATGATAGCTAGCATTATTCCAACATATATACCTAAATTTAATTCACTACTTAATATTCAAAATGAATATCGAATCCTGTTGAAGGAGTCGCTAGCCATCTCCAAACGTTATTGCTTGTTCTCGTCTCTATCAAAATCACATGATAATACTTTACAAAATTCTTTTTTAAAGATGTTTTGGCAGAATAAAAAGGGAAATATTTCGGGGGGGGGGGGGAGAAGGGGGGCTATACATGGTAAATTACCAAATTCATTCAGACACTGAAGAGAATGAGAATAGTTTAAGTAATGAAATTGTTGAGTTGATATTTTTATTAAACATTTCGAGTAAAGTAACGATATAGCAGCTGTGGCAACGTGTCATTAGAAGAAACAAAGAAAAGACTTTACACATAATTGTTGAAGAGATATAATTAGTTCTTGGATTAATTTTTACAACCCCTCAACCCAAAGCCCATCCTAAACCCCCACCCCAAAGAAGACCCCAATGTGATTCTTGTGGAAGAATGCTTAAATCTACCTATCAGGAACAATGATAATATTGAAGTTGCAAATAAAGTATGAAAAGGGGAGATAACTTACTTTCTTATGGGTCTTTGTAACATCATAAAATTATTACATGTATTAGATCCAAAATAATCCAATTCGTTATAACTCTGATACGTCACCGTGCATACCGATACCGTGCAAACCCTGCATACCGATAATGTGCATGCCATGTAGACCTATACCGAGCATAACCTTCACACCGATACCGTACATACCCTGTATACAAATCCCGTGCATACTTTACATACGGATACCATGCATAACCTGTATATAAATACCGTACATAACCTGTATACAAATACCGTGCATAACCTGTATATAAATACCGTACATAACCTGTATACAAATACCGTACATAACCTGTATACAAATACCGTACATAACCTGTATACAAATACCGTGCATACCCTGTATACAAATCCCATGCATACTTTACATACCGATACCATGCATAACCTGTATATAAATACCATGCATAACCTGTATACAAATACCGTACATACCCTGTATACAAATACCGTGCATAACCTGTATACAAATACCGTACATAACCTGTATACAAATACCGTGCATAACCTGTATACAAATACCGTACATAACCTGTATACAAATACCGTACATAACCTGTATACAAATCCCATGCATACTTTACATACCGATACCATGCATCACCTGTATACAAATACCGTACATAACCTGTATACAAATACCGTGCATAACCTGTATACAAATACCGTACATAACCTGTATACAAATCCCATGCATAATTTACATACCGATACCATGCATAACCTGTATACAAATACCGTACATAACCTGTATACAAATACCGTACATAACCTGTATACAAATACCGTACATAACCTGTATACAAATACCGTGCATAACCTGTATACAAATACCGTACATAACCTGCATACAAATACCGTGCATAACCTGCATACAAATACCGTGCATAACCTGTATACAAATACCGTACATAACCTGCATACAAATACCGTGCATAACCAGTATACAAATACCGTACAGAACCTGCATGCAAATACCGTTCATGACATGCATACGAATATCGTGCATACATAGTTTACCAATACCGTGCATACTTTACATACCGATACCATGCATACCCTGTATACAAATACCGTGCATACTTAGTGTGCATACCTAGTGTACCATAACGTGTATACTTTATACACCGATACCATATATGACCTGTATACAAATACCGTGCATACCTAGTGTACCATAACGTGTATACTTTATACACCGATACCATATATGACCTGTATACAAATACCGTGCATACCTAGTGTACCATAACGTGTATACTTTATACACCGATACCATATATGACCTGTATACAAATACCGTGCATACACTGCATATCGATACCATGCATACCCCATATACCAATACACCTGCACACCCTGCATACAGATGCCGTACATATGCTGCATACCGTTCCATAATAGGATATTATTAAAGTAAATAAACGCGTGAAACAAGATTTCTAAAGTCCTTACTAATAATATATTTATACCTATTATCAAATATATGTTGGAAAATATTTTAATTCTAACTCACAAATATGAAAACTCATTTGTCAAAATTATACTTAAAAGCACTAAAAACTCTAAAATTCCACGGTACCTATATAGTCGCATAATATTACCAGTAAAAGGCTATTTAAACAAGATGGATGTATTCCATGTACCCTAATTTGTTTCTTTAAAAAGGAGTAAGCAGTCGATATTTCGTTTGATACTGGAATCGTACTAATGAGTTCTGGTCAACCCTTCTACATTTTACACCAACTGGATATGCATCCACTCATTAAATGCAAATCTATAAGATACACCCATCTTAAAGGTGTAATTTGTATGCAAGCAGCAACTTCTATTTTGGTGTATGCAGTACACAAACCTAATGTACAGGCTGCCAAACAGTGTACGCACTGCACGACCATAATGTACAGGCTGCATGACTGTGTATGACAGGAATGTATGTATATGTTTTTCTCTCTTCCACATATTTACATAAAGTTTCTGTCTACATTTATTTTAATTATATTTAAAAAATTCTAATATCAATTCCCATAACTTCAAAGTTTCACGACCATTTCAGTATTTTCACAGCTTGAGCAAATTACAAAGAATACAAAACAAAATTTAGCGAAAGTTTCATTTCTGTTTATACTTCCACATTGTTTTGTTTGTTGAACCAATATGACCGTGCGCACACGGTGTCGAGGTTAATTTAAATCATTTATATTCATAGTAAGATGGTACGAGGTAACTTAACTTTTGACTAAAAACTTTGGGAATCAATCCCTTTAATCTCACAGGTGACGTTGTTATAACCTTGTACGTTCTGCAGAGACCGTCATTTGTAATACACTGCTTGTGTCTCTCGACTGAAAACTTCATGTTTACAAGCAACTTTTTATTGGGTATTTATTAGATTAAATTTGTGCTTTCTGTAAAGAAAACAGATTTGCCATTGATCCCTACATCGGTGGTGATTTCATTTTTCACATCCATGGAGTACACTCACTTTACGACTGAAGAAGATATCCTTAGCCTGTCCTTTTCCGCCTCCACCAAGCAAAACAAAAGACAAAAAAGGAAAAAGGAAAACAGTGTTTTTAGCAACAACATAAAAAACAGAGGCTTAGCTAGAGTGTTTGGAGCCCAGGGACAAGATTCATTTTTAAGCCCCCCTCTGCCCCTTCCAACTCTGAAACCCATTATTTTCATCAATAAAATAACCATCACACAATTTAATGCCAACGGCTATTAAAGAGAAGAAAAAATTAATGCATAGTTGCAATGTGCATACGGTCACATCACACGTGATATAATGATATTTTTAAATTCCACATACAACCTATTTCAAAGCCCGTTTTGGCGCCCCAACTAGTCTGGCGCCCGTGGACATCTGTCACCCTCTGCCCTCACCCACTAGCTACGCCTCTGTAAAAAAATTCATTTCATCCGGTTCAAGTATTACTCAGCTAGAAGAAGTGAATACGCTAAATCTTCAATCATAAAGTACCTAAAATACGGTCCTTTTTCGTTACACACGATGAGCATGTAAAGGCCAAAATGCAAACTATTAAGGGCTAAAGACACATAAGGAACGGATACATTATTCTGCGTCCCCTCAAACTAATCCATCCTTCGCTTATGATAATCAGATCCTACAGGTGATTTATATTTTCCTCGAACATAAGTCAAAAAATCCCTTTTCCAGTAGAAAGAATACAGTTCTACAAGAATGAAACATTAGAATATCAGTTTCTAGAGAAGCCATAATTTGATAAAATTGAAACAAAATGCGAGCACTGACCCACCTTTGCAGTAATTGCACCGACACAACACACGGTTTAGGCATTTTATGTCACGTTTGTGAAGCAGCTTACAAAAAATTGCTGAGAATAATATTGTGATGTGATATTTTCTCTTATATTGCTCTGCTTGTCTTTTAAAATTTAATTCAGAGGTTTAGCTATTTTAGCGAAAACTGAATGGACTTGTTCCAGTCTTCTCCACACACACACACACACACACACACACACACACACACACACATACATATATATATATATATATATATATATATATATATATATATATATATATATATATATATATATATATATATATATATATATATATATATATATATATATTATATACCAAATTCACGTACCAGAGTCTGATAGCTTCCAGAATGAATTCAATCAGATAAATGTATTAAACTCGGATTTATTTCCTTTGCAACCGTCTAGAATGAATTAAATATAGCAGAAACAATCAACAGACAACTATCTATTGCTGTAAACAAGATTAAGGTTCAAGACGTTCCGATAAATAAGATTGTATTCGCCAGAAACATTTAATTTTCTATAGACATCTTTTTTGTCGTGCTAATAATAAATGAGAAAGGTCTGAGAGACCAGTGTTTTTCAATTTTAAGCCGGATTAATTCATATTGATGATAAAATCTCTGTTTTTCAAATTCGTAAAAGTCCCGCTTATTTTATAGGTGTACAAACGTCGGATAATTTACAGACATCATGGATCAACTTGATTGACTGAGACTTTTCTAATGCAATTGGAATTCGCTGCTAAATGTCTGACAAAAATGAAATGGATTTTGTACTGTGAGTGATGTTGTCGTTGTTGTTATAGGGTTTAACGCCAATTTGCAGCACAACATAGGCTGTACATGGCGGTCAGTATTAATGGTGGAGGAAGAATCCTGGAAAAACCCCGGAAAGAACCACTGACCCACGAGAAGCTACCGGCAAGCTTTCTCACAAAATCACAATGGCTGAGCCCTAAACTCGAACCCACGCAGAGTTGAGATGGCAGAGATCCATAACGGTGAGTGAATTAAAGGTTCTAAAGCTGTGATAAAGTAACATATAGTGCACTAGACTCATAAAATGTACTTCTATTGACCTTCAAATAGAGGTCATGGTCATTCTATCAACAATCTCGTTATTTCTTTATTAAATTCATGATGTTAGGAATCAGTTTGGTCGATAGCAGGTGCATTAAAAAGAAAAACATGTACACACTCACGACCGCAATTCTATGAGAGAAAAAGACAGACTGCGATAGGATGTGAAACACACGTCGGACGAGTTTGGTTTCCAGAATATGAACTCCTCCAGGAGGTCTTCTTGTTCTAAATAGTCACTCACCAGAAATCAGCGACATGTTACTGATTCTAAACACCGTGCGCCGAGCTGGTAACCGGACACATACAACCGCTTACTAGGTACCATCATTTCTGACAGTATGTAACTAAGCAACCAAATTTTGAGTTTATGCGCAATTAAGATTGAGCATAAAATCTAAATAGTGTATACATGCACTCGGGTCTGATTTTTCCAATTTAAAATGAAGTATAGTGACGTGTACTCACAAAAAAAAACAGTTGCCCTTTTTGTGTTCCTTTTCCAACGTACTGTTCTCAAATTGTGTAATTTGTTTCACTGCTTCTGATTGTATTTGTCTCAACATTGCAAATTGTGCTTGTCTCAGTTTCGCGGACAGACGAGAATATCCATCTAACACTATACTTTAAGTAATGAACTATGTTGAGGTTATCAATTGTTTTGCTTCTACATATGTGCAGTTGCATGCATCTCCTATCCTTACATATGAGCATCCCTTTTATCCCTGTATTCGTCGAAGGCGGGGGTAATTTAGACTTCCATTGTTTCTCTGATAACGTTTGTCCTATTATTTTTCCTTTTCCTACGATATGATTTCCTTTTCTGCTTGCTCTTTACATTTTGTATGTGCTTTCCTTATTTATCTTTCTTTACTCAAATGATGTTCTTTCATTTCTACATTCATCTTGGTTTCAAATATTACCTATTCGCTCCTTCCTCCTAACTGAACCCTGGCAAAATACTAACGATATGCTCCAGAATCCCTGGTCAGCGTAGACATCTGTGTTGACAATGTTGACACATACATTAGTAGCAGATTTTAGGTCTATTGTAGGCTACAAGCTGGCCAACAAGGTGGTGCCAAACTATATAGACAATGCCGACTATCCAAACAAGCACCTAGGTCAAACATAATTGTCAGGCGTTGATGACATATCTATACGCCAGTCTCTCTGGAATCCAGCTTGAAGCAAGAACAGCCAACATCAATAGATCTTCCAGATTAAGAGGTCTGTTGCTTGTTGTACAGTCCATTCCTCTACAAAAATGGGTGATCTCTCCAATGAACTAGACCTTTAGTGCTGAAAGACAGTTTAACAACACTAATCCATGCCTTGGTACGCCCACGTATGGATACAGAATGTTGAAGATGTGCGGAAAGTACCATTATATAAAAATGCAAGAACTCCGATCGACTGGACTAAGTTGTATAGCGGAAAACTTCGCAATTTGTCTTTCGCAAACACTCCATTCGAACGCGTGACCATCCAAATTTCTAACAAACTCTAGACACATAACCCGAATTTATCGCGTCAATAACTACTACCAACGTGTTGATTACCGTAATACAAGAAATATGCATTCGATAAATTGGCACATGCCTCAAAGCTAGAGGCCTAATGTCAGATGAAGGAAGAATATTATACACACTTGCGTTTCGCCGTACTATTTATGAAGACTGTGCATTGAAGGAGCGTGGGATTGCACTAGCGTTGTACTAAGTCCAAGGAATTGGAAATCATTCCGTAGAGGTGGAAGTGCCAGAAAACATTGTAGTAGAAGTAAACGATTCCAAGCACACTTTGTCTACCTGGTAGGATTTGGCGCAGGTGGACATAAGTCGATGTGAGTTGCATCTGCACGTACCTTCAACAACAACCAATTTTAATACGTTGTTTGACATCCAGTAGAAATACTGGACAATCACAATTCGAACGACACTGCTAGCGTACAAGCGCTGTTTAATGCCAAACAAAAGGTTTTCTAGGACGTTGTACACTATTTAGACTGCTCACATGGTTAATTTAAAAGAAAGTTTCGATAGCACACAATTTTGAAGCAAACTGCAATATTTTGAACTACTTAGTTCCTGCGTCAAAAGCACACTAACCACATCAGAAGAATACATGTCAATTAAGCAGATAGCGTGCAAGCATATCACACCATCTTATCTCTAATGGACAATATGTCCTTCCTCTGCAGCTTGCCAAAGACAAATGTGTCGTCTGCAAAGATAAAAATGCCAGAAAGCGGGTGGAGGTGTATACGCCCAATATGGCCGGAAATTTAGTCCACTCTGAAAGTATTAGAAACTTGGATCCTCTCATAGGTCTTCCCGTGTAGCAGGTGTACGTCAGCCGTCTTTTCGGTTGGGATGTACATGTGCGAAATAATGTGATGGTATGGAGTCCGTGGTTGTGGAATGTGTATGCATTTACTAGTATGGCTGTAAAAAACATGGTCTTATTACCCATTCCATTGCTGTGCTTCTTGTAATACTAAATGTCTAATTTAACTTGTCTAGTACCTACATAGTCTAAGCATGAGGCGCAAAATGGCATGTATTTGGTTGCTCCGCAAATGCAGCAGAATCAGCGCAAACATGGAGACCTATACCGCATGTCATTGACACTGAATATAATGCTTAACTTCGAAAATGGTTGTCAAAAATTAGTTACTTTGAAAACATTAGGCTATATTAACATTACTAATTAAGACACGATTTCTTAGAATTTGGGCTGGGAAGTCAATGCAAGAATGCCTGAAAATGTTTTGCTGCTATTGAAATGTAGCTGAGGGATTAAAGACTGCGTTCCATTATGTAATTTTAATTAAGCCATATTCATTTCGTATTATTACCTAATTCATTCCTCCTTACGCGATAACATTCCGAATGACGTAAATGACCGTGTTATCAGAGCGGTAAAATGCTTTTTTTGTATGTTCCAGGTCTACAATTACTAATTAAAGGAGAGAATTCGTCTTTGACTGGGAACTGATGAAAAGCGAACGAAAGGCAGTAATAACAAGTAAGCATTACATAATTATAGTTGTACCCAGAAAACCCATATTGTACTAGAAGACATGTAGATAATTAGGGTGATATTCGGAGATGAATTTGAGGTGAACATCTTTTGCAGACACTACGCAGTTAAACAGATCATAGGTATTCCGTGGAGTCGTTTTCATGAAGCCTCATATTAGAGGTGCACAGTATTTCCGTATAAAAGTTTTCGGGGGTATTTATTCCGGTAATCCGTACCACGGTACTTTTGAATTGTACCCGACCGTCGGTAGTTTCCGTCGGAAAGGAATATAAGGAAATTCTGTAGTAACCTCGTTTCAAATTTAATGATTTTAAAAGTGTTTTTCATTATTTATAACAAAATAGTTTTCACTTTTTCTCGCAAAACGGTTGAATTTGAGACAAACTATTCTGGAATATGATAAATATAATAACATATTTATGATCTTTAATTACATGTTTGACACGTAACAATTATGTGAACGCGGTGGCCATGTGGAATGTTGAAATATATTCGGAACAAATCAAAGTTTTGGAAACAATTTCCGAGAAAAGACCCCACATGAAGAAGACAGAAACAAAAACAATTCATGTTTAAGTTATTTTTCTCACTTGTGTGAAGTACGTGCATTCGTTTGTAAAAAGGTGAATCATTCTACGATTATCAGGAGCGCAGTTGTTTTTTGTCTAAAAGTTACATACTTTCTGAAGTCCACTAAATATTGTCCCGTTTTTTGCCCGAGTTTTGTCACCTTACTCAAGGTTTCCCTCCCTATTGTATCGATCGTGTCGCTGCTGTAGTAAATTGTGGTCTTCATTATCAACACTTCCTGATTTTGTTATTCCTTTCCGGTGTCCTTCACGGAATCCACAGCAGTGTAAGTAATATCATCCCACCTTTAAATATCAAGTTCTACAACAATTAACATACACATATCAAATTCATTTACTATAATGTTTTGGCCATTTACGTTTTGTGGGATGGGGAGGTAGGTTGTGGTTTTCTTTTGAACCGAAATAATGTATTTTCTTTTATTTCAAGATAAAGAAATTTCCGAATAATACCATTGATATAATATTGTGTTTTCTTGTTTAAAATCAGAGCAAGATATTTTTGCCAGCTACTTATAGGCGCAACTTAAACAAATAAAATAGTACAATCCTGTCCTGAACGCTGAATTGGTCTCTTACATAAGTGCTGTTATGGTGGTATGTATAGCGGTATTTTAAGAGACATGCGCGAGAGGCAAGCTTGGGATCCCATGCCTCATATAAAACCTAAATTAAAATTCTGCTTTGATGTTGAGCATGATTTTACTACGTTTACCTTCGATCGTTCACTTGTTCGTTTCCGATTTAAAGTAATCATGGTGGATAGCATTTCTAAGGCGACCTTGGCATTGGTTCATGATTCACGAAATAGATAAAGCAATAAAACAATCAGACGTCTGTTTCTTATATGCTTTTGCATAAAGACTTACTGTCCATGATTTCACGTGATATTCAGCAAGGCAGTTCTTGTTGTTCTAAGTAATATTAAACTGTCCTTTATAATTAAAAGCAATATTTATTACATTCCCATTTAATCGTTATGTTTGATCTGGTGTTCAATATTGATGTTCATTCCATTTTTCTATGACCAAGACAAAAACTATTTAACGCTTTTAATGTCTTCCAGTCGATATTCTTCGATGCACTGAATCGAATAATGGAATCGAAATTTTCTTGAATTCCATACACAGTCTAATGCAAAAGATATCTGGAAATTTAACTGCAAATGCCGTATGTTACACACGCAAAACTGCATCGGCGTGTCATTCAATGTCTTACACCATATCGAACTAATTTATTTCGCCGACTGGAAACAAAAAACACACATGTAATTTTTGTTTATGCAGTGAAGACTGTAATTAATGCTAGCTTTATCCAGAATAGATATGTGTCGTTATTAAACATTGTACCAAAAGGAAGTCTAGGAAATATAATGGTCAGATATAATCTTTTTTAAAATCTAAATTTGCTGAAATGTCTTTAGCGCATGCCCTATTATAATAATCAAAATGAGAGTCATCACTAAGCATATTAAATTCATTATAATACGTGAGCTCAAAACGTATCATTAGGTTAACTGGACTCGAAATGCAGCATGATTAAGAATATTTTCAGATGAAATTAGTTTTAGCGTAATAAGCTGATCGTGAATACTACAGGGTCATTAAAAAACACGAAATGTTAGAGAATACTTCTTGGCCTGTCAAAACGTGACATGAAAGAGAATGCTTTCTGGCCTATCAAAACACGACATGTTAGAAAATACTTCGTGGCTTATCTAAATATGACATGATGTAGACATGTTCGAAAATACTTCATAGCCCATGAAGACACAACACGTTAGAAAATACTTAATGACCTATTAAAACACGACATTTTAAACACAGAAACCAACCTTTGATAAAGAAATCTGACTTGGCGCCGTTCACGTCATTCCCAAGTTAATTCCATTTACTTTCTTGGCACCGACAAAACCTGCTCTGATTCTTTGTTGAATAGGACTTGTTCTGTTTTTGGATAGGGTCAAACAGTTTACAAAATAAAAAAGACTGAACTTACTGCGACATATTAGGTCAACCACATCTTACGGCATCCTAGATGTATACCCATTTAGTTCGTGCAGACGGAATAAAAAGACTATTACCGTCCTTCCGCTATATTGGATTTTTATACGTTTATTCCAGCAAAATTGACCTCCATTGAAATTTGTGGGATATTGTTCTTTAAAAAAATGATTGCTGTCAATAATTTTTTTAATGACATTGAAAGGAAAATCGTTTCATTTTATTAATCTCGATAACTAGCAGTTTCGTTAACTTCATTTACAAAATGAGCGTCACGTCTACTGCTGTTGCTACGTCTTCAGTTGTTGCCAGGCTTTGTCGTACTATTTGTGGTTTGACTTCTGTTGTTATGTACAACTTTGACATCATCAATAAAAAACGTTTATGGTCGGCCCAATTGTCCTTTTACAAGTCAAGTTGTCAGTGAACCTACAAAATCCATACTAAGTCTAAACACTTTATGGATTTTAAATCAAAATCCACCTTGGAAATAATTCGATGGATTTATGAAGCGTAAAATGGGAGAAATCGTTGAAATAAAGCGTAATAATCAGTCACGCGCTGACGTACAGTAGGCAAAATGATCCATGCAAAATACAGTATGATACCTGGATGGAATAGTTTGTACAATTTAAGTGAATGAACGCTCTGCAGTAAGTACTTACTTATAGAAAGAGACTTGGGACTATTTCCGCCAAGAATAAGTATTTTCGTCAATACGTCACCAAAATAAAAGCTAGTATAGTGTATGACGTATTCCTTATGTCACTTGTTAACAAAAAACAGAGAATTTTACATGAACGCTGACTTGAAACGAAATTTATGAAACGATTTGATTATTGCATGCACATATATAAGTATTTTTTGATTATATGACTACAATACTATTTTGTTTGATTTGCGTTGTAAAATTAATTGAAAATACGTGTGATGCCTCGGTCGTTACGTCTTCATTTTCAATTACATTGTGACGTTATTATTTACGTTATGAATGTTACTTTACGTGTTGCATTTACGAAAACTGTAAAATGGGTACATTTACTTTTAAAAAAAAAACATTAGTCATGTGTGTGATAAATAGAGGGATTCCAATTGGTAATGATTTATAATTATAAAACTTATTCAACGAGTTTCATAAATTTAATATTACATCATTACCATTGCGAGATTATGTTTATGACATTGTCTTTATTTAGTGAAAATAGCTTCGAGCGAAAGAAAATGATATGACTGAATTTCTTCTGGTTCAGACTACACGTCACTTGAAGCGCGTAGGAAAAATAGTCGCAGACGCTAGTTGATTTAGTAATTGATAGTGTTATCATTAATAACATTGAAAAATAGATTACTTCATCGAATACAAATTCAAGGAACAAACACCGTTCTAAATCAATATAACATCTGATTCAGACAGCATCATTTTTCAACACTGAGTCTCCGATGAAAATTCCTAAGAGATGTCGTTTGCTCGGGGTAGTACTGACGAGCCATATACAATATACATCGATTTCGATCACAGTGTTTACAATGTTTCCACTTAAAGCGTAGCGATTGTGCTACAAACTATAGATGTTGCTGGTTATAGTAGTTCTAGGTTTAATGTTTTTGACAGTATATTTTCATTATTTCATTTGAAACAATGATGTGACTGCATAACTTTATGTCAGTTGAAAGACCGACTTCACAGTCTTCTCTTGAATTTAGATGAGTTTATTTACTCTTATTTTGACGTATAAAACAGTATTGTCAAACAGTGTTGTCAAACAGTATTGTCAAACAGTGTTGTCAAATAGTGTAGTGCCTGTTGTAGATTTATACCCACAGCCATGTAGAATTTAAACCTCAGATTTCTGGTGCAGAAATTGTTCTAAATCTATACTAAATATTTTTCGGACGATACCAAATCGAGATTTACTGTATTTGTGATTAGATAGTTTTATTATTTGATTTGGAAGAATATTGTGGTTGAATAACTTTCTGTCCATTAGGCGACCGGCATTTGTCGACATTCTTTATAAATAGAGGTGGATTTTTGCTCCTAATGGTTGACATTCAGATCACATATGGCATAGAGGTGGGATGCAAGTAACAGGATTGGAACCCCGGTCCTCAATCCATTGGCTTCAAACATCGACCTCCAACAAACCGTGCGAGTATGAAACAAGAAGGGAAGTCCACTTTACCGTTGACATTAGTGCGAAACGCGCATCGATGTATTGATTCAAATAAGATTATTAGCCTGACAAAGGACAATAAGAACACTGTGCTTGGTTTAGGTTTCTTATTGGGTTTTTAAGAAGACTTAAGTAGTGGCAATTTCCGACCTAGGTATAGTAAACTGAAGATGGCGCGATCGCTACAATTATTGCTTCAAATGTGTTAAACATGATGTATTACATTTATTGAAAATTTAAAAATGTCCTTTGGCAAGTTTCATGATAACGTTTCTCCTGATTAATTTTAGACCCCGAGATGTTTTTGGGTATTCCATCCAGAAAATTTTTTATCCTGCGAATTTTCAGCTATACTCCCGTTGTTCTTGAAACATTTTTTGGGGGCAATAAATAATCCCAACCGCTTCGGTGGTCTAGTGGTTAGAGCGTCCGCCGCAGTCGTGAGTTCGATCCTCGGCCGAATCATACCAAAGACTTGCAAAAAATGGTACTAACAGCTGCCTCGCTCGCCGCTCAGCATTAAGAGGTTAGTGTTACGATTGGTCGGCCTGGTGTCAGGATAATGTGACTGGGTGGGACATCATGCTACATGTCTGCGGCATAATGCCCCAGTGCTAGACATCACTATAAAATGCCTCACTGCATACATTGTAGCGATATGACTGAAAAATTGTCAAAGCTACGTTAAAAGTCCCAATTAAAAAAACAAACAAACAAACAAAATAATCCCAGTAGAAAGATGAAGACTTTTGTCAAACCTGTTGATTTAGTTGGATCAAGACCTGATCAAAAGTGCATTTATTCAAGCCCATACGTTATTATTATTATTATTATTATTATTATTATTATTATTATTATTATTATTATAAATGTTGTTGTTGTTGTCTTGAACACATACTGTGCTACCTGGACGCCAGTTCAGCCGTTTTGGTTAGCATCCTTTGTAAAAACTCAGTAATTTAACTGAAACTGATTACATGTTTTCGCCTAATCTTTTTTGTCTTTAGTCATTCAACTCGTATCCGCTGGATCAGAAGATATTTAAAGTCGTATGCTTCGTGTTTACTTTGTTATTATTTTACAAGAGCAATGAATAATCATCTTGCTTATTAATGATGCAGAATCAATTATTACGGCGAACGAAAAAGATGTGTTTATTTTAACTTCGCAGCAATGTTGAGTAGAAAATTTATCTTATGTTACCCGATGCTCTTTGAAGTTTTATTCAACAGAGACACCCGTAAGTTACCTGATTCTCTGTTAAGATTTATTCAGAAGAGACATCCCTACGTTGCCCGATTCTTTTTGAAGGTTTACTCAGCAGAGACATCTCATGAGATTCAGCACAAGCGCGTTTTTCCCGTTTGATAATTCTTAGGTCGCAATGGAAAATATCCTTTTGATAAAATAAAGCAATCGTTGTAGCCAGAGTGTAGACAGTCTCGCTCTTTGTTATGACATTCGTGTACTCAGTTTCGCTCTTGGTTATGACATTCGTGTAATCATGGGAAGCTGGTAGTCAAAATATTGTCACTGAAACAATGACATGTCGCTAGGAAGAAAATTGCACAATGAAACAAAAAAAATTATTTAAAAAATATGTTTAAAGGTCCAAAAACAGTTATAAAATAGGTTTACCTTCTGGCAAGAATGAAACTGTTTTCGCTGTTCAGCTACGTTAAATGAGTGAAAGAAAAGTACGACGAATTAATAGTACTAAGAATGGTTGAAAGCATATGTAAAATTAAGAGGCTCAACTTAGAACAAAGTGAGTGAAAGAAAAGTACGACGAATTAATAGTACTAAAAATGGTTAAAAACATATGTAAAATTAAAAGGTTCAAGTTAGAAAACAAGAATTAAATGATTTGTAGAAATTCCTTCCAGTTTAAATTGGCTAAAACATTTGCATTAATACTAAGTTGTTTTGTCTCAGAATTGATTAAAACGCTTTTGATTTGAAAAATAATATAATCCGTAAATTTATTTGCTGTAAGAAGTCTGTAAATTATTCAACATTATCATATTTGTTAATTGCATGCATATCATGTTTTAAGTGTCCCGCTTTCGTATAATCATTTGTAACGTTTAATAAAAATCGGCTTTATCAGACTTAACTGCATTATTAGTAAAACTTCCCTACACTTATTGGTCAAGCGCAAAGCAAATGAGTTTTCCGTGAAGGCGATTTATTTCTTAAATAAAAATATTGTGAATGAAGTAAGACTTAATTTCTTCCAGAAGAAATTCTTTTTAAAAGTTTGTTGTAGCAATCAGATTAATTAGGTGTGGAAATACTTTTATTCGGAAATCAAAGCATTTGTTATAAATGTACTTTTGACCATTAATTGTTATTAACTATGGATGCATTTCCGCTTTTGACGAGTTTTCATTACACATTGTTTGACAAAAAGAACTACTGTTAATCATGCAAACAGTGCAAATGTTATTTTATATCCGACAGTACGTGCTCCTAAAAAGGCAACCCATTTATTGCATTATCGATATTATCATATCTCCGTAAATAGCACTGAAACCCAATCAGTGCATTAAAATTATCGATTACATTATCACTGGATATATTATTGACCATCTCGAACGCGGTTATTACTATCATATTGCGACATTGCGAAGTTTGCCAAATGCACTATATAAACTAGATAGCATAAAGAGAATTCAGGTTGCAGTTATTTCGGTTGCTTTTCTTTCCACAATTTAATTACAATTACACACGCACGCACACACATACACACACACACACACACACACACACACACACACACCAAAGAAACTTAAAACCTTTAGCTGAACATCAAATAGCAATTGCTCGTTGCGGAAATGATATTTTCAACGTCAGACTGAAGACAGACAGACGTTTGACGGCATTCCCTACAGTAGGAATTACCATGATAGCAGCGACATGAAACAATGAACAAACGAGTTTCAAGCATAGTTTTAGCTTTGGTTTTGAAAATTATTCAAACGTAAGGTCTTGACCAGCATCTGGAGAATGTTTGGTCGTGTAACAACAGTGTGGACAAGTATCTTTCTATAGCAGGGGTGCCGAAATCCTGCCCGTGACCTAGTTTTATCGGTTATTTAAATTATATGGTGCGGCTTAAGAAATCACTTATCCGACCCAATAACAATAACTTAGAGTAGCATGTATATGTAATATTTTCCTTTAAACAACACCAATAATGTATCGCCCATAATCTAGAAGACATATTGTTCAGATAATAACAGTCTAAACCAGCTTCTTTGTGACGTATGTTTTCCGTATAGCAATAAGAGTAAAGTCTAAGACAGCATCTAGTTGGTATAGATTTCGACTTCCGGAAAGATGGCCGCTAACGCTTAACCGGCTTGAAGCAGCTGTTTCGTTTTTGTACACCCCCACATCATCCATATATAACCATTTCTTCCTGTGACTGTGACCGGATATGTTGTATACCTAATGCTTTTTGAATCGGAGGCTTTGTGATGTATTCATTTGTAAGAACAATAATGATATTGGTAAGTATTTATTGATTTATTTACTGAGACAAGTTATACAACCGTTTTTCATTGTTTTTGTCAGCATGCCATTATTTACATTGTTGTACGCTTGCATTCACTCTGTGGACATGGATTGTATTCACTATGTGGCCATAGTTTGTATACATTCTGTGGCCATAGATTGTATTCATTCTGTGGCCATATAATGTATTTATTCTGTGGCCATATATTATATTCATTCTGTGGCCATATATTGTATTCATTCTGTGGCCATAGATTGTATTCATAGTTCATTAAAATTTGGTATGAATCAAAACTTTTAGCCACTTCAACGCTTATGAAGTCCATAAAGCAATATTAAGAAAATTATAATAATGTGTTCATACGGAAGCTATATCATGTATGTATACATGTATTTGTATATCTATTTAAGTCTACCTTATATCTCTATGCAATCACTAAGTGCAGCAATAATCTTGGATTATGTTATTTTTGCTTCCCTAATTCTTAAATCAGTGGATTCTCAACTTGCAGTTTCATTCTTAATTCAATTATCTATCATCTTATGAGGTTTGGATATTAGTTATGAAGAAAGGTCTTATCGAGTTCGCCATATAAATCCTATCAACATAGTGAAATCAGTTATAAATCTGCAAAGAATTTATGACAAATAAAAGTCTTGATTTCATCGTACTAGTAAAAGATATTAGTCTGACTGGAAAAGAAATCATTCATATCCGATTGGAAACAATAATGAATTTTAAACAATACTGACTGGTTACCACAACTTAACCGATATAATTGTATTGTTACGTTTTTAGGCTCTAAGAAACAGTAACACAGTAATTGTGTAAACAACAAAGCTTTTTAAAATTTAATAAATAATTTACTTCCTTGAAAAAATTTGTAAAAAGGGGAAAAATTTAGTTTAAGAATGAAATCCAAATATAATCCAAGAATAATTCAAAAATTAAATTTTAAAAACATTTTTGATGAAATGTTTTATTAGATTCAAGTTCGAGCCTGTTAGTAAATCTAAGAAGGACGACGATGACGTATGATGAAGACTGTTTTGCGATTAAACTACATTACCTTGGAGAAACACAATTCTTAACAACCCGGTGTTGGAAATCGGAATACAACTTTGATAAACTGTCTTTGTCCAAGAATTATGATAAAGTACATCCGATTTTTTTACAATCCGAATAAATTAAAGGAAAATTAACATGGATTTAAAAACTATCTACAATAAAAGAAAACGACGTAACGTCAGATGAGCAGCAGAGAGGGTGAATCCTACAACATTTTTAGTATATTTTTGATTATACCCTCCAAATAACACTAGACCCTTCTCGCGAAATAACTAGAAAAAAAAATGACAGTGATTGTTGTCTGAAAACATGGGATTCGCAGGTGATATTGTATTCGCGTTTTCGTTGATTAATCATAAAATGTCGCAACGTCGTTGTCACTCACCCTCTCTGCTGCTATGGGTTAACCGAATATTTGATCTAGTCCTTACTACGACGAAAATCCTTTCAGGATTTCACAAATAGACTAATTTGTAAAACCTCCTCTTGTAAATCAATCAGATTATTAGACTGGTCAGTGAGTTTGAAATTAATTCTGGTTAATGAATTATTATGACATCGCATATAGACTGGATTCACCGGGGACTCAATTATTAAAAACCCTGGAGGAGCTATTGGTGCAAATGAATACAAAATATATCCTTGCTGAGCTTGATTTGATCGTTCTAAATTTATTTGATAGCTTCCTTCGATCACATCACATACTAAATTGAGCGCAATCACCGTTGAAATATTCACATTGAACGAAGCAATATGCCTGCCACCACCATCTGGGTCATTATTATGTTTGAGGATTTTTATTTCCGGTGATGCTGTTTTTTTCCACGTATCATGAATTATTTTGAAACCGACAGCGATGGCATCACTGAGAGATTTATGTAGTTCTAAGATATTATATCCTGTTAGTTTGAATGTGGGGATATCTTTGACGCGTATATTATACTTCGTTGCAAATGTTGTTCTCGTTTGGGGGTTATTGTGATCTAATATATCCTGAATAATTTTAGGTTAAATGTTTCCATGTCATTGATGATTTTGTTACATGTTTCTACAACGCTGATAAATTCATCTCGAGTGAGAGTACCGGATTTAAGGGATATTAACAACAATGAAAAATCTTTATTCATTGCTGTGAAATTGTCAATGATTTTAGGTTCGTTAACAAAAAAATGATGATGCTCCTTTATTTCCTCCTCTTCTCCAATTGGTCGATATACTAAACTAAAAGACTCTATAGTAAATCTATGATCTTTATAACTCTTTATTGGATTATCAGGTTTTATTCTGTCGGTGATATAATCAGATTTTTGTGGTTTTGGTAAATCAACGGTTTTTCCCCCGGGTGGGATTTCAGGCCATCCCAGTACGGTTCTAATAGAACTCTGATAGATATCTACGACGTAACCCTCTGTGCTTATTTCAATGGCAGATGATAGTGTTGGCTCATGAACCGTTATAGCTATTTTTGATTCTTTTCCAGTAATCGATTTTATTCTACGCGCGAATTCGTTATTGATTTGTTCGATTTGGTATGATCCGGTTGGTATGGAAACAACGTTCCAGTCTGGGGTACCGTCGGGTTTATTCTTATTTGCAAATACCAGTGAATTATTGGGTTGTTGACCACCAAATAATTTTGACCTAATATTTGGCCAACTGTGGTATACTCGTAATTTTGCTAGCGCTATCTCCTTCACTGGGACTGGAGAGGGGAAATTGACACTGAATTCTGGATTCGTTGAGGTTATTGAGATCATGCTTGTTTGTACTGGGTTTGTGTTCTCCACTATTTGTTGAAGTAATTCCATCTGTGTTGTCATTGTTATTATACTCATGTTGTATTTCTAATTTTGACATCGCAGAATCATATATATCTACCATCGCTGAAAACTCACTCTCTGATATAATTGTATCATCGAGCGATGACGATATCAATGAGGATAATTGCGAGTATGCAGTAGACACAACATGAAATTGAATTATGTAGTCTTGTAGTTTCCGTTGGCTGCATGAGGATATTTTTTTTGTGATTATTGAAATTATTCCAGCGATTGTTGTTGCCGCAGAAATGCAAATTGGAACAGCTATCGGGGCCATCATTGTCACTGAAGACAGTATAATACCAGCTCCGGTGATTACACCACTCACAGCGTACACAGTAACATCAATTGCGGTAATTCTCCTGCGGTATTTTTTAATTTTCATTGCATACTCCTCAGACAAGGTTTTGAGTCTAGTTTGATACTCTCTGACCTGATCATAGCGATATTGCGATGATGAAATCATTTTTATTTTAAATACGCTATCGTTTTCAATTACGATTTACTTAAATCCGCTACGGATTCCACGTACCAGGTTGCTGAAACCCTAATAAAATTTTTATCAGTAGCTGTTATAGTGAACTTTTCAGTTGTATCCTTGTCGATGATCGTTGAAATCGTATTATTGACCCCGGATGAACTCGACGATGATATATTAAATTGAGTCAATGGTGTTACTAGTGTTAATCGATAAATACCTTTAACGGTTGCAGTGATATCTAATGTATTGTTTGTAGGTGTCCACGCAAATGATCCGTGTTGGATTGTATATACTATGTTGTTGGTTTTCTCATGAGGAATTTTTGTTTTTTCAATGATTGTTATCATCCTCGAAAAATCACCTTTGACGGCTTCGATGAAGTTTTTCGTCTCATCGATGGATTTTTTAATATCAGGGAGTTTTAGTTCAATTTTATCCAACTGGGTTCCAATAAATTTATCAATGATATTTCTACGAAATGCGGTAAACTGTTTTATGTGTTCTTCGGTTTTAGATTGAAGTGTTGTTCCAACAGAGAATCGCCGAGATCAATTATTCTATCTGTAATAGACGAGAGGGGTATGCCCGGTTTGAGTTTACCCTGATCGGAAAATAACGCGATAGTATCCTCGATTGCGTTTTGTTGTTTAACCAAAATATCATCCAGAGAAATATTACTGGTTTTCAATTTACCCTGATCGGAAAATAACGCGATAGTATCCTCGATTGCGTTTTGTTGTTTAACCAAAATATCATCCGGAGAAATATTACTGGTTTTCAATTTACCCTGATCGGAAAATAACGCAACGGTGTTCTCGATTGCGTTTTGTTGTTTAACTAAAATATCATCCAGAGAGATATTACTAGATTTCAATTTACCCTGTTTGTCTTGAAATACAACTATTTCCCCGGGGTCAACACTTGTTAAGTTCAACGTCTCAGCGATTTCATCTTTAATTTTTTTTTTTATATCCTTGATAGAATCAGGAGTTGCAGTGTCATCGGGTTTGGGTTTCAGAGGTCTTCCCCAAATATCAATCATGATATTTTATATATCTCTCTCTAAAAAGCGATTGCTGGTGTAGTCATTTACGACAATGTGTGGTGATTTTCTAGATGCTGAAATAGCGTCAAGGACATTTAATACTTCACTGCCGCATATTGGTGGGTCATTGATTTGTTGTGTTGGTAGCGTAGAATACCAAGTCTTCATTGGAAATTGTTTTATGTAACGCATAAACTCTTTTGGTGGGGCTAATCCATATGAATCAAAATAGACAATCCCACGTGGATCAATAGCGTATGCAACCCAGTGAGTTCCAGGTCCGGTGCTGTTATCGAGATTAATAATACCTGTTTCAGTTTTGTTTGGTTGATGTGGTAATTGATCTTTCATAAAAACACCTCTGAAATTTTTAATCACTAGTTTTTTAGCAGCATCCATTAAATCAAAATTGGACATTGGAACCATAGGTTCGGAAATCGAAGATTTCTGAATTAATAAATCGTTCCTGGTAGTCTCTGGCCTGATCCGTGAACGGATCTCCCGCTGTACCATGAATACGGGGTTCCTGGTAGTCTTAGACCCAATCCGTGAACGGATCGTCCCTTTTTTTTATACCCTCGACCTTTCTTCGGTTCATATGATTCAGAAATGCTCTGTACCGCTTTTGTTCCCAAGCCTCCAACTACCCCCAATGCGGCCGCTTTTGCTACTGCTGGGGCTGCTGCCGCAACCAATGCTGGTATTGCAGCAAACAACGGAAATATACCACCTGTTTTTATCATATTTTTGATAGCAGCCGAAGAGAGTGTGATCTGAACTCCTTTTTTATCCTTGAAAGCATCATTGAAATGTTTCACTTGACGAGTTGTCAGTGGCAATTTATTTGCCCCGCCATTCATTTGATTAGGTTTCAACGTGATTGTGGTTCCACATTGTTTAGCGGATTTTGATTGCAATTTTTTTGACTGACCAGGTGTCAATGACACATTGATATTACTATATGACATTATACAAATACAGATTGATTCTAATGGAAAAATCCTTCGGATTTTCAATCAAAGATTTACCAATGGTGCATCAATAAATCTCATTCGTCCACCAACACCTTCAAGTAGCATTGATTTATCACTGAGAATGACAGCAACCGCTCTATAATTAGCAATACCAACAGGACGGGTTACACGGGCTCTAAAGTGTATATCAACGACAGATTGTCTTGTTAAATCAAGATGTTCCAGCGAAAAGTAATAAATCGGATAGAGGCCTTTAAAATCCAATTGTGATATTTGCAAACCGGTATCCACATTTTGATCACGTGCCATAAATGACAACAGGTTATGATAGACACGTGCAATATGATTCTGACCGTAATCAAGTTGCACATCTTCAGATGGTTCCTGCTGTCCGTTTATTCTCAGCGAGACTTCATTAACACCTAACTGATCAAATATCATCTGACTTTGTTGTTGATTACCAACTCGCGCAGCATTCTGTAACGCTACGAATATATGACGTGGAGCTGAAACCCCTTGTTTTGATGCCAGGTGCCATGTGAATGTACCATTAACATTGTCTTGTTTAGTATCCGTAGTCACTGATAACCAACTCAATAACGACTTTCCTCCTTGGTCCATAAATGATAACAATTTTTCTTCTGCGGTAATTGATGGAGTTAACACTGGCATCCATAATGCTTGTTTTGTTAAAACGACTTTACCATCAGGAACACCAGCATCACGCCATATTGCATCATTATCAGTACCCTTTCGTACAAGCGCTACTGTGTGTTTAGCTCCATAAATAACTTTTCGGACGTTTCTACAGAATCCGAATATATGATGCAGTCGAATTGCACATGAAAATTGTCGACGCTGTCCTTGTAATGTTGCTACGCGTGTTGCAAATCCTAGATTGTAAGTAGTAATAGTATTTATGACATCAAAAGTACCAGCTGGTCTTGTATATCCGGCTGGTGCTGGATCAACTGCAGTGGCTAGTGTTGCCTTGACTCTAGAATACTGGTTGTGTTCAGGGTGATCAGTAATATCCTTAGAAAACATCATAGATGGACCAGTTGATCTTGTATAATCATCAGAATATCTTGCTAACCCTATGATTGTTGTAGCCACATCAACTTCACGGTCAATGGATTCAATTTCTTTTCCATCAATGAGATATCTAGCGCTTTCAAATAACGCCATGATACCGTTATTGACAAAACCAACTCGGGTAGTTTGGCTAATGTCATATGGAGGATCATTATTTGCGGCATCATTTGTTACAAGTTCTCCTTCTACTTCAATCAACGCTTCACAAGGCAAAAAGTATTTACTGGTATCATGAACTTGAAGTTCAGTTCGTGATCGGAGATCGGGTTGTACTGCGTGATAAGAATAAAATTGAAAATCGCGTACAGAATCATCTTTACGCACTGGGGCATCCATATCAAATGCTGGATCAGATGACCTTTTGAACATTTTATTCTATTTATCAGAGTCTAAATCGGATTTTCCATTTCATCGTGAAAAACGCTAGCGTTTTCGTCGTGGTTTTTTAAAGCCACTTCCTGCTATCATGTTTGCTATCATGTTATTTTGGTCCTCTTGATTTACCATCGACGCTAATTTTTCATCTACTGCGTTATTTATAATTTTACTAACACTTGCAGGCATTTCTTCTGTAGACGGTAACGGTTTCTTTTTTCGCCTCACTAATGATGTTATTTTATCCTTCGCAGTTGAAAACGCTTTCCCGGCAAGATCTCCAACAGTACTAATACCCTTATCACGGATAACATCAATGGCTTTCATTCCTAGTTGTTTAGCTAACGGCATCACTTTTGGGGCCATTCTTGTAAATAACCCTGCAATGGTATTACCTAAACCATCTCCGTAGTATGCTCTATAAACTGAAAACCGTGAATTAACTACATAGACGGGGGTTGGTTTATCATGATTGTAGTGTATAATCATCTTGTTATAAAACTAGTAGTTTTTTAATTAGTGATCAATCGCTGTAATAACCATGGGCATCTTTGTGATTTTCAACTAACTCAGCAATGAGTTCTCGATATACATTAATGTCCATGATACCACCGGCAAATAATCGTCTACAGATATCAGCTGCCTCATTAATTATTTCCGGTGAGTTATTTCCGGCTCGTTTCCCTCCGATGAGGACTTCTAACCGTGATATATCACTGAGAATGTTACCAGGACAAGTAACGCTAGTGTTTTCAACTATTCCGCTACCTAAATACTCATCTTCAGTTGACTCCTCTTTACCAAAAAATCCAGTTGGATACTCTACTTTTCTCAATACTTTGTCTTTGAAACTCTCAAAATCATTGCGGTTACCTTCTGTGATTCTAAATCTACCACGGTTTGCCAAGTATACTTTTTTTTATCCAATTCTCGTCGTTTTTTATATACTCTTTATACCCTTTGTTTACAGCTATTTCTCTTTTATCGAGTGAAAAATTCCGCGCGGTAAAGTTAATTAAATCATTGTCATCTTTAAAACTTTTAATTATGTTGTATGCATAGTTTGTAATTATAGTTTGCGGTGAATACATTTTTGCTATAGTAACGTCTTCTTCCTCTTCTTGTTTTCTTGCAATAGCACCTAGTTCTTCTAGTACTTGCTCTTTTTTTTTGTTGTTGTCGTGAAGTAGCTACTATATCCACTGGAAGTGTTTCTAAAGACTTTTTTGTTTGTTTAGTTCTTTTTGCTATTTTTTCTAACACAGGGAGAAAAGTCTCTTCTTGTTTTTTTCCTTGCTCAGAGATTGTTGACACTATCTGTTTCGTTGTTGTAGTTATTGGTTTAAACAACTCTTCAGATCCTGCAGCAAAATCAGTCTGAAGACTCTGTCGTTCTTGCAGTTTATTCCTGACAGAGTCGCGAATTGGTATAAATTTCTTAATTGCATCTAGTCGCTCACGAGCCAATCGGGTCGTTAATGCTTCATTGACCATTATTTGAAATCAGAAACCATTTTTCAATTGCAAAACAATTTTTCCCATCGATGATTCCATCCTTAACGGTCCAGTTTTTTATTGCTGTGAAATATTTTTATTTTTTATCCATTGATTTTGCCTGTTTTTGACAGTTTTGGTGCCATTTTGGTGGTTTTCAGTTGAAAATCTCAAAGAGATTTTACAGTCAAGTAGTCGATTTTACATGGGATTTTCCATAAGGAAAAGCTGTTAAAACTCATTTTTGATGATTTTTAGCCATTTTTCATCAATTTTTGCCTGTTTTCAGTGATGTTTGGTCATTTTTCATCGATTTTCATCAAAAAACCTCGTAGGGTCAAGTAGTCGATTTTGCATTGGATTTTCCATAGAGAAAAGCTGTTAGGATTCTATTTTATTTTCGCAGTGTGAAATATTTTCACTGATTCAATCAAAAAATGACAAAAAAATGAAAATCTCAAGGAGATTTTACTGTCTGACAAAATCTTTTGAGGGTCGGTCAATCAAAATAGTTCATTTTCTTGAATTAACGCTCGTAAGTTTCTAATTTTAGAATTAACTTCCTTTTTCAATTCATATTCGTTACCCAATTCTTTTCGTATTCCTTCCACGATAGTATATAACGGAACAAACACACCTACTTCACTGGAAAATGCAAGAGAGTCTCGAATAGAATTTTGAATTTTTTTGATGAGTGCATATTTCTTTGGTAACATATACTTGTTAGTGCTAACTCCGTATTCTATATCCTGAAAATCCGACTTGATTTGATCAGGATTTAACCCATCTGACAATTTAATATCCTGATTTTTCAATTTTGCAATTTCAACTATGATGCTATTCATATTTTCAGAATTCATATATGATAATACATATTTCTAATTCATTTTTCAAAAATAAATGAGCCGTTAATATTTTCAAAATTCAGTCTGTATATATAAATATCTTTTTTAAAATTAATTCTGTATATATAACTATATTTTTTAAAATTAATTCTGTATATATAAATATATTTTTTAAAATTAATTCTGTATATATAAATATATTTTTTAAAAAAATTCTGTATATATAAATATATTTTTTAAAATTAATTCTGTATATATAAATATATTTTCCAAATTCAGTCTGTATATATAAATATATTTTCAAAATTCAGTCTGTATATATAAATATATTTTCAAAATTCAGTCTGTATATATAAATATATTTTTTAAAATTCAGTCTGTATATATAAATATCTTTTTTAAAATTAATTCTGTATATATAACTATATTTTTTAAAATAATTCTGTATATATAAATATCTTTTTTAAAATTAATTCTGTATATATAAATATATTTTTTAAAATTAATTCTGTATATATAAATATCTTTTTTAAAATTAATTCTGTATATCTAAATATATTTTTTAAAATAATTCTGTATATATAAATATATTTTTAAAAATAATTCTGTATATATAAATATATTTTTTAAAATTAATTCTGTATATATAAATATAAATGCAGACAAAAATAAATAACAACCATGATGAGCGGTTATCAGTCATTTGACCCCCTTGATATAGGCCGCTGTGGTTCTATTTGCATTCATTGGGTCCCTTATTAGGCCTTTGTGTCTTTCATAGGGTTCCTTTGTTAGAGCATTTTTCTGTTTCTGTTTTATATCAGAATGTTTTTTTTTTTGTTTTTGCTCTTTGAGATATGACCCTATGACCGTTTCTTTTAGCCGATAATTCATTCTGGGGTTACCCAATGTGCATCCACGAACCTTTTTTTGGCCGGTAATTCATTTTGAACACCATACGGGGCTACCCAAATGTGATGGAGAGCTAATTACATCCATGGATGTTATTTATTTTAGGGCTTGTATGTGTTTACATTCAACATGCAACCCATTAAATCAAATTCATGGTTGCGTAAGTTGTCAAAAACCGACAACCCACGGTACCGTAAATTTGATAGCATGGGTTTGCATGTTATGTGAATGCACACAGAGGGGTTGCCCTCCCACCCCTCAATTAAATAGAAAAAAAAAACATCCACCGTTTCACCATCAGACAATTTGTCTGCTATGGGGCGCGAACATGTGAAGAATAATTGTCTGGGTTTACAAGCCAAACACGATACCGTTAGACCACTGTTCACGTCCATAAAGAATAACGTTTTTTAACATATATATCTTGTAAATATTCATATAGTATATAAGATGACTTAATACAGCAATCCGCAAGGTGTGCTATTTTATTTTCTTAAATTATTTATTAATGCTGTTTCACAGTATTTAAATGAGACAGAATATTTGCATAAAGCACTAGAAAAAAGAATATAATTGTTTGAAAACATTTTATATTTGATTTCTTTTCTAATTTATTATAGCCCCAGCCGCTGAATCACAATAACCCGACACAATTTAAGGGGAAATAACCCATAAATCAAGTTGACACCATCTAAGGGAGAGAGTATATAAGGCGACTTAATACAGCAATCCACAGGGTGTGTTATTTTATTTTCTTGAATTAATTGTTAATGGTGTTTCACAGTATTTAAATGAGACAGAATATTTGACTTAAACACTAAAACAAAGAATATAATTGTTTGAAAACATTTTATATTTGATTTCTTTTCTTACAAAACAATGTCCGCCGCTGAATCACAATCTAAGGGAGATAACTCCCTTGGTTCATTTGTATACTAACTATTGTTTGTCTAATTCATTAATAACATCACTGGAGAATCTTTCAATGTAGTCTTGAGGGGATCTTATGATTTTGTCGCTGACTTTGTCAGTGTCAGGTTCATAATTTCTGATTGATTGTCCATTTTTTATTCGTTTGTCATAATAGCGTTTTAGTTCCCTGTATCGTTTGCCGCCTCACCTAAGACATAATTGCGACCTTCCCCTAACCCCAACCCCACATCGAATACAGGGTAACGGACCAAGGCTTCCACGACGAAAGCTTTGCATATGATACCAACAGAATTCATTTCTGCATGATTTGTTACACGGTGTCACTGATCCAATCATAAGCCATTTGCAATGATTCATTATACTTAAATCTTTCAGTTAAATGCTTGTTTTAATTATAGTATGAAGGAGTTCGAGAGATTATCGAAAATTAAGCCCTGGAAAAGTGTTCAATTTAATCTTGATAGAGTTTCTGATACACCAAAGAATAAAATTCTTGATAGAACCTTGATTAGTAAAATCAGAGACTGTTTTAATGAATTCAAGCGTGATGGGGCAGCTCATTGTTGGTCAACATTTCGAATTGATGGTGTTGTTGACGCTACCATGAATGATGAAAAAGCAGCAGTGATAATCTCAAATGTTGGGGAAGAAAGAAATTTTTTTCGAATAAAATTCCTTATCCGTGATAATGGAAAATGGATCATTAGGGACAAATACGAGCCTATTCTTAAGGACAAAAAAACTGTCACTGTGACTCAGGATTCAAAACCAGGAATTTTGACTGGAATTGACAAACCCTACTACGAAAGATCTTATCCTGTCACAGCAGTTGTTTACGGGATATATCCGCTCAATGACAAACCTGATATTGCAAAACTAGCACCCATGAAATATTCGACAGGGCTCAGTTGTGTAGCAGCACGAATAATGGAACACTTCACAAATGCGTCCCGGGGAAATAAACTAACTGATCTAAGACGAAAAAAAATAACCGAATGGGAACTGACAGTGAAACAGCATGGGGCAACAATTCAAGATATAGCCAAATTAGAAACATCATTGAGATTTCCAATATCGGTAAGGACAATCACCGGTGAAGTATTATACGAATCGAAATATAATAAAAATGGAAACCCAATACAGATTATTGATCATAACGAAGACGCGTGGTCATCTGCAGTAACAATATTCCCACGGGATAGAACCGTAAAATATCTATCCCAAACCGAAGAGTTTTTTTCAGAGCAGAAATTATTTGATGCTATTTACCATTTGAGTAAAAACGATCCCGTGTCAATGTGGCTATTTCATAGTACTTCAGACGAAGAATGTAGATTTGATCAGTTTGTAAGGCCCAACGGAGAATTGTACCGTACTGAAGAACTGCATAATCAAATGAAACAACTAGCTAGTGAGTTTTCTCTGGAGGAAGACAACGATCAATTATTAGCAAACTGTTTTACACTTCCATCAGTTGTAGCACATTTTGCTAGGAAGAAAAACGCGTGGAAACCAACACGAAGTGAGTTCTTATCAGAGGTCAAATTGTCTTGTCTTGAATACGGCCATGGAGGATTATGGAATACAAAATACACCGCTGATACCGTTATTTCCGTTGATATGATTGCGTGTTATCCAGGAAGTTTTCTTGGGTATGGAGAATGTGAGAAATATTTCAAACGATTTGGACACCCCACACACGAAATGACCCGTGTTGCTATTAATGGACCACTGCCACATTTCGATTTAACCGGATTCGCTTGTGTAGTATCATTTGAAATGGCTACAGGACTTCATCCGTGTAGTTATCTTTGGATTGGTAAACACATGTCTGAAAAACACTGGATGCCAATAGTGTTATTACAGTATATGCTTGATTGTAAGATGTTAAAATCATTAATTGTCAGTGAAGCAATTATATCCTATCGAGCACAGAAATCAGTCTGGTTACCACAACCTGATCTAGAAAAAATAATTAGCGAAGAGCGAAAACTGTTTCCAAATTTCAGTGAACAACAAATCATGGATTGGTCCCAACAGTTATTTGAAATCAGAAACAATGAAGCAAAAGACATTGGACGAAGAATAATCGGTAAATTTACCCAAGGTGGCAAAGATGATAATACGAGATATTCTTCACGATTGATTATAGACAATGCTGAATACGATTTTGTAATCACGGATTTAACGAATAGGGGCCTATATGTCAATCGTAAGGACGCATTTATGTCCGATGGAACCAAATTGGGTACAATTGTTACTTACACTGATGGATACAATCCGCAGTACACACATTTGAGAGCTTCTATGCTTGGTTATGCTTCTATTAATTTATTTTCAATGATCAATAGATTTCCTACCACCGCAGTTAGAGTTGCTACTGACTCATTTTACATAAATTGCAAAATGGCTGATTTTAAGGCTACTGGCAACGAGAATTGGGGGTCATGGAGAATTAAGAAGGAAATGCTTCATGATTATATTCCATCAGCAGATGTTACCATTGAAAATAATTACTTAGAAAGCAATCAGTGTTCAGAATTTTCTAGTGCACCACCGATTTCTGATCCAATCTGTAGATATAAAACAGTTTATTTAAACGGCTGTGGTGGGTCAGGAAAAACAACCCGGGTAATTGAGTTATTTCGTGTTTCCAATCCAAACATGATTGTACTAACACCGACTCACAGACTTGCAAGAGAAATGATACAGAGAGGGGTAAATGCCTGCACTTATCATAGTTTCTTTAGATGGAAGGGAGATAAATGGACTCCTGAGCGCATGGGAGAGAAATTTATTCCTGAAATTATCATTTGGGATGAAATAGACACAGTGTCCGAAGATGTCTTAAAAATATTTCTTGAGTGGTTGTTATTGAAGAATACAAAAGTCGTCATGTGCGGTGATCACGGCCAACCACCACCATTTGTCGGTGCATCTCCCCATGAATGGCTAAAGGGTTTTGTAGACTATTATGAAGAAATTGATACCGATCATAGATCACTTGATAATGAATTAAAAGAATTTAAGAAACTAATTAGATTACAACCGGATAAAATCCAGTGTGAAATAGCCCGTGAAATAATTTCGGAAACTCCCATGAATGAGTTTTGGGAAGCGTGGAGACCAAATGATTTAATCATTGCAAGTAGAAAAATAGTCAGGGACACACTTCAGATGAAGTTATTTGAATTGCATAAACAAAAATTTGCAACACTTCCAGTGCCCCTCTGTTATAGGCCATCGGATACACGAAAACAGAACATCGAAGTTGATATTCCAGGCCTGACAGAGTCAGGGCGTGAAAAGAAGATTCTCGTATTAAATGATATTGTGCTGGTTGATATCAATGTCGTTGAAGATGCATTGCGTGCTAATAAATCCCCATGGACGCTAGGTTATTCAGCAACAATACACTCTTCACAGGGATTGACTATATCGGATACAATTGTTTGGATGGTAGATAATCGCATAGAATGGTCGAATTTAGTCTATCTCGCAGTGTCTAGAGTACGAAAAATAAATCAACTTCGAAGAATTGTCTTCGATGATGAAATCATTGGTGGCGATGATGAAATCATTGGCGATGATAATGATATTATTGATAAAAAACTCTCCGGTTACAAACAACAAGACAAAAAAAAAAACAACGAGAATTTGATATTGATGCTGAATTAATAATCACTTTGAAGCAACAACAAAATAATCACTGCGCAAGTTGCAATTGTATAATGCGTTGGCAGTATTCGGATAAGGATCCTCGCCAATTCACCGTTGACAGAAAAAATAACAATCTCGGTCATGTCAGAAATAATGTGATGTTGACTTGTCTTGAGTGCAATAGACGCAAGGGTGCTAGTTAAGCTCATGCGGTGGTAATTGAGTATCGTCAGGAATTACTTGTAGTTGTTGTCTAGTAAACCCACGCTGAGGGGCAGTTGAATCCAGTTTATAGATTGGAGGTCTACCCGTAGATCGTGTTATACTAGATATCTTGTGTGCAGTAACACTCCAAATAGGATCAGTAGCCCTTTTTGTGCCACCCTCAAGCTCTCCTGGTTCATATAAATACCTCACAATGACATTACTACCAAGAATTGGTTGGGAAACGCTAAAATCTTTTTGAATTTCCATTTCAGGTATTGACTTCTTTTTAATCGCGTTGATAGGTTTCATGTTGATGGTTCTAGTAATCTCGTTATTCAGTGCAGTAATCACAGCTGGTAACCTTTTAACCCATTCACGGGATCTTTTTTCTTGGATGAATTCTTTTGCATATTGATATCCAAATAACCGCTCAGCAAGGGTTTTATTAAACCGTTCTACAATTGCCTGATCACGATGTAGCGCAGTATGTCCTCGTCTGATAGTGACTTTATGATTTTTCATTGTAGATAACACTACACCCTGAAATTCTTTGTCGGGATCAATTTGTAATAGATTTGGCCAGTGCAGAGGACTCCTTCGATAAATCCTTTCAAATGCAGAAGCCACTTCAGTGGCTGATTTTGTTTTTAACGGTTCTGCTTCTTTGTATCGACTTGCAATATCAACTACGGTTAATGCGTATTTGTAACCACGATCATGTGGCAGAAATAATAGATCAGCCTGATGAACTCCATTGGGTCCGGTCACATCAAAATGCGAGAAATTGATTTGTTTAGGCGGTGGTAGATAAATTTGCCATAGTGCCTGTTTGGATAACCAATGAGCCGCAGTGGTTTTTTTCACTTTTGCAGCGCAAGCGAGTTTATGGATTGCTGATTTACCCCTCCAGTATCCTCTTGGGGAATAATAAATAGATTCCATGTTGTTATTAATTACCAGCACCTAACATCAATTTACTTTTCATAGCCGATTTTATCAAAAAGGAAGCCAATTTTTCTTTGAAAGATTTATCAGAAATAGCATTTAACGCATGAATTAATTTCACATCTGCTAGATGCCTGTGCTGCAGATTACTGCTTTTATAAGATACATCATGAAGGTGTCAGGCCTTATCAATAGCGTTTATTTGTTCCTCACCGGGTCGGGGCTGATTTTGATCATTGAGTCTGATATCAAGTCTTGTTCCCGGTCCACAGTAGCTATATCCTGGAAGGTGCTTTTCTCCAGGGTATTTTGCCCATGAGGTTCCAGGGAGTTTAGTTAGCTTGGCTGCGATATCACCTCCTCGGTTTTTTTTAAAGGTTCCTTGAGTTCCTTGGGTTTAGAAACAAATCTAAATTTCTTTGTACTACATTGTACGCATTTACCAGAAAGCGCTGATCGGTTATTTTTAGTTGTAATCGTCGTCAAGTCATCTGTGCCAGTACGTTTTTTACACTTCACACAATATAGATCCATAATTTATATATAACGGCATGAATATAATTGATTATTCAGCTACCCGACGACGGGAACCTATTACATCATGAAATGTTGCCGAATTCAATTAGAATGATTATAATCGGACCATCTGGAAGCGGAAAGACACAACTGCTACTTAATTTGATAACGAGAAGGATGAAATGGAACAAATTGTATTTAATAGCCCCGAGTGTAGACGATCAGCGATGCTATGAAGTGCTAAAGGATTTTAACGAGAAAGCAAAAGAATTTCAAATCGATGAAGATTTTATTGAGTTTATTACTGATATAGAGGAAGCCCCGAGCATTGATGCTATTGATGGAAGTATTAACAATTTAGTGGTATACGATGATATCATGTTAGATAATCAAAAAAATCCTGCTAGAATATTTTCCCGAGGCAGGCATAAAAACACTGATGTGATCTATGTCACTCAACGATACACTCAGATACCAAAAGTGATCAGAGATAATTGCAATGTGTTGTGTGTATTTAACGGCGTTGATACTCATACGCTACGAAATATTCATCAAACTTGGTGCAGCGGTGATATGAATCATAATCAGTTTAGAAATTTCTTTAGTCACGCTCAGTCAAAGCCACACGGATTTGTGACAATAAATTTAGCAGACCCTAGGACACGATATCGTATCGGACTTGATAAAATATTCGGTTAAAATCACCGTAAACCTTAGCAGCAGAGAGGGTGAGTGACAACGACGTTGCGACATTTTATGATTAATCAACGAAAACGCGAATACAATATCACCTGCGAATCCCATGTTTTCAGACAACAATCACTGTCATTTTTTTTTCTAGTTATTTCGCGAGAAGGGTCTAGTGTTATTTGGAGGGTATAATCAAAAATATACTAAAAATGTTGTAGGATTCACCCTCCCTGCTGCTAGATGTTAAAGTAAGAAACTAACTATATTTCACAAAAAGGCAATTTTATAAATATAAATTACTCATATTGTTTTACCGTTTTCCACGTGTTTATTGCATAAAGGTAATTATGGAATGTTTAACCAATCGTATGTGAATCAAAGAAAGAGAACATTACATTATTGTGATCGACAATGAAAACTTTGTTAGTCATACCTAAAACAATATTATCAGGTTTGTTTGTTTGATTAAGATTTTAACGTAGTTTTCACAATTTTTCAGTCAGATCGCTACGATGTCTGTAGTGATGTAATTTATAGTGATGTCTAGCACTGGGGCATCATGCCGCAGACATGTAGCATGATGTCCCGTCCAGTCACATTATTCTGACACCAAGTCGACCAGTCTTAACACTAACCTCTAAATGCTGAGCGCCAAGCGAGGTAGCTGTTAGTATCATTTTTGAAAGTCTTTGGTATGTCTCGACCGGGGATCAAACCCACGACCTCCCGATTCCGCGGCGGTCGCTCTAATCACTATGCCACCAAAGGGATTAATAATAGAAAGAAGTATTATAATAAATTTAGGGTTTGTGCTATTTATAGCTTTCACAGATGTTAGTAATTAATTTTGATTATAAGGAGTCGATGACGGAAAGATATTTCTCAGCCTGAATAATCATTCAATTTCTAGTAAACGTCATAATGTACATTATTCACGAGAATTTATGAAGTGAGCCGCTGGCCTAAGTTACTGAATAAATTATTATTATTATTATTATTATTATTATTATTATTATTATTATTATTATTATTATTATTATTATTATTATTTTCTATCTTTAAGATTTCGAATAGCCTTGTTTTCTTATTAAACAGTAATATAGTTAGTTTTCATCTGATGTATTTAAATTTCACTTTCTTCCGATAAAGTGTTGCCTGTGGTCATACAATAACAGTACATCCATCCAGCCGCCTGCTTCGTGGACTACTTTGTTAACATTGGTTGCCATATTTTCAGTCTGAAGTCCGCGGATGTAGCTTACGCATACTCAGCGGATGTAGCTAGCGCCGCGTTACGGACAATTTTTCAGAAAAAAATTAATATGCTCAATAATATCAAACGAAGGCGATATATTTTCCCTTGAACTAATGACGTATTTTAACTCTTGTTTTTTTTAGAGAATTGTTTATATCTTCGTTAAATGTACGACTCGCTGACTATATATCGACGATTGGTATTTTAAATTATTAAACAATTTTGATTTTGAAACGGATATGCCACACTAACCAGTATTTTTCTTTTAATGCACATGCAAACCCTTTTCATGCAAGAATATTAAATTAAGCTGTGCTTGTATCGATTTCGAAAAACATTCGATACTGTACAGAAGGTAGGGCTTTTGAGAAAACAATGCTTCTAAAAGGTATGGAAAAGTTAAGTTCTATTCGTATATACATAACAAATTTTCAGATTGTTTCGCTTTACATTGTGGAATTCGGAATAGTTTTTGTCTATCTTATTTTCGTATATATTACTGATTTAAAAGACTGCTTGCTTACTAACCGAATATTGTAACGGTATGTATTTACAATATCAGGAAACAATTTATAATGTATATGAAGGCAATTCGTATCTTTTATGATTTTAATGCCGTACATGGACGTAATTCGTGTCCTTTATAATTTTAATACCGTACATGAACGTATTTCATATCCTATATGATTTTAATACCGTACATGAACGTATTTCGTATCCTTTATGATTTTAATACCGTACATGAAGGTAATTGTTATACTTTATGATTTTAATACCGTACATGAAGGTAATTGTTACACTTTTTATTTGAATACTGATATTGTTGTGGAAAACGTTAAAAATCTTCAGAAAAGATAAATTGAAAAAATACAAACTAGTTTGTTTTGTTCAAGGGTACTAACTGCTTCTATATTATGTTGTGCAACACTTCATTGAAATTAGGTTTTCAAGATTTTATGGGTGAAGTAAAAGAAACAGGTACAACAATACATAAAACATGTTGCATTCTAATAGTTTTTTTTAATTCTCCAGCAATATGAAGAATAGTGTCCATGCTGTAGAATAGTTTATTATGCATGGATATAAAATTGATACGTTAACCACACTCATACTTATTACACGATCTTGATTGTTGCAGTTTTTATTCTATCATCCAAGTAGTGGATTCATTTTCATATAATTTTCACGATATTGTTAGCACAAGAAGATCATGTTGTATGTAGAATTGTCACTGTTTATATTCAGAAAAATGCTAATACTAATACTACGAATAGTAATACTAATACTAATACTACTAATAGTAATAGTAATACTAATACTACTAATAGTAATACTAATACTACTAATAGTAATACTAATACTAATACTACTAATAGTAATACCAATACTACGAATAGTAATACTAATACTAATACTACTAATAGTAATAGTAATACTAATACTACTAATAGTAATACTAATACTACTAATAGTAATACTAATACTAATACTACTAATAATAATATCAGTATGACTTATATTTAGCATAATTTTGTCATTATCATTTCATCATGACATAATTGCAACTGTTATCTTGATTATCATGTTCATCTTTATATAGCTTTCACCATAAACCTGAATACAAATTCCTCATTATTTGTATTATTATTATTATTATTATTATTATTATTAGTAGTAGTAGTAGTAGTAGTAGTAGTAGTAGTAGTAGTAGTAGTATTTGTAGTAGTTGTACTATAGTGGTAGTAGTATGAACGTTTGGGTGTTACTATGATGTTCATACTAGCATTTGTTGTTTCGAAACAGTAAAAGATCGAGTTGTTAAATTATTTGTCCTGTCATTCTTTTCGCTTTTTTTCCTGCTATTTTTGTTTTGTTTTACTTTTGCATCTTGCTTCAATTTTAACTTCAGCTGTGTGTAATGCTTGGATAGCATCTAAGTCCACCTTGAATACTTACAAGAAAGGTTACTTTTTATGACCGAGTTGAAATATCGCCTTTAATGTGTGTGTGTGTGTGTGTGTGTGTGTGTAGAAAATTAACATTTCTTTGCATTGTTGTTCCCAGTATATAGGGAAATGTTTTCTAATTACAATATTGTCGTCATTCCCGTGAACTATATCATAGGGTCAACAACCTTCATAATGAAATCAATAGACAACAGTTTTAATCTATAATAGGGCTTTGAAAGGCAAATATCAAGAAGTGCCAATTAAAGGTTGGAGAAATATGACGTATAAAGGCCGAGTCTGTATTGATATATTTGAACGCATGAATATGGGCAACTATTCCTTCATGTTAAGGTATGCAAAAAAGCAAAAGGTGTAATAGTGCCGGAGTGGTTTAATAGCCATAATAGCGTTATCTGAAACATGTGAAATCGTGTTTGTTTGGGCGTTGGAGAGGGGGTATTGTTGTTTTGGGCGGGTTCATTTTTGTTTTGTTTTTGTAAATAGAGACTGATACAGGGTAGTATGTCAGGAGATGTTATTCTATTAGATATATTTGGTTTAGTCAATACATAATGTATTCGTGTGTGTATGTGTGTGTATGTGTGTGTGTGTGTGTGTGTGTGTTTAGGATTTTGTACGTAACTTTAACATTTTTAAGTCAAATCTTTACTGTATCTGCAGTGTGGCAGTTTATAGTGTTATCTCGCACTGAGGCATCATGCCACAGGCACGTAGCGTGACTGACTTTCCAGGCAATGTATCCTGACACCAGGCCGACCAGTTCTAACTCGGCTGGGGATTGAAACCACGACAACCCGCGTCCGAGGCGGACGGTCTAACCACTAGGTCACTGGAGCAGCGTTTTCGTGAATAATCCACCATTGTCTGTTGCGCGAAGCTGACCTTCTCCGACGTCACGCTCTCGATTTTTCATATCGTCATTTAAAATATGCATGCAGAGTAGGCTTGTTATTTTCATGAAACTTAAGCAGGATTTCGGTGATAGGGGACATTTTCAATCAGCGTAATTTTATATATGTTTTGCATAACTTTATGTTGGCTATATAATGAGAAAACAATTATAGCATATTTTATAATTTCTTTTTCGGACGCACTAGACGGAATATTTCAATGAGAGTAATGCAATGTTTGCTTCAGCGACTTTTCACCTGATATAAAATGTTTAGGTCACATCATAGACTATGCTGATTGGGCTATATGAAACCAATCTGGGGTACTGATTGTATAAAAGATATTTACTGATACGTTTTCCAGCAATGTATTAAACTTAATGAATGAATATTTTGTTCGTAAGCAAAATTCGCATAGTATGTTTGGTCAATAAATGAAGCATAACTATAATTACTGGTGAAGGACATCGGGAGATCGTGGGTTCGATCCCTGGCCGAGTCATACCAAAGACTAAATTTGTATGATTTGTTCATGCCCTTAAACCATAAATTAAAACCAACTCAGTATATCACATGCGTTTTGTTTTATGAGCGCAAAGCAAATTGAAGAGAGTATAACAAGGGAAATTTTCAAGAAAGTTCTATGGAGAGGTTGAATCAATATTAGCTTTTGTTGTTTTGCTCAGACTTGTTTGTTCTAATCCTGCTCTTTCTTAGCCTATGTCTGGTGACTGGTTGAAACGAGTTTACCTTTCTCCATATAAGTAATTGCATGATTTTCTCTGAACGTACTACAAACTTATCAATATCTCAAAGACCTGATTTTTTAACGAATTCTAAGCGCTCGATTTAGATCAGAAAACGTCTGTACGATTTCTAAGACATTAGTCATCTAATTTCTGTTTTAGTTTTGAAATGTGTGTTAAAGGTGATGCGATTTCAATTGGAAGCCAAAACATGGTATTTTTAGACATTATTCAACCTACAGTTATTTGAAAATCTACTTATCAGACCAACATAATACTACGCTGAATAAGATGTTTGATATCTATGTCGACTAGAATATGGAGAAAGGAATTCACGAACAAACACAGTCTTGTTTTGGTCGGTATTTTAGATTGATTGCTTCATACATTTCTTGTCCTGTGTTATAATTACACTTTTGAATGATATTCCAGGGCTTAATTGATATCTGCATAAATAGACTATCGCAGGTAATGCTGATTGATTATACATTGTCGAGACTAAACTCGAATTCTGTAGAAGATTTAAAATGTGTTAAGAACATCTGTTAATCTTTAAACTTTCACTTTATCAGTTTTCTAAACAAAAGGTTTAAAGTCATGGGTAATGTTTGCTTTACATATTTATCTTTATTTTTGTTCGAAGGTCTCTCTGTTTTGTGCACGCTACAATTTCATGGTTATTGCTTCATTTAGATTTGTTGTATGCAAAAGTTAGCTAACCCATATGATTTTTGTATAGAAAAAAATGATTAGACTGGTTGTCTGCCAAGGTTAGTTAGGCCATATCATTTTTGTATAGAAAATACAGATTTGACTGGTTGTATGTAAAAGTTAGCCAGACCATATGATTGTGGTATAGAAAAAAAAAACCAGATTAGATTGGTTGTCTGCTAAAATAAGTTTTCTCATATGATTTTAGCATATAAAGGAGAGAGAGAGAGAGAGAGAGAGAGAGAGAAAGAGTAGTTACATCTTGGAAAGTTGTAGGCTTCTAGCTTGTGTTGTTGTCCTTGTTGTTTATGTTCTTGTAAGTTTAACACCATTTGTCAGCACACGATAGGCTATACATTGTGGCTAATATAACTGGTGGATATTGAACCCGTGAAAATCCCGATAAGAACCACCGACCTACGGGAAACTATTGGCAAGCTTTCCTATATATTCATTTCAACCAAACACGAAACTCAAACCCACCCGAACAAAGTATATACATATGTAGTAAGCCTTGAGCAGATTATACTCTATCAATATGCATGCGTGGCGTCAACTGTCCTGAGGATTGTCTGAAAACGTCTTGCTTTAGGGTCAAACAGTGTTTTGAAATCTAAATTTAGATTTAAACAGTTTGAAAAAGATATACCAAAATATAATATTAACATTAATTTTGCTTTTAAACATTCTTGTTTTATGTTTCTATTCTATATTTATTTTCAAGACGACTGTATATTCTGATACTACATTTTCCTTTATATTATTTCATAGTATATGTTTGAGTAGTAAAAACGAGGTGGTCATACAGCTTGAGTTTCTCACTATATGCAAATACTGGACATTCAAATTTAGCATATAGAACAGTGATTGGTACTACTAATATGACAACTTCAACTACTACTACATAGAGATTGTTTCCGATGGTATTACTTGGTTGACTAAGTTTAGTTGCGGCAAAAATAGTGATTCTTCTGTTTCCAAATTCAGTAATTCTGAATATTTTCTTTCGATATAGACTGAATCCGTAACGACTCTGACCGCTGTGTCAGGAAATCTGTTCACCATTGGTAATAGATTTACCGAAACATAGGCAAGCATTGAAGAGCATAAATCTGTAAACTGTGGCGAATCGCCATCTATGTAACCAACAATTGTAGCAAATCGTGTTCCGATAGATATGTAAGCGTTTTTTTCGTCTTGAAAACATATTACTCTTCGTTGCATCAGCGGTTATAAAATGGAGTTCATCATTGGTTTATAATTAATATGGTATAGCTGTAGTGTCGTTATAAAATGGAGTTCATCATTGGTTTATAATTAATATGTTATAGCTGTAGTGTCGTTATAATCATATCGTGCTCCTTGGGTAAATTGACCGATTATTCTTCAGCCAAGATCTTTTGTGGTTTATTTTCTTCACCAGCTTTATCAGAATATTCCTTTTGTTGTGGTAACCAAACTTCTATTTCCTTCCGATATAATATAATTGCTTCACGTACTTCCAATGATAATAATATTTTTTTAATCGAGCACATATCGTAATAATACTACTGGTACCCACTTTTTTCTGAAAAGTGTCTTTCAAACCAAATAAAACAAGTTGGATCAAGACCTTTAGCAAACTCGATTGACTCTATACAAGCGAATCCAGTCATATCAAAATTCGGTAAATATCCGTTTATCGCAACTCTGGTCATTTCATGTTTTGTATGTCCAAATCGCTTAAAATATCCATGTCATTCACTCATTCTAAGAACACGTCACGGATAACACTCTGCCATATCAACCGAGATAAGGTCCTTATGATTGTAAAAATTATTTCACAATCTGCTGTTTCCATATTCAGAACAGCATAGCTGCACGTTTTCACGAAATTGAATTTGTGTTAGCTTCCACGAATGTGTTTCTCTTGCAAAGTGAGCAGCAACTGACGCAACAGTGAAATAATTATTCAGCATCTTTTCAAAATTCTAAGTATGCGATGAAAATTTTTGTTCAAGATTTTTCATTTCATCGTGAAGATATTCAGAACAAATAAATGTCTCCGCTAGGTCGTACAAAATGATTTTAGTTTTCATTATCGGAACTTGAAAATAACCACACGGATACAGGATCGCTTTTGGAAACATTTTTAGTAAAATCGAATATATCATCGGCATAAAATCTAACGATTCGATTTCTTGATTATTTTGTTCCTACATTAATCCACGCATGCATATTGTGATCAATAATTTCAATGAAGTTTTTTAAAATTTATATTTTGATTCGTACAAAATCACTCCGGTTATCGTTTTAATTATTATACTAACTTTTAGGGTCTTTTCTAGCACAGCAGCATCTTCGATGGACGTTTCGGTATCATTAACCATTTCTACCTACGAGTTTATCTGTTTACGTCTTACATCCGTTAAACCGTTTTGACGTATTGCATTTGTGTAATATTCCGTTATTCGTTCGGCTACACAATTTATTTTTGAACATTTCATCGACGCTAAATCATCAAGGCAGTAAGGATCATTCAGCGGATATGCCCCATAAAGAAACCGCGATTAAAGGTTACGCTAGCGTTTAATACGGGTTGTCAATTGCATCCTGTTTTGCATTTTTACTCAGTACAGCAATGTTTTCATTATCAGGGACAGGGTTATGATTGTCACTGATTATCCAAGTATCATTGTCTGTTTCGGCTAATACAAAATATTTTATTTTGTGTATATTTCTAGTAACGTCGAGATAATTAATAATAGATGCTGCTCGTTGGACGTTCATAGTATAATTGATAACATCATCAGTACTTTTGGTGATTGCGTATAATTTTGAATGTAGACCACACATGATACGCACCATCGTTGCGAAATTCTTTCTTGGCGACACAAACACTTTTAATAGATTAATCGTCGGAAGAAAAGAAGAAAAAAAAACAGATTTTGCTTCGGTAAGTCAGTTGATCTTCGGCCAAGATCAAATCTAGATTTAGAAAGTTTGAATTTAGATAATCTCTCAAACAATATATATATTGTTTTTATAAAGGTCCACAATTGTAGCGTCGCGCATGTCTTGGGGGACTACTCCTTACCACCAGCAGAGGCAAAGTAGTTTGTGTAGTGGTTGAGACAATATTGGTTTCCCACGTTTAATATCTTCAGGAGGGATGCTGTCACTACCCGGGGCTTTGTTGTTTGGGAGGGAGTCAATTGCTTTACTGAGCTCCTCTAAGTTTGGCACTTTGTCGAGCTCATCCATGATGGGCACATTCTTTATGCTGATGAGGGCTGCATCGGTGACTGACGTTTTTCGGTAGTATAGCTTTGAGTAGTGCTCCACCCATCTGGCCATCTGCTGCCCATGGTCTGTGATCTGTTCTCCCATCAAAGTTTCAATGGGAGCAACCCCTTTCACTGTGGGACCTTGAGCCTTATTGATGCCACTGTACATACATTGGATGTTTCAAGACTCGGCACTGCGCTGGATTCCTTCACACAGTTGTTGCCAGTAATCGTTCGGTCACTGTCTAGCAGTGCGTTGGGTGTTGGGCTTCGGGCACTTTTAAGAGCAGTAAGAGTCCGTTCATTAGGGCCTATTTTAGGCCATAAAGGCTTTTCCCTTCTCCTCGATTATTGGTTCCATCCTTGATAGATGTGCGTTGAACCAGTCCTACATGGAACGTTCCTTCTTGCCCAACGTGGACATGGCTGTTCTGTAGACGGAACCCGCCATGGCGTTCTACTTGTCTGTGGCATCGTGTATGGAAGACCCAAAAGGCCATATCTCGAAAGGATGTTACAATTACCTTTAAGGATATTAATCGCGATCACAAACAAATTGCGTCAATTATTAATCGAGCATCATTTGGATTTAACAAGAACAAAAAAAAAGAAATTATCAAACAAACAAATTTTAAACCAGGTTAAATTTGATCTTTAAACTGTCAATTAAAATATTATACAAACAGTACTTAAAGTCAAAACGTACTCAACCGTTTCCCAAATCAACACATTTTTGCAGATAAATATTCAACAATATTAGTAGATTTACCTACAATTAAATTTTCTGGATTTAATACTGACACACTAACTAAATCAGTTCCCGATCTTATCGATGAATATTTAAAGAAAATACTTGAGTCATAAAATAAATAAATCCGCCAGCAACTGTTCTCAAACATAACAATGATCAATACGGTGGAAGTCGCCATACGTCACCGGGATTTGAAAATATAACAACAACGATCGCGGTCAATCTTGTATGTGATGCAATTGATGGTAGTTGTAAAAGAAAGCTTGAATATTCAAATCAGTCTCAGCAAGGATATATTCGATTTACATTTACGCCTGAAGTGCCTCATGTATATTTGATATTGTACAATGACCGATCAATGAGGTCTATCTGCTATGTCATAATTATCATGGATGCGTTTGAAAATACCTGACCAGACATGTCACTTGCTTGATTTAAGAATTTGAAATTCTGAATATAAATCTCGCCGTAAAATCTTAACGAATTAATCAGATCAATATATTATATAATTTATCAACATGTGAGAGTTTTTATACACAACAAGGTAGTACTTAAAATACTATCTGAACAATATTTACACTGCCCTCAGAAAAATTTAGTATTAACATAATTATTGATGAATACAACAATACAGATATTTCGTTAACACAGATCTGTACCTGGAAAAAAATCTTGAATCTTTAATTAGACATTGGAAGGAGAATTTTCACTTCTAACGAACTGTCTCAGACCTTTTTCCTACTAACGTGCAGAGTTCCTGGTATTCGTACCCCCCTCCTTTTGTAATCCTTATCCTGTTACTGTTTTTTAGTGACATTCTAGCAGAGGTATCAGCATCACTCAGCGAACATTGCGACAGCTTGTGCTTCAGCAGTAGTTATTAATGCTGGTACAGCTGCTAGAAGCAGAAGTATAAAAACCTTTTATTGAAGCTTTAAAGGAACCCGTAGAAGATGTAGTTGAACTCCTGTATTCGTTCCTAAATCTTTGTTAAAATATTTAAGCTGGGTTTTGGCTAATGCTAATTTGTTTGCACCACAACTAGCCATGTGATGTTTTAATGTTATTTTTGTTCTGAATTTACTTGCAGGATATGATTGTAAGTTAGTTACCTGTCCAGGAGTCAGTGTTACCTCAACGTGACAATGACATTGTATAATATCAATAACAATTTGATTACATTTACATCACTGGGGCATCTATGACTCATTTGTGCACCCGCACCTTCCAGTAACATCGATTTTTCAAAGCTTATGACAGTGATTGCTCTGTAATTAACACCAGCATTTATGCGAGCTCGGAAGTGTATATAAATGATAGCTTGTCTAACAAAGTCTTGGTATTCCAGTGCAAAGTAATAAATCGGACACAGACTCATGACATTTAACTGTGATAGTTGCAAATCAGTATATATAGTTTGATCAGGTCCCTTACATGTCATCAAACAATAATATACACGTGCTATATATACTTTTGATGAAAATTAAGTCACCTATCTTCACATGGTTCTTGGCGTCCATTTATTCCTAATGAAACTTTAGAAATACCGAGTTTGTCAAAATATCATATGACTATGTTCATAGCAAAATACTCGTGCAACACTTTGTAAAGCAATGAAAAATTGCCTCTGTGCAGAAATACCCTGATGTGATGCTATTTCCCACGTGAATACACCATTGGCAAGACTTTGAACACTACCTGTGTAATAAGATAACCGGATGGGATTTTCGGATTCACAACAAAACACTTTTGACGAGGATTTCAATACAATTTGTAAAAATGAATGACTTGAATGAGCAATTATGAATGCGTCGTGTATATTTAATCCAACTATTTGATTATTAACATAATAATGCACATATGTAATTACAAAAAATACAAACACAAACACAAGGCGTGTATGATTCACATTGATTAAACAATGAAAAGATGAATATAGTTTACCCAGCTAGCAAACAATGTAGAATTTTACTCATGTAGTAAAATGAATTCACTTATAGTGAAATTATGCAAATGACAAAGGACAGCTATATAACTTATTTTATAGTCCCTACAGGTACAATGGGTTTTACGAACCCCAAAGGTTCAGCTTTACAGCTGCTACGAATAATTCCTGTGGTTGGCGTGACAGATTGCACCACGTAGACCTCGATCCCTCCGATACTTGGAACACTCGGGTCCTTCTAGCCACTCAAGACACCCCAGACGTCTCTACACTTTCCAGATTCTCTGACACTAGACTCTAGACAGCACCAGACACTACAGGTAATGGACACTCTAGATACAGGACATCGCCGTACACTGTACATTCCCGACACCCCGGATACTGGACAGCTCTGCAGCTGAGACACTCCAGATACTGGACAGCTCTGCAGATGGGACACTCCAGAGACTGGACATTCCAGACACTAGACAACACCAGACACTGGAAAACACCGGAAAACATTGGAGACCGGACCTTTCCATACATCGCTTCAATAATATACAATACCGTGTACTGTGACACGGGTATAACGTAATCACGATAAGTTATACTGATAGCATTACTGACACAATAATTACAAAACAACAAGTTCATAAATAAACCTAACCTTGCTTGATAAGAATCCTACTGTACTAAAAAGTTCTGAAAAATGTAGCCTTACATTACTAATATAAATCCTACGCTAAGTCCTAAACATGAATACAAACGTGTGCATTATTCTGCGTAAACTAAAGTTACAAATCATGCATAATTCACGTGGTAGTACAATAGTGTTATCGTATATACCAGAAATGATTTATACTTACATATCTCTACAGCTGGAGACATGCGTATACTGTCAACTGACAAGACGTAATGAGCTTTACATGCCTTGAGGTTTATTTATTTATGTATTTATACACACCAACATTTTCTGTGATCTGAAGGCATTCAGTTCATCTCATCAAAAGCACTTCGCACGTGCGACATAGGATGAACCGAGCTCCCTGTTTTGAACTTCGACACAATATACATTACTCATCATCATGGCATCGTTGTACGCCAAAAACGAAACTCTATTACACGAATTTAGTAAATAAATAAATAAAGGTTTATACAATTCCGTGACAATCTGTTGTCAATGTCAACCATGATAATATCGATTTACCACCATAATCCATAAAAGAAAGTAATTTTTGTTTTTCAACGAGCGATGTAGTCATTTTCTAACATTTCTACAAAATCAACAAATACGCACCTGAAAATCCTTTATCCTTTTAACATTATATGACGTGCTCTGAAACCTAAATTGTAATTTGTATTAACATCGTGTCTTCTATAGCTGCATCAACAGCATGAACACTACTGTGTTTTGGTCGCCTAATATTATACAGTCTTGCATCAACGTTAGAATTATCTTTCGTAAACATCATTGCTGGACAAGCTGATTTAGCATAATCATCTGAATATCTTGCTAGACCCAATATCCTTGTGGCAACGTCAACATTATCTTGAATAGTTTCAATTTCTCTTTCATCAATCATATATACACGCTAATTTGGTTGTCGTGCTTCGTAAGAATAGTATTGATAATTGCGTATAGATTTATCTTTGAGTACTGGCCTATCCGTGTCGAATGCTGGATCGGATATACGATAAAACATTTTATTATAATCGTTATCGTCCAAAATGAAGAACACTTCCTGCTATCAGACTGCTATTTATACTTCATCTGCTTCACCAGCCAACACTGTTAGGTTTTGATTAGCAGCCTGATTTATTATTTTACTTACATTGGCAGCCATGACCTCAGTGCTGGTAATATTACTGTTTGAGGTTTTTGACGCATTAATCGTACTAATCTATCTTTGATTGCTGAAAACGCTATACCGGCAACATTACCAATATCATCCTGAGTTTTTTCACCAACAAGGTCAATAGCTTTTATTCCTAGTTACTTTGCAATAGGTATTGCCTTTCGGGCGATCCTTATAAATAAGCATTGAACAACATCACGGAGTCCATCACCTTCAATCGCTTTATGGGTAAACAATCGCGACAATATCACTCTGACCATTACGGTGCACGTTGAGCATTGTGTATACTCACCTTATTTGTTATCTAGTTATTGAATCAATGTGATAGTCATCAGCAATTGCAGCAATGAGAGAACGATAAATGTTAATGTCCATGATTCCACCTGTACATAATCGTTGATAAATATAAGCTGCTTCATTACTAACTTCTGGAAAATTATTACCTTCTCGATTGCAATCAGTCAGAATTTCCAATCGTTCAACATCAGAAAGGACGTTGTTTGGACAAGTAAGGCAACTATTTTGAGTTGTAATACCACACAATATTGTCCTGGTTTATAAAACTCTTTCCTCCTTTTCTATTTTCATTGTATTATCAACGATTATTAAGACTCCCGTTATCAAGATAGAGATATTTAATCCATTCATCCTCATCCTAGTTCCAGCATATTTAGGAGTTGTGTATTTTTCAAGTTGTTGAAATCCAATCGCAGCAATATCTACGTGTTTTCCTATCTCTTTTGATTCTTTAGGAGTATAAGCGGCACATTTTGTCGTTATAAGTGAAGATTGAGCTTGTTTAGGAGACTGTAACTTTTGTTAAGGAGGTTGGGATTGTTGCGGCTTTTGTTGTTGAGATTGCTGTTGTTGTTGAGGTTGCGGTTAGCAGAACGAAAATCTGCAATTATTCGATTTATTCACTTGTACCAGGTTTGTGCATCCACAAACATATTTGGGTTTTAAATACATATGTCTGTTTGTTAAATTTAGCAGCTGCAAATGCAGGAATTTGTTGCTGTAGTCTCATATTTTTATTTTAGCATCACCTTCTTCAGTACATTTCTTAAATTTTAACTCTTTCTCTTTCCATTACTGAGTTTGATTCTCTTTCTGCTTCCATGTCACCTATTTCATCACGAATTTGTTCTATTCTCTCAAATAATTCGTAATTTTTGCCAGGAGGTTGACCATCAACTATATCAGCTGGAAGATCTCTTAAAAGTCTGTTCGTTTTCTTAGTTCTTTCTGCTGTTTTACAAGTTGCAACATAGGACTATGACTTTCAGTTGACTTTGAAACTGTTTCAGTGATTTTCCTAACCGGTTTAAATAATTGTTCTGAACTTTCTGCAAGTTCAACTTGATATTCTTGGCGTTTGTGCATGTTTCGCCGGAGAAAATCACGGACTGGTAAAAATGTCTTAATTGCTTCTAGTTGCTCTCGAGCTAATCTAGCTGTGTAAGATTCCATAGTTGGTGCCTAATTATTGTTTAATAATAATCTAGTTCACAGCAGTAAAGAGGGCATGACCCCAAATAAGTGTCACGACGGGTACACTCGCATGCATGCTTGTTGAAAAACACCGCGGATACAAGTACAGTAACAAAACTAAACTAAACATATTAGAGACACTCGCGGTTAGTTTGAAGTATCGCATTAGCGTCATAGACCTTATATTTTCATTTTCGTAGGAAGCATTAGTTTTCACCAAATAACGTCTAGTAAGTTGGTATGTTCGCCCTCTCTGCTGCTCAAGCATGTATTCACGGTGGGTACTCTGTGTTCCTAGTATTGGAATCATTTGTCTATGTTGGGTACTCGGTGTTCCTAGCATTGGAATCATTTGTAAATATTGGCGAATCTGTGTCCGTAACATTGGAATCATTTGTACATATTGGCGAATATGTGTCCGTAGCATTGGAATCATTTGTCTATGTTGAGTACTCTGTGTTCCTAGCATTGAAATCATTTGTACATATTGACGAATCTGTATCCGTAACATTGGAATCATTTGTACATATTGGCGAATCTGTGTCCGTAACATTGGAATCATTTGTCTATGCTGAGTACTCTGTGTTCCTAGCATTGAAATCATTTGTACATATTGGCGAATCTGTGTCCGTAACATTGGAATGATTTGTACATATTGGCGAATATGTGTCCGTAGCATTGGAATCATTTGTCTATGTTGAGTACTCTGTGTTCCTAGCATTGAAATCATTTGTACATATTGGCGAATCTGTGTCCGTAGCATTGGAATCATTTGTACATATTGGCGAATCTGTGTCCGTAGCATTGGAATCATTTGTCTATGTTGAGTACTCTGTGTTCCTAGCATTGAAATCATTTGTACATATTGGCGAATCTGTGTCCGTAGCATTGGAATCATTTGTACATATTGGCGAATCTGTATCCGTAACATTGGAATCATTTATAAATATTGGCGAATCTGTGTCCGTAACATTGGAATCATTTGTACATATGGACTAATCTGTATCCATAGCATATAGGAAGTATTTGTCAATGTTGGCTACTCGGAGGCACTAGTATTGGAATAATTTGTCCGTGTCCCTGGTACTAGAAACATTTGTCCATTTTGGGTACACTGTGTTCCTAGAATTGGTATCATTTTTACATATTAGATAATCTGTCTCCCTAGTATTGGAAGCATTTGTCCATTTTGGATACTCTGTGTCCCTAGTATTTAAATAATTTGTCATTGTGTAGTATTCTGTGTCCCTGGTACTGATATAATGGTTTCATGTTGGATACTCCGTTTTCCTAGTATTTGTGCTTGTTGGGTACCCTAGTATTGGATGGGATATGATGATACATGGTTCATAAACTGCCATAATGCAGACATGGTAATGATATGATTGAAAGCTACGTTAAAAATCCAGAACACACACACACACACACACACACACACACACACACAAACACACACACACACACACACACACACACACACACACACACACACACACAAACACTTTGATCAACAGCGCTGATTGCTGTTTTTGTTTCTTCTTCTGTACCATGAACACACATCACGAATTAAGTCTGTGACCTCTTGTCCCCCGATTACAGTGTTCCGTGCATTGTTACGGCATGGGGTTGGTTGGATGGTGGTAGAATCATTAAATCTCGTTATGCAAATCGGATTAATAAACCATTCCAATGTTATTGTCAACAGCACAACTTAATCATATTGACCGAAATGTTTATTAATCTCTATCCTTCGTAGCGTGAACAATCAAGGTTGATATCGACAAATCAGGTAATTCGTTTGTATCGTATGCTGGTTTGCAATTATAACTCGTATAATTATCTTCTGCTTATAGTTCACAAAGTGACATTCTTAGACCGTACTCGTTGGGAGTTGAATACGTAATTTCTAATTCATCTCAGGAAAGGCAACTTTCTTCATTTCCGTCTAAAAAATGTACTCTATGCACAGGTCAATTAAGTTACTTCATCAACGGCATCATTAGGTCATTCTTTATTTTTACCGCGCATGTATATATATATATATATATATATATATATATATATATATATATATATATATATATATATATATATATATATATATATATATATATATACATTTGCTTTAGTGCTTCCGCCTTTTTCCAGTTTCAACCTATTTTACTGAAGTATTTCAAGGTTTGGCTTAGGTAGAAAAATCACGAGGCGTTTCGATATCTTATACAAAAGTTTGTAGAAGATCAACGTAATTCCGATAAATAACTATGCACGTGACAAAAATAGTAGCTGGAAATAAAACGATATCTTAAAAGGGTAATGTCCACGAATCATTGTCCGTTATCTTTTCGGAACGTCGCATGACACTACTTTGATGCAACAACTTGTTCCCGATACATTAATACCCCGGTATTTCTTTCATTCTGATTGGTATTTTTCGACGAGCCAGATGATAATTTCATTATTCCGATATGTATAGTTTCTATCAGTCGGTTCTGCCTTGGGATAACCTAATATACGGGAATATATTACACAGAATAAAATAATATTCATAAATACAAAATCCATTGATTTATTTTTCTTATATTTGATTGCCCCTTAGCAAGCAATCACAACGGATATATTGTTATTTTTTGAGTCGATATAATCAATTACATGGAAACATTCACAACTTTTCACTCTCCATTTGTGTCAGTAAAGTTTGATGGTGAACAGAAATTGTGCACCAAACAATTAAAAATATTTTCTTTTCTTTGGATTAAGATTATTTATGTTGGAAGAATACTAAATATAGGATTAGTATCCTAAGTAAAATAATTTAAACAGAGATATGTGCACAAACCCTGATTTCAACGTTTCTCGATTATCTTTTTCCACTGAAAACACCATGTCATACAAATGATAAACAGAATACGAAGATGCATTCTATTTGCGGTTCTGATGGAAATGCAATCGACGATTATCAATCATGGGTACTGCTATTTTTGACGTTATAAGAAATGAAGCCAACCCGCTGTTTATGTCGGCTGCTGACAATTCTTATGTCGGTTACTGTTAATTCCGAGTTGACAAGTCAGATTTCCAATATAACATTTTAGAGATACATTAAATTTCATTCTAGGCTTCGCATCATAATCATAAGCATTTCACGGATCAGCCCGCTTATGGAATAAAACGAGCATCTAGAATCGTCAAGCAGTCATCAAGCCGATATATAGAGCTTCTAAAGATTAGGCGCTTCACAAAGTACTCATTTTTATTATTCTCTGCCTCTGTCTTCTCTCTCTCTGTCTGTCTGTCTCTCTCTCTCTGTCTCTCTCTCTCTCTCTCGCGCGCGCGCCATCTCTTGCGGTTCATTATTCACTTCATCACATCACCACCATCATCATCATCATCATCATCATCATCATCTACATCATCGGCATTGAATATGCCTAACTTCTTGAACTAAATAGACAGAGGTTTGAGCCTCTAAACAGCAGGTATGTTCAATTGGCCCTTGATCACAGTACTAATATTGACATTAAACTACCTTTGCAAAGTCGAATTAATTAAGCCTTGTCAAATGCAAGTGTCAATCAAATAATATAACTGGCCTTTGAAAGACTTTCCTTTTTCCTTCCAGACATAATCAAACAGAGCTGAGGGAGATAAAACGGGATTCAGTAACTGAAAATAAATGATAAGTCACAGTGAAATATTGGTAAGTAACAAGCTTTTTTTTAACCTCTCGGGCGTTTTCTTGACAATAAGTGATATTTCGTCGTAACTCAATTGAAGTTAAGAACGCAGAGTTTCTCTATTCAGCGATATAACACATCAAGCTCCTACATTTTAAGATTTTTCCGGACTATTATTTTAACCATCTATTTGTGAAGGAAACTTATTCTATGAAATGTTCAGGTCATGTTGAGCTCATTTGTACGTAGTTGATGGTGTGGGCATGCCTGCTCCGTCTCCCCCAACACCTCATACAGTTATTCCAAATGGAAATGCGGTCACTTTGACGTTGAGAACAATGTGGAACAATAACAATTAATAGATACAAGCATTTGCCATTCTTCATTTTTGAAACCTTCGATGAAGTTGGACACATTCTCAGCGAATAAAGAGGCCATCACGTAGCCTGTTTCATTATTTTTCATCTACAGACATGCTAAGAAAACAATGACGAAAACATAATCAGTTTGATATTCATACGCATATCTAAAAAAAAAATGTGTACATTATTTAAAGAAATATGTAATCCTTGAATTCTACAATTTCCTTACAAATGTGTTCTCTTTATTGAATGGCAATAAGAACCAATTTACTGATTTGGAAAGACTTTATTTCTTTAAACTTAATCTGACACAATTTAGATTGTGAGTGAATATTTACAATATCCAACTCAGAACTACACGAAATTACTTGTAAATTGTATATTTTCCAAAAGCGTGTTAATCATGAGGAACAGAAACACCGCAACCCACCCCACCCCAGAAATAGTTTTGAAATATATTTAAGAATCATTTTTTTTTGCATACGAATATTGGAAACAAGTTTTGTGACGGAAAGGATCTTTACATTAATTAGATACAATTAATGGTAAATTGTTAATGTATTATCTATGTTATTCTTATCTATGTTATTCGACAGTTAATGTTTGCTGGATGGCACATTAAACAGATCGTTTCCGTCCTTTTACCGCTTTGATACGTTAGTTCGTTAACGATCACTCTTTCATATCGTTTTGACCTCCCGCTAAACCAATGCTGGATAGACAGAGAGACTTATCTTCGATTATATACCGGATATGGATTAGAGCAACGTGTGACAAATTAATGTAAATCATACTTGTATATTCGTAATGTATCCATAATGAACGAAGATTATGTGACCTGCAGCTTTATGTGGTTAATTATGTCTGAAAGCGATCCGCCGTAACAGCTGCGTAATACAAATCAATATCGCAAGACTCCTTTTCGTTACAATCTCTTGTTTGCGAATAATTTCCGAGACAATTTTTATATATACTTCATGTTGCCAAGTATTGTGCTTCAATGCATTTATTTATCAGGTTGTTTTTAATTTCTAGATCAATGGCATAGCCAAGCAGGATATAACAAGTTTATGCCACGATGTTTTTATTTGAACTATATGTCTTTTTAATTGATACTATGAAAACAAGTATCATTGCATAAGCTACCCAATGACTGAAAAGTGCGGACATTGCCTCAGTGAAAAAAAAGTGAACTAATTATCCAACAAAGATCATTTAGCAAAGCATGTATGGCAATAGGTATCGAACCAGAGACCTGTAAGTTGTTCATCAAGAACAAACGTCAAGACAAGAGCAAGATTTGTTCCAGATAGATAGATAGATAGATAGATAGATAGATAGATAGATAGATAGATAGATAGATAGATAGATAGATAGATAGATAGATAGATAGATAGATAGATTAATAGATAGATAGATAGGTAGGTAGATAGATAGATAGATAGATAGATAGATAGATAGATAGATAGATAGATAGATAGATAGATAGATAGATAGATAGATAGATAGATAGATAGATGCTTGACTGACATCTTACCTTGCACAAGTGTGGCAGACCTCCAGGAAAAATTTAGCAGATTGGTATTCGTGCAGGAGTTTTATAGAACGGTTAGAGATTTTTATTACTAGTCTTTGTTAAAGCCCTATAACCCCCACCCCATGACTGTCATATGAGTGCAAGCCAAGCGTAGTCACCACGAGGCCCCACTTTGAGAGAAAAGACATATGGTATAGATGACTTCAACCTAAAATCAATAACCAAACGAGCCGCTGTTACCGTACTAATCGCGTAAACGTGTTCATATCTTTCTTGTGCTAAAAATGGTTACAGTCACCGTTCTTATATTTTATACCTTATATCATGACATTTTGAATAAGATGCTGTCTTTTGTAAAATGCACCTATTTGCATCGTTTCCTAACATCTTTGCCGGAAGGTAACAAGTGTGTGGCTTTTTTCATAACTGATCAACATATTCGATCGATTATTTTTAAATCACGCTCTTAATAGCAATGTAAATATTTGTGAAAGTTTCAAAATCATTTGATCCATTTTTAAGAGCATCACTTCAATTTCTTTAATTTAATTAGTAGTTGTGTAAGTTAGAAAGCGATTTATAAAATGTTCCCATCTTCCCTTCATTTTAAACAGAGCAAGGAGAGTGTATGTATGTATGTATGTATGTATGTATGTATGTATGTATGTATGTATGTATATATTATTTTATTTTGATGCACTCATAAAAATAATGTTCTCCTTATTAATCGGAATGAATGGCTCTCGTTCCATTTTGGAAAATTATCATCTTCATTCCAACATTTCAAGGTTGTTTTCCTAATCCAGCCATAGAGCTCAATACTCTCAAGAAACTCTTAACTCACCTATAGTTTTATATATATATATATTGTCTACTATCGTTATGACTAACACATATAATTTTATTTCTATCTAATATCTACTATCGTTATGACTAACAAACATATAATCTTATTTCTATCTAATATCTACTATCGTTATGACTAACAAACATATAATTTTATTTCTATCTAATTGATATATTCATTATGACTTGATCCACACATGTTCCCTGTATAATCTATACAGATTATTTTTGGTGGCCCATCTTTTATTTCTGTGTAATCGACGGTCACAGACTCTTCCGCGGCCGCTCGTTTTGTATTCTTGAACATATTTATCCTTACAAAACCATATATATTTTGCACCATAAGGTAATATAAATAATGACGTTGTTCACAAAATGGTTTTTGTTTTATTTCGCTACATATTTTATGTCCGGTGTTGACTTGCATATTTGGCAACAGGTGTTGCGAGTGAGATAATTAATACAGTTGAGAACCCAGTCATCTTTTATCAGTAAAGGGAAAACAATGAGGTAGGAGCTGTTATCAAAGGGAATAATGTCTCTGTTATGTAGACCGTACATTCCATGATCCTGCTATGCTATTCAAAATGTTACCTTTGTGCGTCTTCCCACCACTCGATCATTACATGACACCATATAGCGTAATCGAAAGAAAAGATGCTTTTGTTCTTTATGTGTTTAAGTATATTCAAGTATATTTTTGAATGCACTTTCTAGAATAATAATCACAAAGTGAGGCACACTGGGATGTAACAAGTCATGTCTTCTAAAAAATATGGTACTTTATAGCTAGTAAAGAGGGTTCATGCTCGATAGTTTTGTCTGGTTTATGGAAATTCCTTTTATTCTATGACCGTATCATAATAATGTCAGCTTTCACTGGCACGCTTTAATCGCTGCGCGATGTTTATGATGATTTTTGGGATCACATCTTCGCGATTGCGGCGTAGATTTAAAAGTATGTAAATTTAGACACTACGGTGTATTTTGATCTCAATAAAAATTTGTTAGAAGTAGAAATTATTTGGAGTTCCCAGTAAATTAATAATAATAATAATAATAATAATAATAATAATAATAATAATAATAATAAAAATAAGAAGACTAATAATAATAATAAGACTACTACTACTACTACTACTGCTACTACTACTACTACTACTACTACTACTACTACTACTACTACTACTACTACTAATAATAATAATAATAACAAGTAAAAGAACAGGAACACGAAAAATTAGAACACAAAGAAGAGAAACAAGAGCAAGAACACGAAGAACAATATCAAGACTAACAAAAGAAGAAACATTGGCATAATTAAGAATTCGTTTTTTTTTAATAATGTAAATGTTGAGGGATCAGTTACATATATCTGATTTAATATATATTTAAATTTTTGTTTGTCAGTTTTAATTTTTTTAATAGTTTTCATTACATTATCTTCTAATGTAAATTTATTCCCTAGAGATGATGTTTACATTTCATAAAATCGGTTCGCCTTAATATTCTTCAGTAAATAAGTAATGTTGACCTAGATACTGACCTTCATTTAAGGTTAGGGACACCCACGTAAACAGGTTTTATTTAAATTTTAAAATGATTGGTTGTTGTCAAGTCAGGATGGCACCCGTGAATAAGAAGTAAACACCTTTTATTCCTAAGTAAAAATGATTGATTGGTTCGCGTCATGGTCAGGTTAGGAATACGTGATATAAACGATCGCGTGACTCATCCCCTAACCGCTCCGGTGGCCTAGTGGTTAGAGCGTCTGCCGTGGAAGCGGGAAGTCATTGGATTCGATCCCCGGTCAAGTCATACCAATGACTTTACAAAAATGGTACGACCAGCTGCCTCGCTTAGCGCTCAGCATTAAGAGGTTAGTGTTAGGACTGGTCGGCCTGGTGTCTGATAATGTGACTGGGTGGGACATCATGCTACATGGCTGCGACATGATACCCCAGTGTTAGATATCACTATAAACTGCCTCACTGCATACATCGTAGCGATATGACTGAACAATTGTTAAAACTACGTTAAAAATCTTAGTTACACACACACACACACACACACACACACACACACACACACACACCGGTTCCTCCATCCCCACCCCCTTTGTTCATTTTGCAATTTTGGGAATTATTCAAAACTGCGTATTATATCACAATATAATCTTTGTTTCAAGGAAATATAGTTAGTTTGGGGCTTTTAAATCAGACGTTTTCATTTTCTTTTCTTGTAGCCGGTTTTTAAATCCATATTAACTTTTCTTCAATTCATTTGGATTTTAAAGGATTAATTCGTGTCTTTGGAAATAGTTGATGTTCTCATACAAAATTCTTGAACAAAGACAGTTTATCAAAATATTATTCAGATTTCCAACACCTGATTGTTAAATCTTGTGATTCTACAATGAACTATAAAAAAACACAACACAAAACAGACTTCAGCATGCGTCATCGTCTTCCATCTTGGATTTTCCTAGAGGACTGGGATTTTAATCAATTAAAACATTTGATTACCAGGACTTTTGTAAATTAATTCGCTGATTATTCTTAGATTTTTTTTGGATTTGATTCTCAAAACCGTAAGTTCCTTTTCCATATTACAATCTTTTTCCAGGGAAAAAATGAATTTGTTAAATTTTACAAAGCTTGTAGTTTTCACTTTTTCTGTGTTACTGTTTTTTTTTTTTTTTTAGAGCCTAAACACCTAACAGGATGCATTTAACGAAAGATTCCATATCCAGCGATAATGCTGAATTTACAATATTTACAAAATCATTTTATTGTATTAATATATAAAATAGCCACAAACACATAAGATATTAGAGGCATATGTTCATGATTTTGTTTGCTGTTTGTCTTAATGTGCTCTTTTAGGGTCTACGGCTATATTCATGTAGTCCTAATATATCGGTGGTTCTGTTGCAATGTATTTCTTAATCTATTTTTTTCCGGTAAAGATAACTATTATACTTATCTCTAAGTTGTAGCGCCCTCTGCTACAACCGACATTGTCGTCGAACGTACTGCCATCTAGTGAGACTGGTCAGTCTATACGTGTATGCAGTCAGTTTCGACCCCCATTATTATGCAGCCGTTTTGAGCCCCTTTAATTGCATAAAATAATCGTCAGTGTTTCATACTCCATCGTACACAATTGGCCCATTGTCATGTAAACGGCAGTGAGAAAAGACACATTATTTCGTTGATCAATACACTATTAAGTTATGTCCCTTTCCTTCACATGGATTTGAAAACCTAAGTAGGTATAGGACTGACAGGGGAAATAACCCACTTCTGGCTTCCCGTTTTTTTTTTATGCAGCTGCTGTTACGGCATATTACAAGATAAAATTGGATCGTTTGAATGTAAAATCATTGGAACCAAACAGAATACATATCCAGATACTTGTTTATTGAACTAATCGGCCCATGGAAGAAAAAAATAGTATTTTTTCGAAGTGTTGAAACTTTTGAAAGTTTTATTTTCATACATTTAGAGGAGGTAATGCCAATAAACACGATAGGTCTTAAGATTCCAACAATTTAGAATATATCCATGTATATCTCATAATTCTGAGTAACCTCTATTTTTACCGTACGAAGTCTCAAATCAGGAGTCCTATCTGGTGGTTTCAGCTATATCTGCATTGACCGGTGCGCAGGCCAAATTATTCCTCCAATATTTAGCGCATTGACCCCATTGTCGGTCAATGACATTAGCGTACAAAAACAAGATTTAATAACTTCTAGAAGTTATGTAATATATATATATATATATATATATATATATATATATATATATATATATATATATATATATATATATATATATATATATATGTGTGTGTGTGTGTGTGTGTGTGTGTTGATTTTCATTCAGATAAGCCAAAATAGTGTTTTTGTCTTCTCTTAAAATGTATGTATCAAACTTGTTTAAATAAACGGTGTTAAGGAAAGAAAGATTATATCGGTATGAATTTAGTCCTAGAAAGCTCTATTCAAAATAATGACTACACACATTCCTCAGCAGGCTGACGACACGTGTGATTTGTTATAGCTTTCATTGATTGTCCTATTTAAAACTGAAGCTATACACAAGTTTTCTGGTACAATCCAGAGTTGTAGACTCTGTTCATTGTCATGAAATTAATTAGGACCCGGTTTTTCTAAAAATTGACAAAATTGCATTTTGAGAATTGTCACCCCACCCCCCACTCCTTTCATGTCACAAAAGTACGCCACGCTGCATCACAGAGAGAGTTGAGACTGATTTGTTTTCATTCTTGGATACATCTCAATTGAAAAATAGCTTGATTTACTTAAAAAAAAACTGGTATTTCAATTTTCATGTCCTATACCTAACCTAAGCATGATTTTCAATTTAATTAATTTGATATTAATTAATAATATTAATTTGAATACATCTTCATTCGTCAACATTTAATTTGAGCAACCAATGCACATCACACTATATTAATCAACGCCCACACAGCTGGACCACCGAAGAAATCGAACATAAATTGTCAACTTGTATCAATAATCCGGATATCGGCATTTTTGTCATGAAAAAAGAATGGCCAAATACACCAGGTGATGGATCAGTGTGCGTGGATCTAAAACTCCTGTTTAATCTACAAATCAATCCCATGGAGATCTATTTTTTGTTATCGGAAACTTCTCCATACTTTAAGATCCTGGCTGTGCTGAATCCTTTCATTTCGACCATATATTGTTTGCAGCTGGTCCTAGACACCTCTCAACTAAATAAGGGCTAGTCTTTTTTTCACACTTTTCGTCATCCTCCTAGTCGCAAAAAAGATGAATGCATCTTGCTTTTTGGAGCACTTTCCTAAGCACCTGGAGTTTGGAAATTCGATGGGTTTCAACCTAATTGTTCTTAGAGATTACAACTTTCACTCTGCCTGTCCTGTAAATCCATTGTCATCAACAATGTGAAGCATGATCACGGAAAATATCAGTGAAATATCATTAACGAACAATACTGGTGCTGCATTGGTCATAGTGGTGACGAATCGTTTATCACTACAATACTTTTATACTCTTATAAGTTCTATACATGATTTGACAAAAGTGTCATAAAGGATAAGGTATGCAATGATATTGGTTGGTTAGACGAATATGGAACTATATAATTATATTATTGTTTATGTAACCGAACAAAAAAATCACCATAAATGCGGGGGATACCATCACGAGTTATATGATACAATGAAAAGGTTCCTCATTTAATTTATCCGGAATGAGGGACGCTATCGCTTAACCGGCTTGAGAGTGGTTCTTACGTTTTTGTGATGATATGTGATCTTGTTGTCTATCTTCGTCTACATTATTGTGGTTCATGATGCATTGGCTGTTCAATTCGTATGTGTTTATTCATCTCCTTGTTAAGGAAACGAGAACATAGAATTGTTCTTAGCTGTCTTGCACAAATGTTCTAACGTCCTTTGTTCTTGAATAAACCGCCAGCACGTGATCGCCAGTTAACCCGTTTATGCTATGATGGACCTGCATTAATTGCTTTAAATGACCACTCCTTGGCTCTCCATACAAAATTGTGCTCAAGACTAAACAAATGGGGACTACATCCATCATAACTTTAATGCAAATGGAAGCAAAAAGAGAAACGTTTCAAAGCTGGTCGGCGCAGAACAGGAAGAAGAATTCTAGTTGTCTCCCTTTCGTCCTTACCAGCTAAACAATTTAAAAATTCGGCCGTTAATTTAGATAACCTGGTGCAAATTCATCTTAAATCGTGAAGCGTTATGTCATCTTTCGCAGAGATACCACTGCGCACATAAATAGTTAATTTTATCAACTATCAGAATATAGACGTTTTCTTCCTGACAGAAACATGGCTATACATACCTTAAAGATTGGTCATCAATGTAATGCAGCCTTGCCTGAAAGATTGTGCATCAATGTAATGCAGCCTTGCCTGAAAGATTGGGCATCAATGTACGGGTAATGCAGCCTTTCCTTGAGGATTGGTCATCAATGTAATGTAGCCTTTCCTTCAAGACTGGTCATCAATGTAATGCAACCTTGCCTGAAAGATTGGTCATCAATGTAATGCAGCCTTGCCTGAACGATTGGGCATGAATGTAATGCAGCCTTGTCTTAAGGATTGGGCATCAATGTAATGCAGCCTTGCTTTAAAGATTAGTCATCAATGTAATGCAGCCTTGCCTGAAAGATTGGTCATCAATGTAATGCAGCCTTGCCTGAAAGATTGGGCATCAATGTACCGGTAAAGCAGTCTTGCCTTAAGGATTGGTCATCAATGCAATGCCTCCTTGCCTTAAAGATTACTTATCAATGTAATGCATCCTTGCCTTAAAGACTGGTCATCAATATAATGCCTCCTTGCCTTAAAGATTGGTCTTCAATGTGATGCATCCTTGCCTTAAAGATTAGTCAATAATGTAAGGCAACCGTGCCTGAAAGATTGGGCATCAATGTAAAGCCGCTTCAATGATTGATTATCAATGTAACGCAGCCTTTCCTGAAAGATTGGTCATCAATGTAATGCCTCCTTGCCTTAAAGATTAGTCATTAATGTAAGGCAGCCTTGCCTGAAAGATTGTTCATCAATGTAATGCCGCTTCAATGATTGATCATCAATGTAATACAGCCTTTCCTGAAAGATTGGTCATCAATGTAATGCAGCCTTTCCTGAAAGATTGGTCATCATTGTAATGCCTCCTTGCCTTAAAGATTAGTCATTAATGTACTGTTGCTTTAAAAAATTGGTAATCAAAGTAATGCCTCCGTGACTTAAAGATTGACGATCAGTGTAACTCATTATGCACCGATATTACTAATTGGCATGTACTTTTGCTGCTCATCAAATACATCTTACGTTGTTTCTGAAACTTGCTCTCATAATAATATCATGTGAAGAAAAAATATAAATCGCATTCCTTCTAAAGTCGGTACTTGGTCTGCTTTTGAAATGAAATATTTTTAAAGTTAATTTCACTGTCTTTCTTGTACAGTATTCGGACTCCTCGTGCATTCAGTCTTATTGAACCATATATAATAATTGATAATGAGCTATTAGCTTCGGAAACAATTCATTTTTTATGTTATATTATAATCATTAAAAATAGAAATCCCCCTTTCTGTACCTACCGTTACATAAGTAGTTATTATATGTGAAATATTAATTTTTTCAGTACAGTCATAAAATAAATACATTTGTCCACCTGTGCATGCTAGTATTCTCCAATTAATAACCTTGGTTTGCATATTCTATTTCTTCAGATGATATTTACGGTATTATTATAAATTTTAAATCCTGAGAATGACCAAATGGGTTTACTATGAGCAATGATCTGTTAGCATGTGAAATTCTGGATGGAGGGGGAGGGGGCATTATATATCTCTCTCAATATGCAATACATTTAATAGCTCATCTACCCGTCTGTTGTTCATTTGCCACTCCTGATATTGACCATACAACTGTTTCATTCCTGATAACAGCTGCGTTGCTTTTTTTAAAATTTCTTCTCACAGACATTGGTAGCTTTAAATCTCTGGTTTTCATGACAATGTTGTTCTAATTCGGTTTCATTCTATCACTACCGTGGTATTGTTTCCGGTTTGTTAACAATTATATAATTTCCACATGTTGAAATCCTGTATGTTTAGTTATATTTCGTTATATCTATTCGAGAACATCTATGCAATATGTAGGTCTCAACGAAATGTATAATCCACTCCACTACAGCGGCACTAAGCATATTTTCATGATGTACATGTTTATTAGAATGGTATGAAATATATTTTAAGTTTAGCTTGGTTTTGATTGTATTGATTCAGGATGAAACAGAAGAATATAGCGAAAAGAAACTTCATCCAAATTCAAGACATTCATTGTACTGCAACCATTACAACATTTGATGGATATAGGAAACGTACATGAATGTAGCGTGTGCTATCATAACGTAATGTTTAAATGAGATTGCGAACTGCGGAAAAACAGAATCTAAGAACATCTTAATATTTCCCATGAGTCATGTGTTATCTATATTCATTAAGAGATTGTATTGAAAAATGTTAGTCATGGAAACGAGAATAAAAAAAACCCATGGAATTCATTTGTGTTATTCAACGAGGAAATTAGAATATGATAAGAAATCATCAACTATTTATTGCGACTGACAGAGTGAACACTATTTTCATTTATAGGAAACATTAGCCCATGTACAGGAGACCTATTATGTTCACTTCCAACGGTAATTAGGCAATCAGATATATAGTAGGTAATGGCAAAGATATCTTTTCTAAATCTAGCTTGTAGTTTAAACCTTTCAATTGCGTATTCATGTTAACTGCCTACGCCTATCTGCACTAATCTTTTAGACGTAATCTAATCTTTTAAGTGCTTAGAGGTGGCGATTTTGAATCTCGGCCGAGTCACACCAAAGACTTGTAAAAATTAGCCGCCTCGCTTGGCGCTCACAACAAATAGGTTAGTGTTATGACAGCCAGTTGTTAAGATAATGTAACTTGGTGGAACATTATACTACATGTCTACGGTATTATTTCTAGGCATCATTTCCGCACTAAATACATCGTAGTGATATTATTGCAAATTGAGCGCTAAGCGAGGCTGCTGCTAGTACCATTTTAAAAGTCTTTCGTATGACTCGGCCGGAGTTCGAATCTGTGACCTCCCGCATCTGAGGTGGATGCTCCCATTACTCAGACCACCATAGAGGTATATACTTCTTACAAAATAAATATGATTCTTTTTCTCTCAGCTAAATCAGATCTTACAAATCCACAAATTTCAGACGAGTGTGTTAACATCTGTACAATAGTCTGCATTCACAATATCTACATAGGGTTTTATTGTCTTATATTTGGGTTTGTAATATTGCTGATAATCAAATATAATACTCTGATTTATTTGTATTAATTATAAATTTCATGTTATCTCAAGCTCTACTAATGATATCAGAGGTATTTTGCAAGCCAGGTAGAGCATCAGCGACAAGTATAGTAGTATCAGCGTATAATCGCAACTTAACATGTAACGTATTAACAAAGTCTGTTGGAAGAGCACACCACATCCTGAACACCCATTAAGTGATAAACAAGGCATTTCAGGTCACTGAGGGATAGGGGTAATAACGATGGAGGTAAATGTTTCCCTTTTTGTACACATTTTTCACATGAAAAAGGAAAGGAAAAATGCATTTACACGAATAATAGATTTGATGTTATTGTGAGTACTAAGTATAGTAGTAAAACATTTTTTCCTGATGTCTACCGAATTCAATTTAAGCCATAATCAAGCTATCAATACATAATCAAACACGCTTCTAAAATCGACAAAAGTAAACAATATATTGTATATAGAAATGTCGAATATACTCAATAAGAATTTACAAATGATATACAATGTCTGTTCTGTAATAGTAATTCCTGAATGCAGGTTCAGTCTCACATTCTAATTAATTATCGTCAAGGGTTTTAAACAGTCTAAATATATTATAGCTCTATGAAGAACTTTACCAAATTGCTAACCATTGTAATCGATCCTTAATTTAACGTATCGGTTGTGTTACCTTAATTTGTATAAACTGGTATCACACATTTGGTCCAAGCACCTGCTGTGATGTCAGTATTCAACATTATAGTAACAAGTTTTAATATTCACGTTTAACAAATAAGCAAATTAACTATATATATATATATATATATATATATATATATATATATATATATATATATATATATATATATATATAAAATCAGTTTAACTCGCTTTATTATATTTTAGGTTGTTAATAGATTTGAATATTTCTTCAGATGAAATTGTATTATTCAGACAAAACTAATGGATAACATCAACCGCTTGCACAGTTTCTGCGATTATTCGGTTGTCGCCATCTGTGTTTTTCTTATTAAAACAAATTAAACTATTCCTTCAATGCGATATTTTGAGCGCGTCTGTCTCTGCCAATATTGTTTTAGCATATTCTAGTATACACACTGTATATTTATTACTCAAGTGTTACTAAATATTTGGAATTAATTTCTGAATTTCACTATAGACAGTTATTCATTGATGTTTTTTATGCCATTTACATAGAATGCGTCAGGTATTGATAAGGTTTTGTTCTTATTATTTGTGTCGTAACTACATAATGGGATTTTGGTGATAATTTATAATAATGCATTAATTAACTGCATAATTTAATCTGGCTAAGAAAATTTATAATGTGTATAATCTTTATTATCAGCTTTATTTGGGGAAATATATTTCTTTGTCAGACTGTTCTTTCACTCTAATTTTAATAGATTTTGTCAGCTACGTAAGGGACATTTAACATCTGAACATTTAATAGACTTTTCCGTTATGTATCGGTAGGCTTCCATTTATTTATGTAACCGATTGCTTCCTGTTGCGTGCCACTTTGCGGTCGGATTGACACAATACTCTTCCAGTCATTTAATGCATTCAACATCTATAACATTTCAATCATCGTGACTTATTACATAATCAGTTTTGCTTACTCGCCATGTCATAAATATTATTCAACTTAATTATAGTAGAGGCTAAGCTTGTGTTTTTTGTTTATATAATTTTTTACTGAAATACTAGTTTCTCTTATGGAACTTCTGCAGTGAAGTTCTATTAAACCGTATAAAGATAAAGGTATGCATTTTCTCTGTACACTTAATACATTTCATAAACTTGCATCCTCAGTATTAATTACAACGGAAACACTTGTCATACCAACTTACACAGTTAAGAACATAATAAAAACGTTCATGCTTTTTAATACTTATTTCTTACACAGTGAAGTGTTTTAGCTTATTATCTAATACTTCTAAACTGTATTTATTTTAAAAGCCCGCAATGAAATCCATGGTCGTTAGATAACTTTTCTGTCTGTTAAACGTATTAATCTGTGTCATCGTTTTGTCTGGTTTGTATCCCTTGTCACATTATCTAGTCCATCATACACTGACTCAATGATGGCCAGTTTAGTTGGCGAAGACATATGTACATTTAATATTCTTTTAAAAAAGCTCGCTACAATAGCTGCATTTAATATTTTGCTAAATAGTTTAATGCTGATCGTTTCGTTTCGAGTATCATCGTACTAAATCACAATATTTATAGGATTCATGCTTTTTAGTCTTGTACCGCTGTCACCTATGTAATCTCTGCCGGTTCTTATTACTCATGCAATATATAATTGTTTTAATGTTTCATTGTTTGTATATATATATATATATATATATATATATATATATATATATATATATATACATATATGTATGTGTGTGTGTGTGTGTGTGTGTGTGTAGCAGCTACTACTATAGCTGTAAGGCAATAGATTTCGATGTATAATTTTACTGTTTCAGCGGCCTTGGATCCATCTTTAAATATTCTTTTTAAATTGCTGTGAATCTCCAAGTTGATTTGACAGTTCAAATCTATGAAGATATTGTATCTTTCGTGAAATTACATTCTCTGTTGAATTAGGAATTTTAGAATTTCTATAAAGTTATTTTAACCATCTGTTTATTTTGGAATGAAATTTCAGTTTTCCTAATTAGTTATTCTTCTTCAGATAATCTTTGCAGTAGTACGTGTATCAACTTTGAAACACATTAAATCAATAATATTTACGTTCTGTCCAGTTACAGAGTTACATGTCTTTAAAGCCTCTTATGTAACCATGGAAACATCGTTAGTGTGAATTACGTCATGATTTGCTTGCTTTTTTAAGCATCTTTAAACTTTATCAAGTTTGAATTTAATGCTTACTTTGGTAATGCAAATCTCGTTTCAACTAATTCAGAAATTCATATAAGTTGCCAGCTAGACAAAATTTACTCTTTTAAAGATATCATTCATGAATCATTTCCTCTGACAACGATATTGATATTTTAGCTGTTCTAGCATTGACAAAAATGTTATGTTTTCAGGATTTCTACTAAATCCATTTTATCCAGCGGGCCTACATAAATTAACCGATTATTTCCTTGTATATTCCATGTACTTTACTCATTTGAAATTCAGCTCATATTGTCTTTTTCAATAGCGTGTATCATCTTTAGTTTGTTTTCTGAGAAACAATAGCGTTTATCATCTTTCGTCTGTTTTCTGAGAAACGCGATTCCTTCTCAAGTTGATCATAATCAATTTTAATAGCGGTTAATGACAACAAGCTGATGGAATGAATTTGAAATCTTGATTAAAATAAAGACAAAAAGATTAATATGATGAATATGATGTTGCTGAAAATAAGGATAATTTATCAAAATAAGGGATTTTACACGCCTTTGCAAATGAGGCAAGCTGGAACAGGTGGTGTTTTTCGTTAATATAGAAACGAGGACGAGGATATGATATAAAAAGAAGCAAAACTGCTTTAGAAACAAAACCATTATCCAGTAAATTACGTAAGGAGTTAAGATATATAAAGTAGGTGAGGCTGAAACTGCTCTGACGCCACCTTTAAATGATGTAAGACAAATACGTAACATGTGTTCTCTTAAGATTAATTTAGGATGACATGACATTTCGTTCACAAACATAAAGATGCTGCATGATGTATTTTGCAGTGCTTCCATACATACTAATGTCCTGAGATAAATGTGATATTGTTGTCGCACATATAAGTTTGTTTTAAAACAATGATACATATATACAGTGACTTTTCATGCTCAGTACTGTTAATATTGCAAGTACTTAATATACAATGTAGGCCCATGCGTATGCAAGTTGATTCTAAATAAACACTTTCCTGTCAAAGGTCACGCATTTGACAATACTGTTTTACAGTTGTAAGGGATTTAAATTTTTATCACATACTAATTCGTTTTTTTTCACTCTCGGAAAACAGGAGAATGATAATATTCACACATGAAAACTGATAAACTCAAGAAACCATCATTGGGAGTTTTCATTTGTCCAGAGACCGCTGTATAAACGTTAAATGCATTACATTACTAATAGTGGAAGTTCTGAAGTGCCATTCCACTGAGTTGTCCCGATTGCTTACAACTGTGACACGTGACATTTCGAACAAGATACGTAACAAATATAATGCAAACGAATTGGCCTGACAATCAAGTCTCAGTCCTTAAGCACTCTGGCTTGTTCTTCTTTCACTCCATGTCTGATAATATTGTTAGGGTTTCGTGGATTAGGAGGATGGGAAGTGGAATGTTGGTTTAGCTTAATTGGGGATGCTAAAGACGCTATATAAATCAGCGTTTATTCTCCGTTTAAGGTTTTTAAATTTCTATACCTATTCTTGAAGATCCTACCCTATATATATATATATATATATATATATATATATATATATATATATATATATATATATATATATATATATATATATATATATATATATATAGTGGCACAGACAGACACATGAAGACGTACTTATAAGATGCATCTACATATTATGTTATGTTGTATGGCTTGAATTTTACGCCTCACAGCCATATTATTAACATCGAGATATATGACATCATCCCAAAAGGGCATTAGTTGATGCATGTTTCAAGTATATGTTAGTTTAGAAAAAATAACTACAAAATGGATGACACTCACATAAATTGTGTAGACTCGATGTTTCTTTAGGACACTGCTTATGCAACTCTCATAGTAAAACAGTGAAAACACCATGGTCTTAAATATTCAGTTACTTCACAAACCATATCGCTCATGATAACATCTATATTTCTCAATATAGAAACATCCTTGATGCATGCTTCTTTTTTGGAGTAATCACGTGTACCGCTGAATGTTTTATCTACATGTGTTTCATACGTACTTCAATTCAGCACCTAATGAATCAGGTATTGATCACAACACTGAATGTTCTAACATCAGGTCTGTAAAAGAGCTTAAATTTCATCAATACAATATTGTCTATTTTCTTTTACAAAAAGATAAGCTCTCTGAAAATTCTTTTAACTCAAAGTTAACTTTTCCTCTTCAACTAAGAATGACTATCCAAACCTATATATATATATATATATATATATATAATTAAAGGGTGCAATGTTTAGGATTTTCAAATGCCATATCTCTGCAAGAAGATATCTTATCTGAGCGAAATAGTTTGTAATAAAAGCGTTTTTCTTCTAGAAGTATAACGTGGATAAGTTGATTTCTGCAAGTTGTTTAGCGGAACACGAGAATTCATTCATTAGGCAACACAATTAACAAAACACTGAGTTATGTGCACAAATCTGTTTCATTTATATTTGCTTTCAGGACAGGTTACATGCATAAAGGAATGAAGTTCAATTAATTTTGCACAAACTGAATTTAGATGTGTGTATATATGTTTGGACTTACCCAGATGTAAGCAATCAGTAGAATATTTCAGACTACCACACAAAGTAACCTTGTCTTATTATCCCCAGGAGATATCAAACAACCATATAGTATTGTGCCCATGATATCTCAAAATATCCATTTAGCATTGTTATCAAGTTATATCAAACAACCATATAGTATTGTGCCCATGATATCTCAAAATATCCATTTAGCATTGTTATCAAGCTATATCAACTAACCATATAGTATTGTGTCCATGATATCTCAAAATATCCATTTAGCATTGTTACCAAGCTATATCAAATAATCATATAGTATTGTGTCCATGATATCTCAAAACATCCATATAGCATTGTTACCAAGCTATATCAAACAACCATTTAGCATTGTTATCAAGCTATATCAAGCAACCATATAGTATTGTACCCATGATATCTCAAAATATCCATTTAGTATTGTTACCAAGCTATATGAAACAACCATATAGTATTGTGCCCATGATATCTCAAAACATCCATTTAGCATTGTTACCAAGCTATATCAAACAACCATATAGTATTGTGCCCATGATATCTCAAAACATCCATTTAGCATTGTTACCAAGCTATATCAAACAACCATATAGTATTGTGCCCATGATATCTCAAAACATCCATATAGCATTGTTACCAAGCTATATCAAACAACCATATAGTATTGTGCCCATGATATCTCAAAATATCCATTTAGTATTGTTACCAAGCTATATCAAACAACCATATAGTATTGTGCCCATGATATCTCAAAACATTATTTTAGCATTGTTACCAAGCTATATCAAATAACCATATAGTATTGTGTCCATGATATCGCAGAACATCCATTTAGTATTGTTACCAAACTATATTAAATAAACATATATCATTTTGTATAGGATATAACATACATCTATATTATTGTGTGCAAATGGATATCCGTTTGTGCCTAGGATATTTCAGTTAGCTATATATCATAGATCCTAGGATATCCCAAAAACCTGCATAGCGTTGTAACAAGGATATATCTCAAGAAACCTTGTAGAAATATTAAAGATGTCTCAGATAACCACCTAACAATGTGTCCAGGATATATCAAATATCCATAGTGTTTTTTGCCAAGAATATTTCAACTAGCCCTAATGCACGAAACATAAATAAAAATGAGCAGCTTTGCTTGGAGATTTTTTCTTTGTGCATCTTTGCACTTTATGACAAGGAATGTTCTTTTATAGTAGGTGAGTGTTCGTGTTCCTGATTCCATGCATATTGTTAGCTGAATGGATTGCTTGGGTTTTGTTTTCAGAAAAAGATACAAGTGCGTTGTTCGGTTTGTAGTCTGTGTAGCTACTTCGCCAAAAATGTTCATGGCGTTCTGAAGAGTGGTATAACTCCTACTCATCTTGTTTTGCTTTGAAATAAATTTCATAACACACCAATTCACTGTTTCACGCTGCCCACGTGTATTGCTCTATTGAATTGTGATTTAGCAAACCTCTTCAACCCATGGTTTGCATGCACGTTCATACTTCCTCATTTTCGAATGAAGTATAATTGGTAGCGGAGAACTAGAAATGTATACAAAAGAAACAATCACGTCATACAGTAGAATAATTTGGAATTTCGAAAATGTGCCAGAAACGATTGCGGACACTATCAGTGATGGGGTTTCTAGGACAACACTATGATCGGCTTTGTGCAGCACTAAAAAAATGCGATGTCACACACACACACACACACACACACACACACACACACACACACGAACCATTAATTTAATGAGACCCATAATTTTACCAGAAAGACAAGCGACCTTGCAATAGATTTATTTTATCTTCCAAAAGCAGCCATAAATATTTCATGCTACGGTTTTCCTACACTTTATCCCTTGTCAATTATGAAGAATATGTTAGAACTGATAACTTAAACTCTACACGGAACACTTTTATAAAGAAATTAGACTGCGAACACATGTCGCATATGCAACGTCATTCTTAGTTATAACTATTAGGGCATAACCGACTTTTGATCCGGAAATCGGATTCCACCGGATAGTATGAACTTCCGATTAATCGGAGTCGGACAAGGCAGGAACGACCGATTCGGATAATAAAAATAATAAAGTTGAATTTCTATAGCACCGTGTCTAACACTGTGTGTCATTCGATAGTGCGTTAATAAAGTTAAATAAGAAGTCAGAAAAGTGCAATATGGTCAACACAACCACGCTGTGAGACAATCTATTTTAACCAGCGGGTGAAAACCGGAAATGAAGCCGGATATGGTAAAGTAATAAGTAACTTGCTAGACACGGCAAAACCAGATACCAGAAACCCGGAAACGGAAGATAAAATATTTTAGAAAAAAATACGGATTTAGCATTTCCGATTAATCGAATCGTAAATCGGAAAAATTTCATGCCCAAAATCCGGAATCGGAAATCAGTAGAAAAATGCTAATCGGTTATGCCCTAATAACTATTCTAGACTTCGCAAATGCAACTAAACATTACACTCAGCATGTATTGTACTTCCTTTTCTATCAACCAGAGGTCCCTACTCGCTATATAATTTATTCAATTCAAGAATAGAAGAAATAATAAAATATCTGTTGCGCCAAAAGACAGGGAATGACTAAAAAACGGTCTAATTTGAGATCAATGGCATCAATATTGTTTTTTTTTTTTTATCCAAATCTAGTACATATTCTCTCGGCTGGAAAACGTTTGCAATCTAACTAAGCACAATCAATCAATATATATGAAGAAAGAAACGTAAATATTTTCAATCGTGGCTTCGACACCATGAAAGTACCGAGTTTTCACTAACTCGATGAAATGTATTAGCTAATCAATCGTTTATGTTTTGTTTAATCCGTCCCGAATAAAGACTATTTTTAAAAAAATATAAAGACAATTTACACGTATTCGTTAATGACATCTTGACCTTTGTAGTAAAAGTTTTATTTTGAATATGATTTTAATGAATGAATACTTGTAGCAATGTTGATCACATTTAATCCACCATATTGATAATATTTGCACTATTTCTTCTAATATTGTGCCTTCATTCATTCCAAATTAACGTGTAAGAAATGGGAATTGGGTTTATCGAAAATTATTTCTTATATATTTGGTATATAAACGGTAATGTTACTGGTATTCTTATTTTTGCGATAAAATTCGCCAATGATAATTCTTTGATATTTTTGACAAAAACAGTTTGTTGAAACTGAATATGTTTGGAATACTGATCTTAAAACTATCTAGGACTAATATAACAAATAGCTTTGTCATACACACGATATGGTGCGCGACGTCAATGAAACGGTAAACAATAACACAGATACAAAATGTGATAAACACTAACGACAAAAGATAAAGTTAAACAATAAACTAACTCAATTAGAGAAACACTCAATCTGTTAGAGGCTTCGGTTTGACGTTATTGACCTTACTTTTTTAATTTTCGTAAAACGCTTTGTTTTTTCAAAACTGACGTTTTAGCAAAAAGGTATGTTTGATCTTTCTGCTGCTAATGAGAAAGGATGTATTATCATTGATGACAATACTATTTAATAATAAGATCTGTTTCCTGAAATCGCTTCGGAACTATGCCATTTATTTAAATTCTCATATTATTAGTAGATAGGATATTTCCAGACAAAACTTTTATAATACTAACAAGCAAAATACATCGAAATTATCAGACCATCGGCCGTCGTCAGTTTCGTAATCCCTGACAATTAGGCGTGGTCACATGATAACTAAGCTTTGCGTGTGGTGCGCCGAGTCACTAAACCCTTGCAATAAAGTGTGGACAGCTGATCCCTGAGCCTCTGATAATAATGTGTCACCAGTTCATCTCCGACTTAACTACTAGAATTGGGAAGGGTCAGCTGATCCACTAACATCTGGTAATTAAGTGTTACCAACTGATCCTCTGCCCCCTAGAAACTAAGTGTTGTCAAAATAAATATATTCAGACATAACTCGTGTAATATTTGGATTCTGGCTGTTTTTATCCCTGACTAAGCAGTTACATGGTGCATAACATCTTAGCATAATCAAAATGAAATGTGATCCAGTCGTACACTGACTTACAATAGAAAACATAATAACATACATATATGTATAATGTTCAGAAACAAATGTATGTACATTGACAGATACGTTCTTTTTTAATGTTTAATATCGAAAAAATGAATATAATATTTTTAATTTCCAGTAAATATAGTATGATGGAAATGTTCAACAATATAACAAGCATTTATTCGACAACGCATTTAGGGGCCCTGATTGGCCGAGTGGTCTAAAGCTCTTTCCGTTACGGATCACTGCCATCTCACCTCTGTCAGCGTGGGTTCGAATCTCAGATTTGGCCAATGTGGGTATGTGAAAAAGCTTTCCATCAGCTTCTCGTGGGTCGGTGGGTCTTTCTGCTGGGGCTTTCCGGGTTCTACCTCCACCATTAATAATGGCCGCCATGTATAGCCTATCTTGTGCTGAAAAATGACGTTAAACCATAAAAACAAACAAAAAAAAAGTATTTAACTTTTCAATTACATACAATACAAATAGAGAAAGCTTTCTTGAAGCTTTCATCCTCACGCTAAGTACCTCATCAGCAGATTTATTTTATATCTACTGACTGTCAACATCGCTCGATGGAATGGTGAATGATGTTAACAGATTATCCCAGGCATATGGCAGGTTGGCCTTGTTCAGCGTCAATTTGCCCGCACGGATGTAAATCGATTCCTAAACCCCATCTCAAACGAGGCTTATTTTCGATTTTGGATTCTTTCGGAGTTATAGGTTATGAAAGTCAGCGCCATATTGAGAGAAAAGGAACGAACACCGAATGAACGTCGAAGAGCAAGTTCAACCTCGTCTGAGGTGTCACGGCATATCCACGATGTTTGCCCTGGCCATACAATGACGTGGAACTCCGTAAAAGTCCTAGATCAGAAACTACCCTGGCTCGAGTAGGGTATAAGGAATATATTTACATCCGTAAATTCTCATCCTTAAGTTCTCGTTTTCAATTAATGTTGCAGACTGGTATCTCCTACCGCGCCTTTCAAATCTGGAAAACGTGTTAAAGGCATAAGCCGTGTTACCCTCTATTTATGGAAAGTATTGCGTTCTAATGGTTATCTTTTTACCATGTTTCCACTAATTTTAAATTTCCTAAAAAGTATTTTTACATTCTGTACGGAAAATATAGTCGAAAAAAAATAAATGATATTTAGTTTTTTTCTTCTTTTCTTTGTTTGCTGTTTTGTTGTCTACTTAATAAAATATATGCTAATGTTCACAACAATTACTATGTTTATGCTAAATGAACATTTATTACATGTGTGATTTTCACACAACCTAATTAACGTATTCACACTTTAGATTACTATGCACGATCGAAATGTTCTTAATTAAGTGATCAGCTCGATAAATTCCTGCCCTATTGCTTTCATTTGTATACAATATAATTAGTGAATTCTTTATTTTATCTAAATTCGAACTGACATGTGTGCTAACAGTCACACAAACGGATAATTAGCGATGACCTTATGTTGTATCAATACCTGATGCGGACATTAGAATGGACAAATAAACAGTGACATGATTGCATTTAACACCTAGCGATGTGTTTTGTGATATCGGTTGTAATCAATAACTAGAGGGGCTAAATTCCATGAGATCTCATTTGCATGGACACTCCGGTTTGTACAGTACATGTGTTAATCGGTATCGGATAGCAGAACCGACTTTTTAATACTCAGTTAATGAGTCGGTAATCAGTACTGTTGAATCCGCATTCAATCTCTTCTCCTCCATAAGGAGATATTCTGATACAAATCTGACCCCCACCACCTCAAAAACCAGATAAATCAATGAAAATGGTATAATTATAAAATATCTTACATGAACAATGGTGGAGATTACTTATAAAACAAAAAACTAACTCCCGTCTGGTCTATGGCAAGATAAAACAAAAAACTAACTCCCGTCTGGTCTATGGCAAGAATAACACAAGATTAATATGGATAATAATGATATGTGGATCGAGAACTTTACACTTCCAAACAAGGATTTTAGCAACACGAAGCCCACTCTCTAAACGTTAAACGGCCGATTTTATATCAGCAACTCTGCTGGTTAAAGATTCACATATTCTATGTGAGGCTATTTTTCTGAACAATACAAATGTACAAAGAAACGCTTTCGATATTTAAAGGTCGCCTAGACAAACTAATGACAAGAGACACCGTGTTATGGTTGCCGGTGTTAAACATTTCATTCTTGTCAAGTAAGCCTAGCAAGATGGAAGAACGTTTACGTTAAACGCACGAAAACAGAAAGAATGGTATAATATTTAGCAGAACAAAAGGTATGCATCCGTGTGATCAATCATTGCACAATTATGTTTCGCAGACACGAACCCGCATGTGAGTACTTCCTTCTCTTTCGTGTTGACATCGAACTTCTGTATAATTTGCACGACTTTGTTTTAACACGACAAGACAAGGATAAAATACTGTAGTTTTGCGATATTGGGAGAGTTCTTGTTCCACTTTCTTTTAATAAACCATTTGTACATGGTAGTTTTTCATTGTAACGCATTCACGCCATCTTTACATATTCTCGTCTGTGTGTTTTTCATGAATATCGAATAGTATTGTCGAAATAAACGTCAATATGTTACTACTGTTGCTATCATTTAACGAGGATAGCATTTCTGGAAAAAATTATCCGGAAAATCTTCCTTCTTTCTTTTAAATCGATGATATCTACTTTCGTGATTGAAAGCAATAAATGAGCTTCAGATTCTTGGCATATTTTACAATAAATAATCGTCATAGCTATTCAAAAAGATATCGATATTTAAACAGACATTCTTGATCGACCTTTGTCACGAAAAGGCAGTTTATACGATCAGTGTGCTGAGTATTTAAGATATAAATCAATGCGTTTGTCTACCTGTGATTAAACAACATGTGCTCTCGATTAGACTGTATAGAATGTGCGTTCCTTGATTGCAAGTGTTCGGTTGTGTTTCGATCCTTCTTTAGATCGAGGTGATAAAATTCTCTTTTAAGTCATGACTTAATGAGTTTACAAAAATTAGCAACACATTCACGTTATAAATTAGCTAATTGGTCTATATAACATACATAAAAATGAATGCGTCAGACTGATAAAAGGTGTTGGATCACTTACTATGACTTTTCATATAACTGCAGTAGCTATGTTTTAACGCTACTTTAGATTGACTTTCGGACTTTAAATTTGCCAAATTTCTTCCAGCACTATTTTCCTTTTATCTAAATGGTTGCATCACGTTTTGTTACTCTAATAATATTTTGATAACAACTTAACAACTTTAAATTGTTGAAGTAAGAAGAGGAAGCATCCTTGAACATCGCGCATTGCAAATTGTAATATAGTAAACATATAACTGTTTTTCAGGTAAAATAGTCCCAGTGTAGTTTTATACCAATTAACACTTACATGTAGATTTTTTGGAGAAAAAAATTAATTAAAGAGAAACTGTCCGTCCTAATAAAGACAGCATTTGACACGGGCAAAATCACTTTTTAAAAAAAAAATGTCGGATTGTAATTCCGAGTGAGATCACAGTTGGACTCCTGTTATAGGATAGGCGAGTTTAACCCAATAGGCGAACTGCGCGGCCGCCTAAGATGTCAAGTTTAAGGTTAGGGTGCGCCAAAAGGGAAGTATATTGTCATGTTTTTCTTAAAAATTAAAACAAACAATTATCATCTTTTATGTAGGCTATAAATGAAATTGCTGAATTATCAAGCCGAACGCGCGTAGGAATAGTAATTAACATTTATAATAAGCAATGCACCGATTGGTAGGCGGGGAGGGAAAGGAGCATCAAAATACCCATTCACCGGCTAGGGTTATAGGGTAGACGATCAATTTTCATATATAACGTGTGTCAGCTAAACATTTCCAGTTGCTGGGATATTCATGTGAAAGGATTGTTACTGGACGTAGACGTCAGATTTGCTGTAATGTAAATTATACCTTGTATTGGAATATATATATATTCTTTGAACAAGAATTACTATATTTACTTATACAACATTTTAAACCACTCTTTTACAAAGGGTGAAAACGGCCGCTGTGATGAAATGTTAGCAGCTTTCTCCGAGCTTTTAGTTACTTTCTCTTTGTTTGAAATTATAATTATGGTCATTGCCTTTGAGACAGACTATTACGTTAACAGCAATTTCTGTAAAATATAAATTACAATCTTTTAGCACATTATTGAATATTGTGAGTCACATCTTTTACAATAAACGCTCTGTTACAGTTCTTGGAATGATGGCGTATATGCGCACGAATACCTCAACCCATCTACCACCCACACTCACACACTCAGAACATATTTTGAATGTACGCTGTATCATTTATATACCACAAGATGAATAAATATGTCATTAAAAATGAGCCCTTCATTTTATACAACGAGTGACATATCAAAGATAGAGCGTATAGACTATACATACGTTTTATTTGTATCACATACAAATACATATATTGGCCTTTTGCTATGATTGAATATAGGTAACTATGTTCTGATGGACCGAATGACCTCTTTATATATCTGCTCAGTGTGTCCGCTGCAAAATATAGTTCTGTACTTATTGCTTGCTATTCACAGTCCTCTTTGAAAAATGACAAGTTGTATTTGTTTGATTATTTCTCTCGAATTTCTTTATAAGACACATCAAATACTTTAACATAGAAGATGGTTTCAATGAAGTAAGTGGAGCACTACAAGCACTGCATGCTTATACCAAACTTGCATCCATTAACTTTCCGGCGAGTATATAAAAACGAGTGTGTAATGTAAACTAAGCAAAACTACAAACCAGCAGGAGGTAATTCAAACATTTAATTGTATTTACAATAGATCTAAGTCATTATTATGCTTTGGTTAAAATGTAAACTATGGTTTATGTGACAATACTAGAATAAAGTAAGAAAATGGCCGTCACGGATTTTGAAATAATCCTTGGGCATCTGCGTTTTGTTTTATTTATAAATAGGAATGACTAGGATTTGCCATATTTACGATAATAATGCAAATGTGTGAGATAATGTTAATAATATTTTAGCTGTCTTATTATCTCTTTGATTGCAAGGACTGAAATGTGTTCAGGAATCTAGAGACTTCGTTCCCAGACACATCATTGTTTTGTTCCGTCACTGCAGTTATTAGAGTGCATCAGCTGTTTTCCTTCGTAAATAATGACTATTTAGGGGACATTTTAAACATTAACTATTAACTTTCTAGATTTTAATGAAGTGAATAGATAATTATAAATAGTAGAAACGTTTTAAATAATATAACGTACTCCAAAAACCAGGCTCTGTAACATACTCCAAACTTAGTTGTTATAAATCATACTTCCATTGATATGGTATATTGTCATTTGCAAGGATATCGTATTGGACCAAATGAACAAGACCAGATTTGTGATTTAGAATTAAAGGCAAATTATAGATATCAGTATTGTTAGTGTTGAGAATTCATTGCAATAAATAAATCAATAAATGAAGTCGATTATGCGTAAAAATGCGTATTTGATATGAAATGCTTTTCAATAAATGGCTTTAAACCGCCTCACCAACGTCAAAGAAGTAATCACGAACATCAGAGCTGACATGCAGTGACTAACCACAAAAGTGAATCTTGACATAAACACGTGCGTTCCTGACTATTAGCGATATTTAAGATAAACAACAGATATTAACAGAGGAATTGATTTCTGTCTATCGTCCATTTTGATAAACTTCCGATCTTCCTTCTATATTTGTACTTCACACGGGTCTTCACTTCCGACATATACTCGTCTTATGGAAGCATAAGTTAATATATCATATATCCCGCAGATTATTAATGAAATCTGCTTTCTAAACACCATTAACTGTCACATTTAGATACAGTACACAGCTGTCCAAAGGAGTTAAGTAGCGTCATCTGTATTTACAGCTGCCATAAAGCAGCGACGTGTCATTTTGTGCCTAGTTCTGATCGGTTTATATCAATAATTACTCCGATTTATGCATCTTTTCTTGGATATTAAGTTTCAAAACGAAATATGAACAGAACTGAAATAAACGTTATTTAGATTTAAATTGTATTTTTGTTATGATAAATCAAGTTTATAGCTACAACCTTTAGGATGTAACCATGCCTTAGAGTAGCGGATAAGTCATAATTATGCAGAGTATTAAATGTATCTTAGATAGAATTTATTTTAAAAGCATGAAAGAAATAACAACTAAAGTGAGATACAATCTAAATCTAATATAAATAATTCAATTAGTATTACCAATCAATAGAGCCAATAATTAATTACACAAACTTACCTATTTTTCTGACCTTTAATTTTAGACTAAGTATAAAGAATTTGACAATGCATTGATTCTTTTCAAAGGACAAGGTTTGATAAGGACCGATTTTATCACCCAAATTAGTGATACGTTAAAATGTTTGTAAGAGTGTTTGTTATTGTTATGCCATATCCGCTATATTTTGAACTGAAACATATGTACACCTGATATAATGAAACTGTAAAGATAGCCGTTATCTGGTTCCTAATAGGTTTGTCGTTCTGACCTGGATTTTCACAGGTTCTTCCTCCACCAGTTACACTGGCCACCATGTATAGCTTATCATGCGCTGAAAATGGCGTTAAATCCATGAGTAATAGAGAACATTTACATAGGACAATCTTGAAACATCATTCCTAACTCCTCGGTAGTATAGTGGCAAGTATCCCCGCCTGTCACGCGGGAGACCGGGGTTCATTTCCCCGCCGGGGAGTCCTAATAAAGCGTTGATTATTTGCTTTTATTGCAAAACCGAATGACTGCACTAAAAGTAAACAAATCGTACAATTATATATATATATATATATATATATATATATATATATATATATATATATATAAAACACTCCATGAGACCAAACCAGGTCACACAGTTGCTTATTCCAGCAAATTGTTAGCACTGTATGTATTTATACTAATGGCGTAAAGCTATAATGGTTACTAATATATCGGACAGTAACTACTCAAACCCAAAATAACCTTTTTATGTAGTATTTGTTATTTTTCTTTTCTTTTAAATCTAAATCCGCTTTTTTTTCCCCTCTTTTGCTTTGTGTACTTCAAGCGAATTCGGTTCACAATATTTCTTTGTTTGACAAATTGTTATCTACCAAAGATTTAAATAGGAGTTTAAAAATAACTCGAAATATTTTTTCTTTAAAGTACTAAAATGTCAAATGATTGCTTGCTCATTAATATTGTCAAATACTGATGGTGTGGGTGGGTGGGATGGGTTGGTGGGGTGTTAAAATTATGTAATATATATATATATATATATATATATATATATATATATATATATATATATATATCGATGGCTATATTAAGCCGAGGAAGTGAAAACAAAGTGCATTTCCCAATAAGTCCAACACAGCCGGCCCGGGCTGTGGCCTGTGAAGTTATCGCACCCATGACCTTTAAATTACGAACAGATCTACCAACTGAGCGACCGAGTCTCCCACCCCATCTAATAAAAATAAAATGGTGGATCCCTAAATCATACAAAGGTGGCACGTGAGTCAGGCAAACTGATACAAAAATAATATTTTTACTTATTTCATAAATATGTGCTCAAACTAAATAATGTATATAGCTCTACATACCATAAGGGATACGGGCAATTATCGGGTGAGACTTGTGCGCATCAGTTTTAGAAGATAACGTGTTATCAGCTGTAATGAGAAGGGGGTGCGGTGGTTTGTATGTATGTCGATAAATCAAAGTACAACGGCCATATATGAATTAGGGTATCATGCCCACATATATATATTTCACATTCATATTTTACAAAAGGCATCAGAGAGACAGACATACAGACAGAGATTGAGGGAGATGGAGAGACAGACTGCATGACTGACCCGCATCAGCACAGTGGGGTGGTGATGGTCCTTTCGTAGCATATCTTAAACACTTTCCCATGGTTCTGTTGCTGCATTTTCTTGTACATAATTTTATTTTCTCAACTTGATTTTGATTTGTGTGTTGCATGTATCGGGCATTGTTATCGACCATATCTACTGCATTATTTCAATGTTATGGATAAGTTAATACAGGGATTGCCAGTCTCAATGTTATGGATAAGTTAATACACGGATTGCCAGTCTCAATGTTATATGGATAAGTTAATACACGGATTGCCAGTCTCAATGTTATGGATAAGTTAATACACGGATTGCCAGTCTCAATGTTATGGATAAGTTAATACACGAATTGCCAGTCTCAATGTTATGGATAAGTTAATACACGGATTGCCAGTCTCATATCTTGTATAAATTATATTTATCCTCGAATATGGTACCTTTTTAAACAAAAAAGGTGCTCAGCAGTCCTATAACATATCTGAGGGTGTGTAACCATGCGTGTGTGAGTTGTTATAAATTCTTTTCTGAATAGATTCACAATCAATTCACACGAAAATCTTTTTTTACACTTGTCTGAATGTTTGATTATTTCATTGTTTATAATTAAACTTAACATTACACAGATTGAATTGTTAGTTGGTTTTTGTTTTGTTTTGTTTTGTTGTTTTGTTGTTGTTGTTTTTTGTGTTTTAGTTTCCTGGTTTTGGGATGTTCGGATTTTGTTTTAACCTCTAGGATTATTATTTAAGCTAATACAGAATATATACTAGATTTTATCTACTTCTATGAATCAGAGCAAGAATAATTTTTTTTAAAAGTATCTGAGGGCCAGATTATTGTATGACTTATATAGTTCCTTTATTGACAGTAATGGCGTTGGTGAAATAATAATAGGAACAGCGGGAATGTGCACAATGTAGCAATTATATTTCTAATAATTGGTCAATTGTTTTATTTTTAATTTCATTCCATTGATTCTGTAATTCCAAAGCATGTAGAAAAGAAGCTGACGCCTATCCGTTGGAGAGGTACGGTGACACACCTCTATACCGGTAAACCGCGGTATATTTTTTCCGGTGTTTCGCACCAAATTACTTTTGTATGGTACCGTTATTTTCGGTACTTTCCGTCATTAAGGAATGTACAGATATTCCCGAGTACCCTTTTGACGATCGTAAAGATATTAACAGCACATTGTCGTTTTACATGACAAAATAATTCAAAGTATTATTCATTGTTTTTACAGAACAGTTGTATTTATCACAAGTTAGTTTTGAACATTACAAATATAATTATATGTATGACTCTTTCATCACACGTTTAGCACGAGTCACGTATGCCAATTTGGTGTTGTAATACAAAGTCTAGACTATGAATATTCGGTTTTTGAACAAGGTTCTGATCGCATTCATATTAATCAATCTCCAATTAACTGAACACCTTACATTCATAAATTAGCACCTTACGGATATGGTATGAAGATCCCATTCGTTTAGATTACGTGAATCTAGTGTTGATGTCAGATTGGTAGGTCGTTTAGAAATGAATAGTATAAACAAACAGTTTGGACATTCGATAATTTATTACAGATCGGAAATCACAGATGATGAAAGGTTTAAATAAGAACGTGTTTAGACTATTAACGTATCTATTATGCATGCATTGCAAAACGAAAATACAGGTTGAAGTTTTGAATCTAAAAGATGATTACGGAAAGAAAATAGAGACGTACAGAAGTTACAGATGACATGAGCAACATAAAATGAGGAAATGAGGAGATAATGTGGCAAAGGAGAAAAAAGTGCATATATAGTTTGTGTCTGACGATTTCTTAAAAGATATAACAGACTTGCAAGCGCGATAAAGTTATATATTCGCTCTGCTAAAAACAATCCATAGAAATCTCGTCACATTTTTGCACCAAAACTCTCAGTCAGTCCTGCGTAGTAAGCGATGTATGATTTGATCACATTAAATGAATTTGACAACGAAAATTACGGCCAGTCTTGTGTAGTAAGCCCAAGACGATATAGCACGATTTAATCGCAGATGATTTTAACAACGGAAAATATTGCCAGTCCTGTGTAGTTAGCCCAAAACGATATAATACGATTTAATCGCAGATGTTTTTAACATCGGAAAATATTGCTTGTGCTGTGTAGTAAGCCCAAAACGATACAATACGATTTTTAATCGCACATGATTTTGACAACGGAAAGTTTACTCAGTCATGCTTAGTAATCCAAACCTGATATATTAGCATTAATAACAACTTAATGCGTCTAGCTTTCCTGGTGGTAGAACACTCAGAGGAAGTAACTGTTCAAATTGTTGATCGTTGGAAACAATGTATTTCATCGGCTAATGGTTGTCTTGGAAACATAAACTCGTTTTTTCCTCAAGAAGATTTTTTTTTTTACGGATGAACTAATTCTTATAACGATTACACGGAATATATATTTTCAGAGTGGTTTTGTTCTCTAGTTTTAGTTTGTGACCGATCTTTGAAATAAATCTATAATAGCCCTAAGACAGCATAATTGATTATACAAACTTAACAATGTCCAATGTATAATTAGCTAACATATTAAGATCATTATCAAACGGACAAGATGGCAAGGTATAAAATATTTCAGAATTTTCTAGTACTTGCATTAATGCGCGTGTTTCTGAGTGACAGGTTCTGTAGCTCTCTTTAATAATCCAACAAATTACCCATGTTTAAAATAATAAATTAGTAAGTACTGTATATGAGCATTGTAACCCTCATCAGGCTTTAGAAACTGTCAAGTAATCATAGTTAGTTTTCATAGACCTCTTCCGGTAGACCTTTCCTTTGAACTCTTCTTATCAACCGTTTACTAGTGATATCAGTAATAATAGCGTTGTTTTTATCTTCTTTTGGATCCGTGCGATCCAGATTTTGTTTGTGTGTTGAGCGTTATTTGTCTTCTATTTTCTAAACTGTTTCAAAGTTCTTAAATTACTGCATGATTCATGAGACCACATCGATCAATTTTGGTGTCAAAGTTTCAAGCTTGGAAGATATGAACAAACATCTGTGAATATATATATATATATATATATATATATATATATATATATATATATATATATATATATATATATATATATATATATAACATACAATATCATCCTGAATTTAAAAAATCAACTGTGAAAATGAGAAAATGATGCAAACTTCCAGAAAAGCAGACGCTGTTTATTATATTGGAACTATTCAATTTTCTAAAGATTTCATCCATTTGAGACACTGATTATGCAAAGAAATGCTAGGAGCCTGCTTTATGTCACTGGGAATTTGGTTCCATACCAGTGGGCCAGTATATTGACAACATTCTTAAAAGATTCCTTCGTTGGCCTTGGTACAATGTAATTTTTACTTCTTATGGACCTTATATTTGTAGTACCATCAGCATCTCTTTGGTGAATGATATTGCTTAAATAGACAGGAATGACTATTTGGATACTTTATACATCAGTTTTGTCTTTTCTAAGAAATATTCTTTCATGTATATTTAAAACCTTTATATTATTCATTGCATCCTGAACATTGTCTATGCATTGCCCTAGAAATAACTGACAAGCTCTCTTTTGGAGTCCTAAAAGTGAGGTTATGTTTGAATTAGATGTATTACCCCAGATTATTTTATAATAGTCCAGACATGGCTGAATATATCTTTTATAAAAGATGACCCTATTCTGAAAAGGTATGTATGTTTTGATTTTCCTCAGAAGCCAAAGATAAGAATCCACCATTTTTGAAACATGTTTAATATGAATAAGCCATGTAAGATTGTCATCTACGAATACACCATGAATGTTATCATGATGGGTCAAATTAATCCTAACATTGTCAAATTGAACTTGGAGTGTGTCGCTTTCAATATTTTGTTATAAAGAAGTGTCCAGATTGCTCGTCATGGATTGTAAGATCTTTGGATACTTACCATTGAGAAGGAAATTATGCAGTTATACATGCGTATTTAGAACTTATCACGAACCGTTAGCAGTTCATGAAGTTTTCAACGTATCTTTTATTCAATCCCTTTTAACAACAGAAACGGTTTGCTGTAAAAAAAAAAATACTAGACTGTGATCGTTATTTACACTATGAATAAATAAATATAACGAATTAAGTTTATACATTGATAGCATATATATGTTTGTGCTTCGTTACAAGAGATTAGATTAATAAATACCTGAAATATCTTCTGAGAATTCATCTTGAATTGATAATACCAAACCAACATTATGCCATTTTACATCTTTGACTTTACATGTTCTTTTCAGTGAATAAAAGATTTAATACATATACTAATTTGTAGTTGTTCTAACGCTGAAACTTCTTTTCTGTATCTTCCTCTTTTACCTACTCATTATCATTATCATTATCATTATCATTGTCATTATCATTATTATTATCATTATCATTGTCATTATTCATCGCCACGCTTTATATACACTAGTCGCTTTGACCACTAAATAATTTAGTTTCTGTCATCAATATTTAATACCATCCGTCATATATATATATATATATATATATATATATATATATATATATATATATATATATATATATATATATATATATATATATATATTATACAAGGAGAACATCATAAGCTATTAATTTCAGTTATAATCCTTCATCTTCTGTACTGTACCTCTTGTAATCTCGTTATAAATTTATGAAATACAATATATTTAAAATAACGTTGAATTTGCAAGAGGCAATTCATAAACTGCAGTTCATAGATCTTTCTGAACCAAACTGTCCTGTAGGTAAATTTAATGTATATTTTGTCGTGTCATTTGTAGATGAACCTATACAGTTGTATACAATGGTCCGATTACAATATAAAGATCGCTTGAAAACGATAATACCTGTTTCCTACAGTTTTTAGGGGATTAAATCATGCTATATCGTCGTGTTCTACACATGATTTGCATAATATCACCTCATCCCTCCAATTGTTCCATATGAGGAAATGAGGAATGCCATTCAACAATACTGTTTCGATAGTTATTTGTAAATCTATGGTATTTTTGAAAATGTATTGATATCTGTTTACGCAAGAGATATTTAACATTTCTTTTCCAAATTTCTTGCTTGTTACGTTTCAAAAAAAATATGTTGAAATATATTTTTACCCCATCCAAACTCGAAAAAAAAAATGTTACTTTTAGTGTTGCCATTCTATTAAATTCATAAAATAGTCACAATAATTATCGAATAACTCTAGACTTTATAAATTAGAAACTCATTTAAATGTGGTTATAATATCAATGTCACGGTAGCATTATTGTAAATGTTTGATCTTTGTTCCAGAAAGTTATATGACTTGGGAAAATATCAGTCATCTATGGCAAAAAATCGGGTAAGGTAACAAGAACAACATATTCAGCAAATCAAAATATTATTTGATTCGACCATCTATATGCGCGTAACAAAAACAAGCGACGAAAACATTCTTATATAAGCGGATTAATGTCACTACTGTAAACAACCAATTTCAGAGAGATTTGGTCGATTTGCTAAGGATTACAAAAACAAATATACATGCTTGTTAAACGCTGAAAGCAGACAAGTAGGTGGAGAATCGTTATTTTGGTTTTGAAAACGTCATCGAAAAAATATGTTAGCAGCTAACCCTATACGGAGTTCACTTTGTATGCAATTAGGCAGCAAGACAGAAGCAAATTATTGGATACCTGTCAATAGTAAATATCTAAACAGATCCACACCTCCGCCTTTAGAACTACTGTTGAGAATTAACAGCAAATAAGAGTCCCTGACGAAAAAGATCCGTAAACAATATCACAATGGTCATTTCTTCCAGCAAGAAAACAAATACATCCAGAACTTATAACAAAGGATTAATTTAAACAAGCTCAGAATACGAAACATCTATTTGTAGAGTGTGTATTGGTTACAGTACAAGAATAAACATAATTAGGAGATCATATAGATGATATAACGTTTGCACACTCACTAATTGAATTTATGGTGTCCGACGGTGAAACGTATAACAAAGATATTGAGTAAATAATGAAAGCAACAAAACACTAAATACAAGCAAAACGATAGGTTTAATGGAAATGTTGCAAAATGTTGAAAGTTTGTTTGTTTGTTTGATTTTATAGATTACAATGATAACATATATTTAAAGATAAAGAAATATCACCCTTATAAGATGGTTCTAAACACTGCGTTGAAAATGAAATGCGTGACGATTGCTGTATGGTGGGATGTGGTGATGCAACATGTCTGACATCACTATAAACTGTCACACTGCAGGTATCGTGTGACATGAGTGAATATAAATGTTTATTTATATCCAATGGTGACATTCATGTATCTTAAAAGTGTTACAGATTATGTAAACTTTCTTTAAGTGAGCAGCAGAGAGGGTGAACAGACCACGATTTCAAGCAAAAATAAGGCTTCCAGATAACGTTTCCGAACAAAAAATGGCCTACACACTACGTTTTCAGACAAAAAATAAGACTTCCAACAAAATCTCATTTAACCAAAAAAAAAGTCTCCATTTTTGCAAAAACGGGGATTTTACGATTTTGCTCGCAACGATGTGGTCATCCACCCTCTCTGCTGCTAGTGATTTCATCACTAGTGATTTCAGTTCTGGTTAACAAAAAATAATAAATGATTTAACCGAATATTTGATCCAGTCCGATACGATATCGTGTCCGAGGATCATGTAGATTTATTGTTGCGAATCCGTGCGGAGTCGACTGAGCATGACTAAAGAAATCTCGAAATTGATTGAAGTCCATATCAGAGCACCATGTCTGCCAAATATTTCTAAGAGTATGAGTATCAACTCCGTTGAATACAGAAAGAATATTGCAGTTATCTCTGATCACTTTTGGAACCTGAGTGTAGCGTTGAGTGACATATATCACGTCAGTGTTTTTGTGACGCCCACGGGAAAATATTCTAGCAGGATTTTTTTGTTTATCCAACATTATATCGTCGTATACGACTAAATTGTTAATATCTCCATCAATATCATCAATACTCGGTGCTTCATCGATATCGGTTATAAAATCAATGGCATTCTCACCCTTAATTTCTGATGCATTCTCGTTAAAATCCTTTAACACTTCATAACATCGTTGGTCGTCTACGCTAGGGGCAATTAAATACAACTTATCCCACTTCATCCATCTCATTATTAAATTTAGCAACAATTGCGTTTTACCGGATCCAGATGGCCCGATTATAATCATCCGGATAGAGTTTGGTAGCGCTGCATGATGCTTAATTGGTTCTCTTGTTTTCGTCGCTGAAAAATCAATTATATCCATATCTCTATACATAAATTATGGATCTATATTGTGTGAAGTGTAGAACGCGTACTGGCACAGATGATGTGACGACGATTACAACTAAAAATAACCGATCAGCGCTTTCTGGTAAATGCGTGCAATGTGGTACAAAGAAATTTAGATTTGTGTCTATGAAATCTGATTTAAAAAAAAACGAGGAGGTGATATCGCAGCCAAATTAGCAAAACTCCCTGGAACCCCATGGGCAAAATACCCCGGAGAAAAACACCTTCCAGGATATAGCTACTGTGGACCGGGAACCAGACTTGATATCAGACTCAATAATCAAAATCAACCCAACCCCGGTGAAGAACCAATAAACGCCATTGATAAGGCCTGTCACCTTCATGATGTTGCTTATAAAAGCAGCAATCTGCAACACAGGCATCTCGCGGATGTGAAATTAATTCATGCGTTAAATGCTATTCCTGATAAATCCTTCAAAGAAAAATTGTCTTCATTTTTGATAAAATCGGCTATGAAAAGTAAATTGATGTTAGGTGCCGGTAATTAATAATATGGAATCAATTTATTATTCTCCGAGGGGATACTGGAGGGGTAACGCTGCAATCAATAAACTCGCTAGAGCTGCAAAAGTGAAAAAAACCACTGCGGCTAATTGGTTATCCAAACAGGCACTATGGCAAATTTATCTACCACCGCCTAAACAAATTCAATTCTCGCATTTTGATGTGACCGCTCCTAATGAAGTTCATCAGGCTGATATATTATTTCTGCCACATGATCGTGGTTACAAATACGCGCTAACCATAGTTGATGTTGCGAGTCGATACAAAGAAGCAGAACCATTAAAAACAAAATCAGCCACTGAAGTCGCTTCTGCATTTGAAAGGATTTATCGACGAGGTCCTCTGCACTGGCCAAATCTGTTACAAGTTGATCCTGGCAAGGAATTTCAGGGTGCAGTGTTATCTACAATGAAACATCATAATGTCACCATACGACGAGGGCATACTGCGCTACATCGCGATCAGGCCATTGTAGAACGATTTAATCGGACGATTGCTGAGCGGTTATTTGGATATCAATACGCAAAAGAATTCATTCAAGAAAAGCGATCCAGTGAATGGGTTAAAAGATTACCATCTGTGATTACTGCACTGAATAACGAGATTACTAGAACAATCAACATGAAACCTATCAACGCGATTAAAAAGAAGTCAATACCCGTACAACCACAAAAAGATTTCCCTAGAAACGCTAGCATTTCCCAACCAATTCTTGGTAGTAGTGTCATTGTGAGGTACTTATACGAACCAGGAGAGCTTGAAGGGGGTAGAAAAAGGGCTACTGATCCTATTTGGAGCGTCACTACGCATAAGATATCTAGTATAACACGATCAACTGGTAGACCTCCAGTCTATAAACTGGATTCAACTGCCCCTCAGCGGGGTTTTACTCGACAACAACTACAAGTGATTCCCGAGGATACTCAATTGCCACCGCATGGTCTTAACTAGCGCCGTTGCGTCTATTGCACTCAAGACAAGTCAACATCACATTATTTCTGACATGACCGAGATTGTTATTTTTTCTGTCTACGGTAAATTGGCGAGGATCCTTATCCGAATACTGCCAACGCATTATACAATTGCAACTCGCGCAGTGATTATTCTGTTGTTTCTTCAAAGTGATTATTAATTTAGCATCAATATCAAATTCTCGTTGTTTTTTTTTGTCCTGTTGTTTGTAACCGGAGAGTTTTTTATTAATGATGCTAACATCAATATCACTTATTGTTGTGTCATTATCATCACCAATGATTTCATCATCGAGGACAATTCTTCGAAGTTGATTTATGTTTCGTACTCTGGATACTGCGAGATAGACTAAATTTGACCATTCGATGCGATTATCTACCATCCAAACAATTGTATCCGATATAGTCAATCCCTGTGAAGAGTGTATTGTTGCTGCGTATCCTAGCGTCCACGGGGATTTATTAGCACGCAATGCATCTTCAACGACATTGATATCAACCAGCACAATATCATTTAATACCAGAATTTGTTTTTCACTCTGTCCTGGAATATCAACTTCAATATTCTGTTTTCGTGTATCCGATGGCCTATAACAAAGGGGTACTGGAAGCGTTGCAAATTTTTCTTTATGCAATTCAAATAACTTCATCTGAAGTGTATCCCTGACTATTTTTCTACTTGCAATGATTAAATCGTTTGGTCTCCACGCTTCCCAGAAATCATTCATTGGGGTTTCTGAAATCACTTCACGCGCTATTTCGCATTGGATTCTATCCGGTTGTAATCTAATTAGCGCTTTGAACTCGCGTAATCGTTCATCAAGTGATCTATAATCAGTGGTGATTTCTTCATAGTAGTCTACAAAACCCTTTAGCCATTCATGTGGAGATGCACCGACAAATGGTGGTGGTTGGCCTTGATCCCCGCACATGACGACTTTTGTGTTTTTGGTTAACAACCACTCAAGAAATGTTTTTAATACATCTAATGACACTGTGCATATTTCATCCCAGATTATGATTTCAGGAATGAATTTATCACCCATTCGATCAGGAGTCCATTTGTCACCCTTCCATCGAAAGAAGCTGTGATAAGTGCAAGCATTTACCCCTCGTTGTATCATCTCTCTGGCGAGTCTATGAGTCGGTGTTAGCACAATCATGTTAGTAGAAATACAAGTATTTCCACCACCACGATATAATTCAATTGCACGCGTTGTCTTTCCTGACCCACCACAACCGTTTAAATAAACTGTCTTGTATCTACATACTGGATCAGATACCGGTGGTGCATTAGAAAATTCTGTAGAAACACTAGTGTTTCCAATTTCAATACGGTTACAACAAATATATTTATCATCCATGGCAACGTCTGCGGATTCACAATACTCATGTAGCATCTCCTTTTTAAATCGCCAACACCCCCAATTTTCTTCGGGATCTGTGAATTTAGCTACAGCTGATTTGTACTTATTATGTATATACATCGAATCAGTGGCTACTCTAACCGCGGTATTAGGAAATCTATTTATCATCGAAAATAGATTAATGCAAGCATAGGCTAACATTGAACTTCTCAAATGTGTGTACTGGGAATTATATCCATCACAGTAGGTAACAACCGTACCTAATTTCTCACCATTGGATAGAAAAGCATCCTTACGGGATACAAGTTTTCCCTGTTTCATTAAATCCGCTACAATAAAATCGTATTCAGCGACATCTATGATCAACCGCGAAGAATATTTTGCGTTATCGTATCGTCCACCCTGGGTAAATTTACCGATTATTCTTCTTCCGAGATCTTTTGTTTGTTCTTTTTTAATTTCAAATAACTTCTTAGACCAATTTATGATTTCTTCTTCACTGAAATCTGGAAACTGTTTTCGTAGTTCGTTGATTATTCTATCTAGATTGGGTTGTGGTAGCCAAACTTCTTTCTGAGCTCGATAGCATATAATAGCATCGGAAACAATCAACGATATTAGCATACCACAATCAATCATATATCTCAATAGCACTATTGGCATCCAGTGTTTTTCAGATAGGTGTCTACCGAGCCAAACATAACTACACGGATGTAACCCTGTAGCTAATTCGAATGATATCACACGAGCGAATCCGGTTATATCAAAATCAGGTAATGGTCCATTAATCGCAACACGAGTCATTTCATGCGTGGGGTGTCCAAATCGTTTGAAGTACTCAGCGCATTCCCCATACCCGAGAAAACTTCCGGGATAACACGCGGCTATATCAATTGAAATCATACCATCACGATGGTATTTCGTATTCCACAGTCCTCCATGACCAAATTCGACGCAACTCAATTTAACATCTTCGAGAAAATCACTTCGTGTTGGACGCCATGAGTTTTTTTCTCTTGCGAAGTGAGCTACCACTGATGGAATAGTAAAACTATCCGTGAGTAGTTTTTCATGGGAATTCTGCGGTGAAAAATCACTAGCGATTTTTCTCATTCTGTTATCTAATTCTTCAATGCGATATAATTCACCATTTGGTTTTACAAATTGATCGAATTCTTCATCACTTCTAAGTAGCCACACTGACACAGGATCATCCTTACACAACGCATGAATAGCATCAAATAATCTCTCTTCATAGAAAACATCCCCGACTAACTCCCCGGAAAATTCCGGGGGGATATATTTCACGGTTCGTTCTCGTGGAAATATTGTTACCGCAGGTGTCCACGCGTGTTTGTTATGATCAATAATCTGTATTGGGGCTCCTCGCGATTGATATTTCGGTTCGTATAATACTTCTCCGGTTATTGTTGTTACTGATATTGGGAATTTTAATGATGCTTCTAATTTAGCTATATCAGAAATCTTTGCACCATGCTGTTTCACTGTCAGTTCCCACTCGGTTATTTTTCTACGTCGCAGATCAGTTAGTTTATTTCCTCGGGATGCATTTGTGAAGTGTTCTATTATTCGTTCTGCTACACAATTAAGCCCTGACGAATATTTCATAGGAGCTAGTTTTGCGATATCGGGTTTATCATTTAACGGATATATCCCATAAACCATTGCTGTTACGGGATAAGATCTTTCGTAGTATGGTTTATCAATGCCGGTTAGAATCCCTGGTTTGGAATCTCTACTCACAATGACAGCTTTTTTATTCTTGAGGATTGGTTCAAATTTATCCTTAATAATCCATTTGCCATCGACTTCGATAATGAATTTGATTCGGAAAAAATGCCGTTTTTCCCCAACACGTGAAATTATCACTGCTGCTTTTTCATCATTCATGGTAGCATCAACAACACCATCAATTCGAAATGTTGACCAACAATAAGATGCTCCATCACGCTTAAATTCATTAAAACAGTCTCTGATTTTACTAATCATGGCTTTATCAAGAATTGTATTCTTTGGTGTATTAGAAACTATATCGAGATTGAATTGAGCATCTTTCCAGGGGTAATCTCTCTTGGACGTTTTTGAACTCCGAAGGATTTTGGGTTTATCGCGATTAAATTTGTTACGTTTTTTGGGTCTATCGAGATTAAATCTAGGACTGATTTTCAATAATCTCTTAAACTCTTTCATGTTTCCGTCTCTTGGACGTTTGTTACGTTTTTTGGGTCTATCGAGATTAAATCTAGGACTGATTTTCAATAATCTCTTAAACTCTTTCATGTTTCCGTCTCTTGGACGTTTGTTACGTTTTTTGGGTCTATCGAGATTAAATCTAGGACTGATTTTCAATAATCTCTTAAACTCTTTCATGTTTCCGTCTCTTGGACGTTGTTTTGGTCTATCGAGATTAAATCTAGGACTGATTTTCAATAATCTCTTAAACTCTCTATCAGCATTAAATTTAGCATTTCTCGAAGTCAATCTCTTGAACTCCATCATGCTATACTAAAAACAAGTGTCTAAATGAAAGATTTTTATATAATGAATCACTGCAAATGGATCAGTCAATGAATTAGACAAATAGTATAGTATACGAATGAACCAGGAATTCAGACCACACCCAGTGAGTACAAATTATGAAGCATCCAGTGATGGTGTTGTAAGAAACCGTAGACTGAAGAACCCAGTTGGGTGGGATAATGGTATGGGGTATTTGTTCTTTACTGTTGGAAAGAAGAAATATTACAATCATCGTTTCGTGTATGAATGTTTCCATGGATTGATCAAAGATGGTTTTGTTATTGATCATATTGATTCTAATCCGAAGAACAATTCCTTATCAAATCTTCAAGCAATCACACATAGTGAGAATACCAAACGAGGAAGGACTGGGAAATACTCGAAAAAAGCGAGACCTGTGAAATCTTTGAATACAATAACTAACGAAGAAAAAGTATTTAAATCAATATATGAAGCCGGCAAGTATTTCAATATTTGTAGACCCTCAGTACGATATGTTGCAGAAGGGGTTTGTCGATCGGCTATTTCAAAAAAGAGCGGACAGAAAATTCAATTTAGTTATGTCTAATACGTCATATTTTTCATTTAGAAATATATCATTGTTATAGAATAATGAATTCTGAAAACATGAATAGCATTTTATCCGAGATTTCAAAATTGAAAGGTTGGGATATTGAACTATCAGATGGGTTAAATCCTGATCAAATCATGTCTGATTTTCAGGATATAGAATACGGAGTTAGCACTAACAAGTATATGCTACCAAAGAAGTATGCGCTCATCAAAAGAATTCAGAATTCTATTAAGGACTCTCTCGCATTTTCCAGTGACATAAGTGTGTTCGCTCCGTTGTATACCATCGTAGAACGAATACGAAAAGAATTGGGGTACGAATACGAATTGAAAAAGGAGGTTAATTCTAAAGTTAGAAACCTACGGGCGTTAATTCAAGAAAATGAAAAATTTTGATTGACCAACCATTTATCATTATTTGATTGTGACCGTCCCTCATAGAGATTTTAATTTTTTTTTAGCATTTTTTGATTAAAAATGTCAAAATCAGTGAATGAAAAATTGATGGCTGGTTCGGATTGATCAAAACAAGAATGAAGGAACTAGCAGTATTAATTATTTTTATATACAATTTTGCTAGTTCCTTCATCGATGAACGAAGCTGTCTCACAGTGAAATAACACTTCCATGACCATCCGATGGTGTTAGGTCGGATTAAAAATTTTTTTTGCAATTGAAAAATTGTTTACGATTTCAAATAATGGTCAATGAAGCATTAACAACCCGATTGGCTCGTGAACGACTGGATGCAATCAGGAGATTTGTACCAATTCGTGACTCTGTACGGAATAAACTACAACAACGACAGAGTCTTCAGACTGATTTTGCTATGGGATCCGAAGAATTGTTTAAACCAGTAACCACAGCAACGAAAGGGATAGAGCGTGCTATACTGGGAGATGTTCCCGAGACGGGAAAATCTGTTATCGGTGAACTCGAAAAAATAGCAGCGAAAACTGAACAAACAAAACAAATGGAATCAAAAGAAATAGTAGATGATTTACGCGTGATATTTAACGAGGCGGGTTTAGCAGCAATCATTGAGACTAAACTAGCGAAAATTCCTGCGCTTGTTGTTACGACTTATGAAAACAGGAAAAATTTGTTGAAACCAGAACATCATAACTTTGTTAGAGATATAACTCACTGGGCTGATATATTCTACAAAATCAAAACTGAAAAAACAGGTAGAATTAGGAAGAAGGGTAACGCATCATACATTGGATATATCAATGAGGTGGGCGAAGTGTATAATCAATACGAAGAGTTTAAACAACAACAAAAACCGCAAAAATTGCGAGGAAGGCGACAGCAACCTGCAAAGAAAGTAGTCTACTCTCCTAAAAAACAACAAATACCACGTGATGATGATGATAATCTTCTTGATTATTTATTACAAGAAGCCGATTTAGAAAAACAGGATGAAGCAACTGGTTATAGCGGAAGTGGATTAAGAGATTCCAGTGTTTCATGCCCTGGTAGTGTTATCAATGATATATCACGATTAGAAGTTCTTGTAGGAGGTTTCCGAGCTGGAAATAACTCACCGGAAATAATTAATGAAGCAGCTGATATCTGTAGACGATTATTTGCCGGCGGTATCATGGATATCAAAACATATCGAGATTTCATTGACGAGTTAGTAGACGGTGAAACCGTCCATGATTATCACAGTGATTAATCACCGGGATTAAATAAAACGCTAGCGTGGAAATCCGAAGGATTTCACAATTGAAAAATGGTTTCTGATTTCAAATAATGATCATACACTACAATCATGATAAACCAACCCCCGTCTATGTAGTTAATTCACGGTTTCCAGTTTATAGAGCATACTACGGAGATGGTTTAGGCAATACCATTGCAGGGTTATTTGCGAGAATGGCTCCAAAAGTGATGCCATTGGCTAAACAACTAGGAATGAAAGCAATTGAAGTTATTCGTGATAAGGGTATTGGTGCTGTTGGAGATTTTGCTGGAAAAGCGTTTTCAACTGCGAGGAATAAATTAACATCATTAGTGAAATCACGGATGAAATCCAAAGGATTTTCAAAACCGTTACCGTCTACAGCGGAAATGCCTGCAAGTGTTAGTAGAATTATAAATAACGCAGTAGACGAAAAATTAGCGTCAATGGTAAATCAAGGGGACCAAAGCAATATTGCAAATATGATAGCAGGAAGCGGCTTTAAAAAACTAAGTAGAAAACGCTAGCGTTGAAAATCCTACGGATTTTTACGATTTAGACTCTGATAAATAGAATAAAATGTTCAAAAAATCACATGATCCGGCGTTTGATATAGACGCTCCAGTTGGCAAGGATGATTCTGTACGCGATTATCAATATTACGCTTATCATGCAATAGACGCAAATAGTCGATCGCGAATTGAACTTCAAGTCCATGATACCAGTAAATACTTTTTGCCCTGTGAAGCGTTTATTGAAGTAGAAGGAGAGATTATAAGAACAAATGATACAGAGTATCCAGCTGGTACTCAAGTCGGTTTTGTCAATAATGGTATTATGGCGTTATTTGAGAGTGCTAGATATCTCATTGATGGAAAAGAAATTGAGTCCATAGATCGTGACGTTGATGTGGCTACAACAATAATCGGGTTAGCGAGATATTCCGATGATTATACAAGATCAGCAGGACCCTCTATGATGTTTGCAAAAGATGGTAAGAATACCGCTGGTGGAAATCCATTTGTTGTAAGACGACCACAGAATAATGCTGGTGCTGCTAATGTTGATGTCGAGAATATGATTATAAACAACGATCCTAACTTCAATCTAGGAGCTGCAACACGTATTTCAATGTTGCAAGGAGCGCGTAAATCATTTTCATGCGCGATTCCACTGCATCACATATTTGGATTCTGTAGAAACGTCCGAAAAGTTATTTATGGGGCGAAGCATACAGTATCGCTTGTACGAAAGAGTGATGATAATGACGCAATCTGGAGGATTCCAGCAGATGCTGCAAATCCCAATGCTGATGCCGGTAAAGTCAATTTAACAAAAATATCATTGTGGATGCCAGTGTTGACTCCAGCAATCACCGCAGAAGAACGATTACTATCATTTATGGACCAAGGAGGAAAGTCGTTGTTGAGTTGGTTAACCGTGAGTACAGATGTTAAACAATCAAATCTCAACGGGTTATTCACGTGGAATCTAGCATCAAAACAAGGCGTTGCTGCGCCACGTCATATATTCGTAGCGTTACAGGATAACACACGAGTTGGCGATCAACGTTTCAGTCATATGATATTTGATCAGTTAGGTGTGAAAGACATCTCACTGAGAATAAACGGCCAACAGGAACCATCCGAGGATATACAACTTAATTACACAGAAAATCATATTGCACGCGTGTATCATCGTCTGTTGTCATTTATGGCACGTGATCAAAATGTCGATACTGGTTTGCAAATATCACAATATGATTTTAAAAATCTGTATCCGATCTATTACTTCTCACTGGAACATCTCGATTTAACAAGACAGTCCGTCGTTGATATACACTTTAGAGCTAATGTGACTCGTGGTGCTATTGCTAATTATAGAGCGGTTGCTGTCATTCTCAGCGACAAATCAATGCTACTCGAAGGTGTTGGAGGAAGAATGAGAGTGGTAGATGCACCAGTAGAAAACATGTAATTGAAATTGTAAACGATTTAGAATCAATCTATTATGTATAATGTCATATAGTGTTATTAGTGTTACGTTAACTCCCGGTCAATTAAAAAAATTGCAATCAGAATCGGTTAAGCGATGTGGAACCACAATCACGTTGAAACCCAACCAAATGACTGGTGGTGCAAATAAACTATCGCTGACAACTCGTCAGGTGAAACATTTCAATGATGCACTTGCAGCCAAAAAAGGTGTTCAGATTACTCTTTCTGCGGCTGCTATCAAAAATATGATTAAAACAGGCGGTATATTTCCGTTGTTAGCTGCGATTCCAGCATTGATTGCAGCAGCAGCCCCAGCGGTGGCTAAAGCAGCGGCGTTAGGAGCCGTTGGTACTGCAGCAGGAATGGCACTAAAGAAAGCAACTGGGAAAGGATATAAAAAAAAGGGAAAGGGTCTAAGACTACCAGGAACCCCGTATTCGTGGTACAGCGGAAAGGGTCTAAGACTACCAGGAACGATTTATTAATTCAGGAATCGAAGATTCCCATGTCCAATTTTGATTTAATGGATGCGGCTAAAAAACTCGCGATTAAAAACTTCAGAGGTGTCTTTATGAAAGATCAATTACCACATCAACCAAACAGCGTTGAAACCGGAATCATTAATTTAGATAACAGCACCGGACCTGGAACTCACTGGGTTGCATACGCTATTGATCCACGTGGGATTGTTTATTTCGATTCATATGGATTAGCCCCACCAAAAGAGTTTATGCGGTATATAAAAACCCTTCCAATGAAGACTTGGTATTCTACGCTACCAACACAACAAATGATTGACCCACCAATATGTGGCAGCGAAGTATTAAATGTCCTTGACGCTATTTCTAACTCCTTGGGTAACCCAAGCGGAAAACCACCACATGTTGTCGTGAATGAATACACTAGTAATCGCTGGAAATCGAAACGATTTTAGAGAGAGAAAGAGTTTTACAATAACATGATTGATATTTGGGGGAGATCTTTGAAACCCAAACCCGATGGCACTGCACCACCTGATTCTGTCAAGGATATAACAAAAAAAATTAAAGATGAAATCGCTGAGACGTTGAACTTAACAAATGTTGATCCTAATGAAATAGTTGTATTTCAGGACAAACAGGGTAAATTGAAATCCAGTGATGTGTCGTTGGATGATATTTTAGTTAAACAACGAAACGCAATCGAAAACACCGTTGCGTTATTTTCCGATCAGGGTAAATTGAAAACCAGTAATATTTCTCTGGATGATATTTTAGTTAAACAACAAAACGCAATCGAGGATACTATCGCGTTATTTTCCGATCAGGGTAAACTCAAACCGGGTGTACTCGTTTCGACGATTACAGATCGATTAAAAACTCTCAACGATGAGTTAAACAATTCTCTGGCTGTACTAAAAATACTTGAATCTAAAATTGAAGATAACGTAAAACAGTTTATATCATTTCGTAGAAATATCATTGATAAATTTATTGGAACCCAGTTGGATAAAATTGAAATAAAACTCCCTGATATTAAAAAATCCATCGATGAGACGAAAACTTTCATCGAAGCCGTCAAAGGTGATTTTTCGAGGATGATAACAATCATTGAAAAAACAAAAATTCCTCATGAGAAAACCAATAACGTAGTATATACAATCCAACACGGATCATTTGAGTGGACACTTGCAAACAACAAATTAGATATCACAGCTACTATCAAGGGTATTTATCGATTAACGCTGGTAGCACCAATTCAATTTAATATATCATCGTCGAGTTCATCCGGGGTCAACAATACGATTTCAACGATCATCGACAAGGATAAAACTGAACGGTTAACGATAAAAGCCGATGATAAAAGTTTGGCTAAGGCATCAGTAACATGGTATCTGGAATTCGTAGCGGATTTAAGTAAATAACTAAATCGTTCGGATTTCACAATTGAAAACGCTAGTGTTTTTAAAATAAACAACAATGACTTTGTCATCGACGCAATGTCGCTATGATCAGGTCAGAGAATTTCAAAATAGACTCAAAACCCTCACTGAGGAATATCAAATAAAAATAAAAAAATACCGACGAAGAATCACCGCAATTGATGTTATTATATACTCGGTGTCAAGCGTTCTCACTGGTGCCGGAATAATACTTGCATCGGTTACAATGATTGCCCCGGTCGTAGTTCCAATTTGCATTTCTGCGGTGGCTACAATCGGGGGTATATCAACCGGGATAGCAAAAAAGATATCATCATGCAGCCAGAGTAAACTGCAGAATTACTTACTTCAATTTCATATTGCATCAACCGCATATTCGCAGTTATCCCTGATGATATCGTCGTCACTCGACAATACGATTATATCAGATAGTGAATTCTCAGCGATGGTCAGTATTTTTGATTCCGCGATATCGAAATTAGAGCGACAACATGAGTATAATAACAATGACAACACCGATGGAATCAGAAAACACGAACCCAAAAAACAAAATGATCTCAATAATATCAACATTACCAGATTGTGAATTCTCAGTGATGGTCAGTATTTATGATTCCTCGATACCAAAATTAGAAATAAATCATGAGTATAATGACGACACAGATGGAATTACTTCAACAAGTAGTGGAGAACACGAACCCAGTACAAACGAGTATGATATCAATAACATCTACGAAACCCGAGTTTAGTGTGAATTTCCCCTCTCCGGTTCCTGTGAGCGAAATCGCGCTAGCAAAACTACGAATGTATCACAGTTGGCCTAATATTAGATCGGTAGCATTTGGTGGTCAACAACCCAATAATTCACTGGTGTTCTCGTATAAGAATAAAGACGACGGTACCCCAGACTGGAACGTCGTTTCCATACCAACTGGGTCATACCAAATAGAACAAATCAATAATGAATTCGCGCGTAGAATAAAATCGATTACTGGAGTAGAGTCAAAAATCGCTATAACAGTTCATGAACCGACGCTATCATCCGCCATTGAAATAAACTCAGAAGAATATGTCGTAGATATCTATCAAAGCTCAATAAGAACCGTACTAGGATGGCCTGAATTACCACCCCAGAGTAAAACTCTGGAGAAAGTCGTTGTTGTATCACCCAAACCTAAAAAATCTGATTATGTCACAGACAGGATAAAACCTGATAATCCAGTAAAGAGTTATAAAGAGTTCAGTGTAGAATTTTTTAGTTTAGTGCACCAACCTTTGGGAGTGAGTGAACAATCGAATGTGTTTCATTTTGTTGACGAAGATGAAATCCTTAAAAATTTCACAGCGATGAATAATGATTTTTCACTGTTGTTAATATCTCTTAAATCCGGCTCTCTCACCCGAGATGAATTTATCAGCGTCGTAGAAATATGTAACAAAATCATCAATGACATGGAAACATTTAATTCACAAATTATTCGATTTATACTCGATCATAAAAACCCCACAACGCGAACAATGTTTGCAACGAAGTATATTATACGCGAAGAAGACATTCCAGCATTCAAACTACCAGAATATAACGTACCAGAACTAAAAAAACTTCTCAATGATGCCATCGATGAAGGTTTCCAAAAAATCTATGACGCATGTGAAAGGAAATTAACAGAACAACAAACAACTATCCTCAAACATAATAATGATCCAGATGGTGGTGGTAGGCATATCGCTCCGTTCAACGTGAATATTTCAACGGTGATTGCGCTTAATTTAGTGTGTGATGTTATCGAAGGAAGCTATCAAATTAATCTCGAACGATCAAATCAAGCTCAGCAGGGATATATTCTTTATTCATTTGCACCAACAGCTCCTCCAGGATTCCTAATTATTGAAAACCCAATTAATCCTGTCTACATGCGATGCCATAATAATTCATTAACGAGAATTAATTTCAAACTCACCGACCAGTCAAATAATCTGATTGATTTACAAGAAGAGGTGTTAGCGATTAGTCTGTTTGTGAGATCCTAAAGACTTGATCAAATCATTTATTATTTTTTGTTAACCAGAACTGAAATCACTAGTGATGAAATCACTAGCAGCAGAGAGGGTGGATGACCACATCGTTGCGAGCAAAATCGTAAAATCCCCGTTTTTGCAAAAATGGAGACTTTTTTTTTGGTTAAATGAGATTTTGTTGGAAGTCTTATTTTTTGTCTGAAAACGTAGTGTGTAGGCCATTTTTTGTTCGGAAACGTTATCTGGAAGCCTTATTTTTGCTTGAAATCGTGGTCTGTTCACCCTCTCTGCTGCTAAGTGTATGCCATTTTAATTCGAATCAAACACCTGCAACTATGCGACGGTATAGAGCATTACATGTTTCGTCAATAATAATTTGTACGTGTAACAATAAAGCATTAAAATGTCCACGATCGCGTTCACATCGGCATTACAAGTTCTTGCGCATTTCGTTTCGTTTGATGGTTTGATATATTTACAGCTGGCACACGTTCGATTTGTTTGAAAACCATAATTTAGACAATATAGTTTACCGTAGATAATGAAAGAAGATTATTCATGTTACCGAGTCAATTTATGTTGTACCGAAAAAGTTTATATATTTGAGAGGATGTTGTTTCCGATATGAGTTAGTTCCAACAGTTAACAGCTGGGAATCAACACTCCCTCAGTTTTACTTGAAAATATTAGGTAAGATCTAAGCACCCTTAGTTGTGGCAATGTTTTAATTTTTATTTGGCATGGCTAAAGGTTTCACAACACTCTATGTCCAGAATACATTACGTAAAAAAATTTACCAGTAATTTCAATTTATATTAAAATATCACATAATAAGTACAAAATTCACCACCTTCAGCATTTGAAGCAAATTTTTCATGTTAACATCCGACCATTTCAAATAATTGTTCCATTTCCATAAAAACATCTCACCTGATAAAAACAAAAGGTTGTAAACCACGCAAATCCATTCAGTGTTTTTATTCATTATTTCTGTCAAATGGGATTGATCTTGTGTCTTTGAATAAACCAAATTTATCTTCGCCTTTTCATGATTTTAACATTTCAGAGGTATTACCCGGCAACGGTTAGTAATTTAATTTCAGCGTCATCATTTAGCTAATAATGGTTTCCAATTTTTGACTAAAATAACATTTCAACAACGCTGATCTGATATACAAAACAATTGTAGGCTTCATTATCTACTAATGGTAGAGATAATACACTGCGTAGTCAGATAGTCACTGATGTTGGTGTTGCAATATTCATTGAGGTCTGAGATGTTTCAGTACGTATTGATGAACAATTGTTAACTTGTTGTTCTAATGTTCTTCAAACCAGACAAAATGATAGATCATTTACGCTTTACATTGGTTCGTGTTTATAAGCGAAGTACCTTTAAGGAATTTTAGTAAAGTTATTATATCAAACCAAAACACTTTTTAGAATTTTACATGAAGATGTGCACATTTTTTGCGCCGCTGAATAGATTCCAATCAACCGATGACATCAACTTTGGAAACGCTTTGGTTGTCTAAGTGAGATATTAGTTTGTTGTTTAACGTTTGGGCTCCATTTGCTTTTGAATAAAACTGATAAGACATTATGACACGGAATATTGAACAAGTAAGTTAAAATGATAAACGAAAAGGGAAAATCACTTTGATATGAAAGAGGTGATTTTCTGAGTAGGACATAATCTGACATCTGAGATTTTCAATGAGTAACTTCGTTAATGTTATTATGAAGCGTTTGCTATTTTAGAATTCTAAAGACATACTGTAGAATGCATTCATTATTCATAACATGAAACTTGTACTTGCGTCATCTAAGTCATACGTGGAACTGACAACTGCTATTATCAGACAAGCAATAGTATGGCTTTACCTGATTTAGTGCTATATCGATCGACGGGAAGGTAGAAAACTGTTGGGAATGGGCGTAAACGACTCTGTTGAGTTTTGTCAGATTTGGGATGCATATAAACGCAGTGGTATGAAGGTATGGCACAACCGACGGTGTCAGACAGGTAAGTACTATCTTTTCTAAAACATATACATAGAGAAACATGTTTTAAACATTATTACATTATGTTCAGTTTACTCTTCTAATGGCCGAGTGGTCTAAAGCGCTGTCCGTTCCGGATCACTGCCATCTCACCTCTGTCTGCGTGGGTTCGAGTCTAAGACTCGGCTAATGTAGTCATGTGAGAAAGCTTGCCAGTAGCTTCTCGTGGGTCGGTGGTTCTTTCCTGGGGTTTTCCGGGTTCTTCCTCCACCATTAATACTGGCCGCCATGTATAGCCTATATTGTGCTTAAAAATGGCGTTAAACCATAAAAAAATACTCTTTAATGTTCGATTTTAATTGTAAGAAAATGAGAGAGGTCGGTAACGTTACAAACATAAATGCAGATCAATTGTTATTATAGCGAAGGACATTTCGAATTGTCAGCGCAGATCAATTCTTGCAATACTCATTAACTGAATAACCGATTTTTTTCTGCGAGAGTATATATGACAAAGGTACAACATGACAACATCATCAAATGGATTGTTTTCGAAAGAGTGATTTACACTGTTGGTTATTTTTCTGTTTGATCAGTCAATTGAGCAACCATTAACTTCATCGAAGTCACCTGTCCTGTTTAGTCAAGTAACGAACTTAAGTTATTTGTAATATGTTTCATTTAATTTGAAAATTTTAAAAACCTATAAAATGAATTTGTGCGAGGTTCAAAATATTACATAAGAACATGACTTCTCATTTGCGATCTCACCAAAATTACCAACAGTCCATTTAATTCTGGAAACCTGTGCATTATAATTTGCCGGCAAATACTAAAGTACATCAAGAGCAAACTAAGCCTAAGTCATATTGCATTGAACACGGATGCGGGATGTTGCAGGTTAGAATCCCGGCCGAAGCATGCTCTAGTCTTTTTTTAATAAAATGGTTATGATATCTGCCTCGCTTACCCCTGAGCGTTAATCAGTTAGTGTTAGGATTGGTATAAAGAGTGTCAGGGACATGTGACTGCGTGGGACATGATGCCACTTATTTGTGACATGATGCCTCAGTGCTAGACATCACTACAAATTGCCACACTGCAGACATCGTATCGATATGACTGTAATTGTTTAAGGTAGGATACATATCCAACACACACACACACACACACACACACACACACACACACTTCCTTGTGATAATAAATTGAAATCTGTTCTGAAGATATTTAACAAACATTGGTGCTAAAACTAAACGAATTTTGCATTTTTGCAACCGGACAATAATTAAAAGTTATCAACTAAGAAGCCGCTTTATTTCCGCGTGTTCAATAGCATTAGAAAAGCATTACCTCCGGCGGAATATCGAGACAAATAAACGCTTGTGAGATATAAAACAATTTACATCTTTATTTTATTTATCATTTTCTAACATATATCATGTCGTCACGAAAACAAAAGCCATCTGTAGATTTAATCGGAAAACATTAATTTCCGTATTTCTTTGTTTTATCCAGCTGTGGCTCTCGTTAGATTCTAAAATCGACTCATTGTTTCAGACACGATGCCAAAGGGTAATTACATAGACTATACTGTCTTGTTTTATGCCGCTCCTATCTTATACAACAAATTTTGTTATATTCAATATCCACAAAGAAATCTCAGCACAGAAGGTGCTCAGATCTCTTTACCAACGAAAGCTTAAATGCGTTTTGAAGATTTTCATATGTGTGTGTCATGGGGCATGAATTGCCATTATAGAGTATCGAGATGAACTGATAAGTTTTGCATTTATGAAAGTTGCTATCATTCGTTACTTGATTTTGTTATTTAACAAAAATGAAAATACAGGCCAGTACGAAGCGATATTGTAAACGCATCTATTAGGCTGAATATTCTTAATTTTAGAGCTGAATCATTTTATTTCTTCTTTAATTTACAGTCCAGAGTTATAGTTTTTAAATCATGATATACTTCTGACAACGCCTTTAAATTTAATTACCTTTCCTTCTTACATATTAGGCTGAGAACAATATTCGTTCAGTACATCGGATGCCGCGCGGATGTTTCTTTATGAGTAATACTAACGATGTATCAGAACAAGTAGTATTTACTGCATGGAATATGGACAACAATTATACAGTATATATATATATATATATATATATATATATATATATATATATATATATATATATATATATATATTTATTAAAAGAGAATTAGTGATATATCAAAAGTAGAGCTTAGATACTATACATAATTTTATTTATATTTCATACAAATATATCCATTTTCCTTTGTACAGAGTTAAGATTAAGTACAGGCATCCGTGTATTGACCATGTGAATGAACTGTTATCCGTGCCTAGTGTGTATGCTACAAAATGTAGTTTTACGTATTTTGTGATTGTTGACACTCGCCTTTGCAAATTGACGAGTTGCATCTGTTATTCATGAGCTTTTTTGAGCTCTTTTAATTAAGTGAATGAGAGACACTTATGATTTACATTTTTCAAAAATGGTTTTAATGAATAAAGTAGAGTAGTACCAACGCTTGTTGAACTCATAACGCTCGGCCATTCACGTATCTGCGAATGCATTGAAACGAGTATGCAGATAACGAAATAATATTAGGTACTTCAAACATTTTAAAGCATGTAAAGTGTATCTAAGTAATTTTACTGTTTTTAATCGGTTTCAGCCTAATTTTTACAGTCATTCATAGATATAGGGGCATTATCGCATGACAACGGCGTAAAGGTCGCTTTCTCTGATGGGCCAGAGAGAGAGAGAGAGAGAGAGAGAGAGAGAGAGAGAGAGAGAGAGAGAGAGAGAGAGAGAGAGATTGTCAATTCCTGTGTTTTTCTGTTGCTCGATTAGTCTGATTGCTTGAAAACCAACACAGCGAGAAAAATGGCGAGGGGTAAAAAATAATCGTGATTTAAGAACCGAATTATAAACGACAGTATCGAGCTCATAAGTATATATAGTGTCATTAGCTATAACTTCACGTGCAGTTCAAGGTGCAGGTTTCTTTGAAGTTGGCTATCGCACGTGATTCCATGTAGGTATGTTATCCGAGTTTGAGGAGATTGCTTGTTTGAAAAAGAAACTGGGATGTTATAGTGAGTGGAGTGATTGGGCTTTGGTCAGTCACGAGCAATAATTAGTAAAACCTTTTGTATTTAGGATAGTTGTGTTGTTGTGCCTCAGAGATTACATTAGTATAGCATGTTGGTTGTTTTGATCGTTTAATTCTTTTGATGTGGGAGCGTGTATATGTAGGGTAATAAGAAAACAGTGGTTACAGTTAGACAAGCCATAATCTGGGTCTATATTAGAAGGAGGTAATAAGTCAATATTTTGTGACAGTTCACTGTAAATTCATTTCAGCATATTTTGTTAAATCATCTGTATTGCACGTGTGGGTATTAATTGTTTGTCTTTGCGCTCTATTGCTTATGAGATGCATCTATGAGATAGTGGACACAAACAGGGAAAACAGGATGCATTTATCTTGTAGAGATTATCAGGATGGGTAATGTAGATGTAATGAATCTAGTTAGAAGTACAATTTGTTACTTTTGTAGAAGCATGTATTACCTGTGTAAGGTCTTATATATATATATATATATATATATATATATATATATATATATATATATATATATATATATATATATATATATATATATATATATATATATATATATATATATATATATATAGTTATAACTTATGTAGACATTTAGTGTTAATATCAGACGGGAAGGAAGTCAATATTCGAGGCTCCCAGGTTTCATTGTTGGAAAATTAAGCAACCTCTAGCTCGTATTCAGACTGGTCAAGTCCATGACGCAAGGAATTTGGAGTTCGGTCATCTGAGCAGATATAAAAAGATTGAATGCTGCGGAAACTTAATTCGTTGCACATTGATTATACAGTATATATTCCAAAATCTTTTTACACTGAATATAAATCCCAAGGAAAGTGCACACGTACGTTACAAAGAAGCAGGTTCTTGTATGTTTCGTGGTGCACATTCAGTTTCAAGGTTTCATCAAGCCCAAATTAGTTTTCTTCCTCAAAATTTGTGCATATATTGTCCTTTATGTGTGTGTGTGTGTGTGTGTGTGTGTGAGAGAGAGAGAGAGAGAGAGAGAGAGAGAGAGAGAGAGAGAGAGAGAGAGAGAGAGAGAGATTGTAATGAAATTGTGTACACTGTTAAATTCTTCTTTCGTAGAACATAAATATTGTTTTGTTTTAACTTACCTTGATCATCATGGTGAAGGAGGTTAAATTCATGATAAGTTTCATTCAACAACAACAAATACAACAACATGGAGCTGTTGCGTCCATTGTTCTTGTTAAATATGACACTACCAGTGGCATAAATACGACATCTGCAATACCTAAAACGCAAGGGGTTGGGGCATTCAAGACAGGAGCAAACTTCCAAGTATAACAAGAGTGAACTTTCCGCGGGCGGTGAATTTAAAAATACACACTGGTATCGCTTATTCATTTTTTGCTATTCAATTTTTATGTTATCCAATACGGAGATCCTCCGCTTCTTAATTTGTACGGGAATCAAGTGCTTGGTAAGAATTATAAATTTAAACAATCTTCTTCCATCCACGACACAGAAGAGATGGTCAGTACTTCGGTCATCTAAGCAACATTGACCATTTAACCACTGATTAAATTTATATCCGTAACATGATTTCTGATTAACCTTTTTTTTAAACTCTGACTAGTTTCCATTTCGCATGGGGTTAGGTGGAATGAATCACAATATAATATTTTGCCTACTTCATAATTACTTTTAAACGTATCCACATCCTTCGTTCAAAGTATACAGGCTTATCATCACAACTTAAATTCCCATAGACTAACGTTAACAGTGTTATTGATACATATACTTCGGACACAAGTCGAATTTAATAACATTAATATATTTTTTTTTAAAAAAAATAACACTGGTCCACGTATAATGCCACATGGCACTGTCATGAAATATTCTCATCTGACGTGCAACATTATTTAAAAAAAACTTTTATAGTTCATTTACAAAAGTAATTTTTAAACCATGCTAATAATCTACTTCTAATTGTCAATTTTAATACTTGCTGCGCGATTACGTTTCTGGATAAATATGTATGCAGGGGTTCGCCGTCAAATTCAGAATTTCAGCTTCCCTATTAAGCAAGACGTTTGCGGGTTTTACTATGTACTTCTCTGTTATTAAATGTATTGATTTGGTGGATGACATTTTGAAAACAAATTTTTATCTTAAGTACTTTACTTTAAACACCATTCATAAATTGTCATCGATTCCTGAAGACCGGTCTTTCCTATCCGTGGCTCTGTTTTGCACACTGTCCCAGCCCTTCCATCCAATTTGGGCCTTTTGCGCTCGGTCAGATACCTTAGAGTAGAAGTTGGTTGTTGGTATAGAGGCCAATACTAGCAGGTAAACTGAGTTGCCTGTGTGCTAAAATCGATTATAGATACGACCGTTAGGTAAAATGATTCATGGAAGAGATTTAACTGCCAATCCAATTACTATTTTATGCTTAAGATTGAACCACAGTAATCCATAATTCAGTTGCATGGCCTTGATATAACTAACGACAGTCTTGGGAATATTTTTAAATAAAATATTTATAATATAATTTTCATTTCCGCGTCCTATTCTGTGACACAAAAAAAAAGAAATGTGATGACGAACATTAATGGCGGCAAACAATATGAACTGTCTACAAATAACAAATAATGACTTTTTATGTTTTCTGTCAATGAGAGCCAGTGGCGTCACTCGGGGTTGTGGGGGTGGGGACTGCACCGGGTGTCACCATCAGAGGGGGTGACACCAAAATACGTATGATTCTGTAATTTTAAGGTGTAATTTTAAATTGGCTAGTTGTTTATTTCACTAATATTGTCATTATATTCAGTGATATACGGGAATTACGATTTACGAGTAGCATTTCTACCCAAAAAAAAGATTGCTAAGGATGCTGTATGGTCCGTTACAGAAGGATATCCGTCGAGGTGAAACTATGAGTTACCGAACTGGGTGACACCATCCCAAGTGACGCCACTGACGAGAGTTCACTTCTAATCGGGCACGTACCGGCTGTAAAATTCCGTTCCCAGGTGTCTTTCGCAGTAACACTGTTATTTTCAAGGTGTGACGTTTCATTCAAATTACTTAATAAATTTAAAATCTAATGCACTAAATGATGCACAAGTTGTACCCATTAAAGTTAGCAAAATAGAGAAAATACTGGATAGTTGTAAATGTCTGTTTTATTTTACCGTAGAGGAACAAACATGCCTAATGTCGTCCATCTTTGTCTCATATCCCTCACAGTGAGTTACGTCCCTTTAGGAATAATAAATACCACTGCCACAAAGATGCAAATTTATGAATAACAATCTTTCTTGAGAAAACCGTACACTTTGATACTGTATTTCATAAAATTCATACTACATATTCTGACCGTACACTTTGATACTGTATTTCATAAAATTCATACTACATATTCTGACAGTACACTTTGATACTGTATTTCATAAAATCCATGCTACATATTCTGATACTTTGCTCTGCAATAATTTTAGTAAAGGATGTAAAGATATTACATAGGAGGAATTTGTTAGGAATCTTTTACTTCCGGAGATGACACAGAGCTGAACACATTACAAGGTAGTACGCGTCAGGCGTCACAATATACCGATAACGCCGAAACGAAGCGTGTCTGAACCGCCTTAGATAATCTAATTGACGCTTATACATCTATTTAGATTGCATTTATCGTAGGAGGCGTTGCGTGACCTTACGTAAGACGTAATCTAATGTATTGCTAAATAGTTGGCAACCAAAGGATAAAAGAGTGATAGTGACGGCATGATAATACTGTTATTTTCAATTTTTTTTTCCTCAGTTACTTCGGATTTTATGGAGTTATCAACATGATGTACAGGAACCTATACAGCCTGATACAGTAGACTATGGATTGGTTTACATGCCGTCACTATTACTCTTGTAACAAACTATTCCTGTGTGTTGACAAATAAATCCTTGTCAGAAGACTAAATTAAATGCGACCATCAGTTGATTCTAATACATTTTCACATTTTCCCAGCCGTACATACACTACGAGTCTCATTTCTCATCGAGCGCTTCTGGCGCATTTATCTTTTCTTTTTTTTTTTTTTTTGTTGCGACTTAGCACATTGATCTGCATGACTGTATTTGCATTTAAACCAATATGTTTGTATGTAATAAGGGACTCGTTACTTCAACTTTTGATGTTTACAACGTTTTCTCCTCAGTTTTATCGACAATAGTGGATGTACAGGAAACTAGACAGCCTGATACTGTAGACTTCGCATTGTACAATAACAGTATTAACATTTTGGAAAACGTATTCAGAAGCTTTTAGCAGCGAGAAACTGGGAAATATACACATGTCCTATAAACGTTTAAAGTGTCTGAAGTTTTAGTATACGATTCTCTTTCATTGATGTTGTAAAGTATCATAACAATCAATCCAATAAAACTTATCTAAGGGTTTAGGATAGCGTACTTTTTCATTGACGTATGTGATAAAGTCTTCATAATAACCAATACTATAAGCACGTTTAGTCTAGAATACGCTTTCACAGACGTATTTGATAAGGTCTTCCTAAACAGCCAAATCAAAAACTGATTGTAAAATCATTACATCTTAATAGGATGAAGAAAAAAAGAACTTCAAAAATGTATGTTATTCTGACGGATATATTTGTCTTATTTTTTAAAATAAATATTGTTATTATTATTATTGATAATTTTATTATTATTATTATTATTATTATTATTATTATTATTAGTAGTAGTAGTAGTAGTAGTAGTAGTAGTAGTAGTAGTAGTAGTTGTAGTAGTAGTAATAGTAGCAGTAGTAGTAGTAGTCTTAGTAGTGGGTGTAATGTTTACGCCCATTGATTGTAGGATTGCAATTCTATTAATGATTAGACTTGCCACTTTCGAAGGATAAGTGTTCCATATTTATTTATAAATGGTACAATTAGTGCTAAAATACAACATCATAATATTCACAAATTGCATTAGAGGAAGTGTTAATCCCGGTTTGATTAGAGTTATCAAAATATAAATGATCGTTGTATTTATATATTAATAAACTTAGCGACCTAATCATGTTTTGTATCTTATATATTTCAGCATGTTTTTATGTTTTTCCAAATTCATTGTTTTTGTCATTGTCATTCATAACCACCTCCAGTAACAGTATTCAGAACCAGACTAACATCCCAATTGAACTTGATGCTCTACAGTTATTTATAAGAGCTAAAATTCCTGAAGACAATTATTTTTCAATAGCTAATGTCAGTGAAGCGGACGTTTTTGATATGCTAATTAAGTTGAATATTAATGAATCCTCTGGATTGGATGGCATTAGTCCACGAATCCTTAAAATTGCTGCACCAGTAATAACAAAGTCACTAACGCATATCATAAATTTAAGTAACATGAGTGGTAATTTTCCAGAAAAATTGAAATGTGCAAAGGTTACACCTATCTTTAAGAAAGGAGAAAAGGAGGATCCAGGAAATTGCAGACCAATATCAATTCTACCTGTATTGTCAAAACTGTTTGAAAAGCATGTAGCCATTCAGATCTATAACTTTTTTGAAACAAACTCTCTATTTCATAAAGCACAGTCAGGATTTAGAAAGTACCACTCATGCCAAACAGAACTTACCAAATTAATTGATCTTTGGCTGAAGGAAATGGATAATGGGCATATGACTGGGATTGTTTTCCTTGACTTCAGGTTTGACAATCCTTCTTTAAACTGGTTTAGATCATACCTAAACCAAAGGTCTCAACAAGTAAGCATTGGCAATATTAGCTCTCAAACTCGCACTATTCATTCTGGAGTCCCTCAAGGCTCAGTTTTAGTCCCTCTCCTCTTCCTTATCTATATCAATGATCTACCATTAAATAATGAATCCACCAATACAGAATTGTTTGCAGATGATGCAACCTTGTATACATCTAGTTCTGATACTAAAGTTATCAAAGCAAGATTAAACTCAGATCTTATTAGAGTCCAAAACTGGGCACAGCAAAATAGGATGGTAATTAATGAAGGTAAAGCAAAATGTATGATTCTGGGGACGACACAAAAGCTACACAAGTCAGAAAAATATCTCTTGCAATAAATAATTATCCATTAGAAAATGTCAATCATGATAGGCTTGTAGGTGTGTCCATAGATAATAATTTATTTTGGAATGACCATATTGATAAACTTTGTAAAACACTGTCATCCGAAATTGCCCTTCTCAGTAGAATCAAGAAATATTTACCTATGGAAACTCGCAATCTATACTACAAGACGTATATTCTTTCAACAATGGATTACTGTTCTAATGTATGGGGAAACTGTGCTAAATCTGAGCTTGACAGGATTTATAAACTCCAGAAACGAGCAGCACGTGTAATTTTAGATACATCTGTTGACCATCCCTCAAAAGCATTATTTACAGAACTCAAATGGTTCACAATATATGACAGGATAGATTTTCACAAGGCATTTCTGTTATATAAATGTCTACATGGAACTGCACCAGAGTATGTTCAGGACGTATTCAGGCCTTTTTCAACACAATACCAGTTGAGATCAATCTCACATGGAAACCTTTTAGTACCAAAACCAAAAACAGAGCAATTCAAAAAGAGTTTTCAATACTCTGGTACAGTTCTGTGGAATAAGCTTCCACTACATGTAAAATCGGCTGAAAATATTAGAGTATTTAAGAAGAGATATCAGGAGCATGCATTTGTTTCTAACAGATAATGGAATTTAGTATTTTAATACGAAACATGCTAATATAAGCACTAATCATTGCTTCTTCACACAATGTGCATTTGTTATACTTTCATTAAGAGGGCCTCAAAGGAGAATAGTCCTTGACTAATGAGTCACCCTCTATAAATAAAGCATTATTATTATTATTATTATTATTATTATTATTATTATTATTATTATTATTATTGTTCTGTAGTGTAGTCATGTATTAACGTTCTTCCTACAAACAATTCGATACATTGTCATCGATAATTGAATGAAGATTATCAATGAATATCATCAGTTTTTAAAATGTTGAATTTGATATTATATGTATCTTTTCATTTGGGATACATTTTATTGAAAAGCCTTGAAGCAGAGTCCAACTGATGAAACATCGACGTAATTATAACAACCTGTTTTCTAGAAATTGAGTAAAGAAGAAAAAACTCATATTTGAGGAAATTACTTTTCTAAGAATATTTTAAACTTTTTAGTGATCTTTAAAACTTTTTAGGTTACGCTTTTCAGTTTCATTCCTTGCATAGAGTTTGATCCAAAAGTAGTTCCCAGGTTTTCTAACTGGATTTTCGGGGCTATTAAAAATGACCATGTATTTCTAAGGTGTTGCTAAAAGAACCTTTGATTTATTTTGTTTACCTGTATGATTGAATGGTGTAACTTGTGAAGGACCAAACAGCTTCGCCTTATTTCAGATGTGTACCACTACAGAAAGGTAGCTCCACTTAATCATTTCCACTTCGTGGACATCAAAAGTTTTTATTTTAAAATATATTTTGTTTTACTTTTAATATTTTGTTTGTAATTTGTTCAGTGTACTTTCAGAATCTTTGATTGCCTACTCTGGTAAAATTCGTTTTTCATTTTAATAACTGTTAAATTTAATGTACTTTGGAATACTTCAGCTTCAAGCATATGAGAGCAGTCATTTTTATCAACCGTTCACTCAGATCACGCACGATTTCCACAACTGTAACAGCTAAATAAATTTCAGCCACAGTACATGAAAGTAAGATAAAGGTATCGCGACATTCTCTCCATTATGCATATTGGAAATTAAAAAAAAACAACTTCACCTGACCTTACACCCTGCAGTACATGTAGCGGAACATAATGTATGATCGCATTTATGCTTCACTTCCCTTCTTTGATCAGAAAGGATCGCTTTGAAAAACATAAAATCGTTCTTTTGGTGTCGTCGTATTTATTAATTTCCGGGCACGGTCAATATTTACAAAAGTCTATTAAAATTACTAACAAAACAAAACAAATATAAAAATTTCAATAAAAATCTCGATTTTTAAAAAGTACTAAATAAAAATTTCTTTAAACAAATTGACTATTAATTAAAGTCACATAAATGATGTTGATAAAACCTCGACAATTCAAAAAGAAAAATAATAAAATACATGTGAAGAAGAAAACCTTTTATTTGTACGAAATAATAAGGATTTTCATTTGAAAACCTTCTTGTTTTACTCTTTTTTTCATAATTATATCCGTCTTCTGAAAATACTAGTGCAAACATGTTTAAATTATCCAAGCTCAGTTAAGTAACAATATGATAAAGAGGTGGAATCATGTTAATAATTATGGCTGTTAGTATCAGCATAGATAGATAGATAGATAGATAGATAGATAGATAGATAGATAGATTTCTGTTGACATTACTATTATATATATATATATATATATATATATATATATATATATATATATATATATATATAGAGAGAGAGAGAGAGAGAGAGAGAGAGAGAGAGAGAGAGAGTACTACATCTAGAATATGTGCCATATGTATGTAGGTCTCTAATTTTATTTTGCAAAAATAAATTAGTTATATATATATATATATATATATATATATATATATATATATATATATATATATATATATATATAGTTCTAAGTTCTACTTCTTTGATTACCCTAATGTCCTAATGTAGCGTCAGTACTTCAAGACTTATATATATATATATATATATATATATATATATATATATATATATATATATATATATATATATATATATATATATATATAAAGGATATCCAACAGGTAGAACCCATACAGTTGTGAGGTTGTGATATTTGTGGTCATTCAGTCTTGGCTTGTTATTATAACTTCTTCTAGACAACGGATGTTACCGATAAAGTCCATGGAAATAAGGGAAAACAAGTGAAATTTAGCAGAGACTTTTAGCAGAATCCAAGCGATTGTTGGATTCACTCGTTAAAGAGACCCCTTAGGCATATTACAATATCATGCTATGAATATCAACTGCCACGTCAACTGTCACAAATGTATATTTCGTAGCATTCACATGGTGACTATTTCAAACATCTTCTGTACTGTCGGTTCATATTTTGGTTGATTTCTATTGCCCTTTAAGTTTGTTGTTCCACTATTTTTATATTCATGTATGAAAAATGATCAAACGGTTTAATTATTACAAAAAAATGTTTTCAAACATGCTATTTTGGACATCATCTTTTTATGTTTTTTTTTAAGATAAATACGTCTGTATATATTTGTATGTTAACAAACAATTGATTGAGATTGATTGTGCGGTCAAGGTATATGGAACATAGCCATTCATGTAATAATCGAGGGTTACCAACCTTTTCTGTCTTCCAATATATCTTTTGCAGAAAATATCACTAGTGTCGTTCAGTGGCGGTGTTGTCATTAACCTGGCAGATCAAATTTAAAAAAAAAAACTAAATATGGCATTACATTCCGTCAAAACAACAATAATGACTAGGACGAGTATGATAATAGACCACCCGACAATTTGACAAAAACAGACAAAAATTCTTTGTATACCAATAAATTGGAAAGTAAAACCAACAATTTAAGTAAAATTCAATTAGCAATTTATTTCTCTAAATACTGAATGAAATTTGAAATGTCACATTATTGTTAATTAAATTCCAAATTTTCAGAAATGTCTTATCACAAGTCCCAAGGTATTGAATGTTCCATTTAATTCTGATAGTTTTGAATGCCCTGATCTATGCACGGTCCTGAATGATCTGACATACCAATGATGCAATCGAGAATGTCTTTAATATAAATAAACATTACAAAATTATGTGTTAATTCAAAGTCAACGAGCAGGTATTAATTGTTCTAAAAATATTTCTGAACGCAAATGTAAACTCTGATAAGAAATGGATTCCATCGAACGATGTTAAGATATGAATGAATTATTTATTTAGTATTTGTTTATTACCATATAGATATCACTTAGTCGATACACTTTGCCTATAGTTGTGCAGTTTAATATTTTTGATAGTATATATGTGAACATGCTTCTTTATGTGATTCTCTTTGGTCCAAATAAGCCCATGAAAGTAATGTGCTTTATTCTCATAACTGATTGGCTGTGATCGTGGAAAAACTTTCTTTTAATCTTGCCTGCTGCAATTGTTTTGTATTTAATTGAACATTTTTGGCGTTTATTATTTTATTAGTCTCTCGAAAGAGAATTATGAACAAATGGTTTCGTCTGTTTCAATATTGCCAATTTACCTCCATAGGGGATTGTTATGTCATGTATAACATATCATATCATGAAAAAAGGCAAACCCCAAGACAGTAACAATACAAACAAGGACAATTATCGGTATTGCTTAGATGATAGCGAGGGTGGTGGGGGTAGGGATGGATGGGCGGTATATCTGTAACATTGAATCCACCCTACATGCATCATCATCATCATCATCATCATCATCATCATCATCATCATCATCATCATCAGTTTCTTGACCAATTGTGGTCGTTGATGCACTGTGGCGCTAAACATCTGACCAGTTCCCTCCAATTATCTAAATCATGTGCCAATGCCTAATGTCTCCGCAAAACGTTTCCTGGTCCATTCTGTGATGTTCTCAGTCTACTTTTGTTCTCTGTCCTCCACTCCTTATGCCACTCTGGACGCTGCCCTGCAGTGCAGTACTGTTGCGGATAGACTGTTGGCTCTAGTGACATGGCCATACTATTTTTGACAGTGGTGAGGAGGTCTTCATAATGGCCTACTTTTTGCCTAAAGGTGTTACGCACTTCCTCATTTGTGATGTGGTCCATGTAAGAGTAGCCAAGGATTGTTTGCAAGAATATCATTTCAAGTGCCTGGAGTCTTCGTTTTAATTCTGCTGTCAGGGTCTAGGCCACACATGAATACAAAATGACTGAGATGACTAATGCTCTCAATAGTCTTATTTTAGTTTTCAAACGTATATTCTTGTATCCCCAGATTAGTCTTAGCTTTGCAATAGCTGCCATTGTTTGTGCTTTTCGTGACAAAATTGCTGCTCTTGATTTCGCTTTGGGGATTATGGAACCAAGGTATTTGAACTGGCCCACTGTTTCCAGTTTCTGTCCTCTGACATAACTCATGGCTGAGATTTGTTTGCCACTATTTGTCATCAACTTTGTTTTCTCGGCGCTTATATCCATGTCAGATCTTGAAGATGTTTCATCCAGTTTCTTCGCTAAGGTGGCAAGCTCGTCTTCACTGCCTGCCAGTAATTCAATGTCGTCTGCAAATAGGAGGTTAGTGATGCTATGCCCACCAATGCTGACTGTCCTAAGGTGGTTTTCCAGGGCTTCGCTCATGATGCGCTCCAAGTAGATGTTGCAAAGCGTGGGCGACAGGAGACAGCCTTGCCGTACTCCAACTGTTTTATGGAACCAGTCTCCCACAGAACCTTGAGCAATTATTGCATTGGTAGCCTTCACGTACAGCTGCTTGATGGTATTGTTCAACTTCTGACCCATGTTGTACTTCTTCATTGTGGCCCATAATGCCTCATGCCACACTCTGTCAAAAGCCTTTTTGAGATCTATGAACACATGATAGATGTCTTGTTGATTTTATGAGTACTTTTCACACAGAACCCTGAGATTGAATATTCGTTCTGCTGTGCTTCTTCCACTCCAGAACCTTGCCTGTTTTTCAGCGATTATTTCGTCTCCTTTTGGTTTTAGTATGTTCAAGATGTTCTTCAGCATCACCTTACTAGCATGGCTGATCAAACTGATAATTTTGTAATTTTGGCAACGCTGGAGATTGCCTTATTGGGGAGAGTTATAATCAGTGACTGTGCTGGCCATTAACCTGTCTGCCAGATCTTGTTGCAGAATTTTGTTAGTAGCTCTTTCACTGATTTTTGCCCCCTTCCCCCCCCCTCCATTCTTGATACGTTCAGCTGGGATGTCGTTTTCTCAATCTGCGTTCCCATTCTTCGGTGCCCTTAATGCTGACTTTACATCTTCTTTGAGAATGGGGAAATCATCATCATTTGTGGAGTTCTGAACTTCAAGCACCTCTGGGTCTCCTGTGGATGGATGGTTGTAGAGTTTGTTTTACAATACTCAATCCATCTTTCTGCAATGTCACTTTCTTCTGTGAGGCATTTTCCATTTTCGTCTTAAATGGTAATGAATCTTCGTTGCATCTGTCTGGTGAAGTCTTTCAGAATTTCGAATGCCTTTTTGCTATTTTTCTTGATCAGGATGCTCTCAATTGATGTGCGCTTTTGTCCCATCCAATTTTCTTTTGCTTTCTTCACGTTGTTTCTGATATTCTTGTTTATTTATTGGTACTCCTTTGCCCCTGTTTTGTGTCTAGTCTTTCTGCGATCTCTTCGGGCATCACCCATACTACATATTCAGAATCTTTTCTGTAACCCAGGTTTTTTTCTTTGGGCGATGGAGGCCAATAATGTTCTTTTCATATGTTGTCATGACTGTGTTGAAAGTGTCTGTCATCAACTTAACATCAACATCCATCACAAGGAGTGGATCAAATTTTCCTCCAATTGTTGCTTGGAATGACTTGCAGATGTTAGGGCCATTCAGTTGTTCAAGGTTGAATTTGAGCCTGAATTTATATGGCTTGTTTATGTTCTTCAGTCTCACTCGGAAGTTCATAGTCACGAGGCCATTATCACTCCCAACATCAGCACCTTCGAACGTTCTTGGTTTTGCTCTATTGATGCCAGATCGTTAACGCTTTTGAATCATTATGTAGTCGATCTAGTTATGATGGGTTCCATTGGGTGCGTGCTATGTCCAGCATCGTGAAGCTTTATGTTGGCCCAGGGTGTTGGCTAGTACAAAGTTCTTTTAGGTTGAGAACTCAAGCAGCCGCTCCCCTCTTTCATTGTTAAGCTCATTGCAAGAAGGTCCACAATGATCATCCCAGTCTTTTAGAGCATCTTTGCCAACTTCGGCATTCCACTGTCCATGGATGATGAGGATGTCGTTTTGACTTACCATTTTTATAATACCCTGGAGTGTGTTGTAAAACTCCTCTGTTTTTTCATCATCGTGATCAGTAGTTGGAGCATGGACGTCGATAATTGTGATGTTAAAGGGAGATGTCTTCAGACAAATGAAGATGATTCTGCTAGATAAGGGGCTACATTCAACCACAAATCTCTTTATGGTTTTGTTTACAAGAAGCTTACTCCATTTATGGACTTATCCATCTCTCTAATATAGTAGAATCTATGCCCATCTTCAGTTTGATGTTCTCCTAAGGCTTTCCATCTGACTTTACAGAGTTCCAGAATGTGACATGACATGTGTGGTGTTCCATCTCATGTATCAACTCTTGGAGTCTTCCAATTTGTGCCAGAGGTCTAATGTTCCAGGTGGCAATGGCGATGATGTCTCTCGCTCAGATTTTATGCAAACGACCAGTAGCACAATTGTCACCTCCATCCTGATGGACATCGGCAGGCGCGGTCCTTGTTGACCTGGTCGACGACCGATCCAGTATGGTAACTTCCGATTTATTCAGCATTATCAGTGTGACAGGTGGCAATGGCGATGATGTCTCTCGCTCAGATTTTATGCTAACGACCAGTAGCACAATTGTCACCACCATCCTGATGGACATCGGCAGGCGCGGTCCTTGTTGACCTGGTCGACGACCGATCCAGTATGGTAACTTCCGATTTATTCAGCATTATCAGTGTGACTTGGGCAAAGGTCGTCTGGCGAAGCCCATCCCTCTCCGGACTAAGGTGTTGCCAGAAGGGGACGTAGTACATCGTCTAACTGCCTTAGGGTCTACGCTCCAGATTTTCGTTTAGGATTTACTCCCTTAGCCTTTGTCTAACCAAAGCCAACCAGCAAAGCAGCAGGAGATTCGTGTATGGGTGGGTGCGTCCATTTCCCGAGCAGATAAAGGATCTGCCATTGCCCATCATATATGCAAGTTTAGTTTAAATGTAAAAACACTGCAGTAAATAAACTCACCTTTGTTCACAAAAGAATGTAGACATAAACTGGTCTCCCCAACTTGTCAGAAGTTTATCCAACCAAAGCAGATTTATGCGGTAAATATGTGATGTGATAACAAGAATCTCAAATGGGTAATGATTTAATATGACAATTATGCAACTCGTTGAATAATTTCCGATTTCGGCGAGTCTTGGCTCGGAAAAGTTGGTCATTATTCAACTCATTCATAAATTAAATAATAAAACGTTATCCATATATAGATAATTTCCAACTGATCTTCGACGCAACATAATATTCTGGAAAACTAATCATTTCTATGTAAATTTTCACATTGCCATTTCCAAGGTTTGAATTCAACGTTTAGTACACATATTGTTTATTAGTAACAATTAGGATAAAACGCAGGTATATGCCAACAACCCTCATTCACGAACAAAAGTAAAGCACGTAATCGCAATAAATTTTCAAATTATTGTTGCACTTTTGTCGTGGTAGATCCTTTTGCACTGGAGGACCTAGTGATATGAAGAATGTTATCCCTTTTATTGTACTTTCAGCATTACCTATGACTGTTGTGATGACTTAAAAATGTACGGTCTTCTCATCGAATCTATTGTGCATCATATCAGACAGACATATGGTGAAAACGCTTGGCTGGAGATACGAAAGGCGGCAAATCTTCAACAAATGGCTTTCTCTACACATGAACGCTACAGCGAACGTACCATACCAAATATCGCTGAAGCAGCATCACAGATCACGGGTACACCAGTGGACGACATCATGGATGCTTTTGGTGTGGCTTTCGTTACGTTTATGTCACAATACGGATATGACAAGATCTTGAAAGTTCTTGGTCGGCACATGAGAGACTTTTTAAACGGACTAGACAATCTACACGAATATCTACGTTTCAGCTACTCTAAACTACGACCTCCGTCCTTCTTTGTCCAACACGAGTCAAAAACGGGTCTGCTCTTGCACTATCGCAGCAGACGCAAAGGTTATCTCCATTATGTCAAAGGGCAGATTCGACAGGTTGGAAAAACCTTTTACAACACAGATGTCAAAATCGACGTAATAAGTGAAGACACCACCGAAACTTTGAGCCATGTTGTCTTCAAACTTTATTTCGATAACACAGCATACAAAGAGGAGACAAAAAACTCAGAACAAATTTCCGACTCGCTCCCACTAAAATCAGAAGTGTTCTTTGACTTATTTCCTTTCCATATTGTCTTTAACAAAGACATGGTTATCCGCCATATTGGATGTGGGCTCCAGGCAATCATGCCACAGATTCTTGAAGATAGGATGACAGATGCCTTCATGGTAACACGACCTCTAGTCAACTTCACGTGGAAAAATGTAAGTTTACAAACACGAAAATATATCTTTGTCACATAAGATAAAACGTATGTTAAAATGTATTCTTTTTTGGGGGATTTTTGTTAATGAAAATTGTTATATGATGATGCCAACTGTAAGTTTAGAAAAAGGGTGAGGTTTGGCGTCAGACGTTTATTGGGTAACGAAGCGTGATTCATAATGACAAATTGCTTTCAATTTGATCTTGTTTTGGTTTTCCTACTCGAATATTAAATATATAAGGCTTTTATCATTCAGATACCTAATTTCAAAGTAATACCAACTTCCAACGTTCCCTCTAAGCGAATGGTAGATGTGTGCTCAGTGCTCGCTGCAATGTGAAACCATTACGGAGACGAGAAAATTTAACGTTGGATTGAGAATTCAGCTGCGCGGGAATGCCTGAGGGAACGTTGCTTACTTCTTGATTATTCAGTGGCGTACCGACTGGCCGGCCAGAGAGGAAAGGGGGCGGAGCGGAGTGGTGTCTGAAAATTTATATTAATCAATTTTTCGCTATTGAAATCGGTGGGAAGGGAGCATACATCAGTTTTGCGAGGGGATGTGGGTGGAAAAAAATTGTACGCTGGTTTTTAAGACGTATATAGGGTACATTGGCAATGATACTGAAATACGTTTAGTGGGAAAATAGCACAATATATTATTGTAAAGGTTATATACGGTACATTGGCAATGATACTGAAATACGTTTAGTGGGAAAATAGCACAGTATATTATTGTAAAGGTTCATTTTGTTGTTTTCCAAAAATTACATCGATCTCGATTCATTGCCAGCAATCATAAAGACGAAAACGTCAGACACTATAACGTAACAGTGTTTATTGTGCTTTCTTTAGAAGCTGAGGCAATCCTAAAATAAATCGATAATTTCTTAGAAAGAAAATGGTGACCTAGTATTTGAAATTAGACCCTGAATAACTAGGCATCAAATCAAGACAAGATATAAAATTTCATGCAATTTTTATGTTTTAAAATAATTATAACCAAAAGACATAAATGAAGCCATTTATCCATTTTTGTAAGACCATCATTTTATAAGCACACAGTAGCTAACGAGTTACACGAGACTTTCAAAGGAAACTTCTTATCTTTCAAAAATTCTGTGTTAATGAGTGACCTTGTTTATCTCTGATTTTGTGATTCGTCACTTGACGACGAACTAGACAAAGTAGAATAAAAAGACCCATTTGGTCACAAAATACCATTTTCAACACTTTACAGGAATGACCGACAGCTCTGGACAATGTTAAGTTAAAAAAATATGCAATCGACCTCGATAAAAGAGATCAATAGTGAAATGTCTAATTAGTTCTCTATAATTTAGCTGACTCTAGAGTTAGGGCTTTCATTTTGTACAGATTAGCCAACATTAGGTATTCCTTCATTGAAACTACAAGAACAGTAATAGATAGATGAACATACATATTGTTGTACCCTGTTCGATGAAATAGACAGTTATAGCGTGGGTATTTTTATGGCGTAATCAGCCATCTCCTTGCATGACTAATAAATCCCATGCGGCGAATGATTCAGTATGTTATGAAATGTACACCTTAGTATTGAAATAAAAATAAGTCATTATGCTCAAATGATTTACATTATAGTGTTAAATTATTTAAATAGATACCCCAATAATTTATTACGAATGGTACTTAATCACTTAGTTTGCTGTGTACTTTAAAATAAGTTCGTTGAAATTACAATTGTATTTTAAAAAAGGTCGAAGTTTTCACCATTATTAAATAGGAGATCATCTGCAAATATTGTATGTTAAACGCTTTAGACGCATGGGACATTATCATTTACCATCTTTAGGAAGAACAAATTGATATATACATTTTTATTAATGTGTGACACAAAATCATTTTTTCGTACATGTTCATGTTGGTACATTTAAATTCTATCTCTAGGAAGACTAATATATCCGAATGAAATTAATTTATCTCAGAAAAGCAAATATCAAGGGGAATAATATGTTAAAGGGATAGTTTTCAAAATGACCACTCATAGCAAAGTCCTAAAACAAATTAATCAACATTTAAATGCTACTATATGCATCCCAAATATGGACTCGTCACCAACTGATCTCTCTCTCTCTCTCTCTCTCTCTCTCTCTCTCTCTCTCTCTCTCTCTCTCTCTCTCTCTCTCTCTCTCTCTCTCTCTCTCAATCTGTATGTATGTATGTATGTATGTATGTATGTATGTATGTATGTATGTATGTATGTATGTATGTATGTATGTATGTATGTATGTACGTACGTACGTACGTACGTACGTACGTACGTAGGTAGGTAGGTAGGGAGTGAGGGAGGGAGGTAGGGAGGTAGGTAGGTAGGTAATTATATATATATATATATATCTCAATCTGTATGTATGTATATATATATGTATGTATGTATGTATGTATGTATGTATGTATGTATGTATGTATGTATGTATGTATGTATGTATGTATGTATGTATGTATGTATGTATGTATGTATGTAGGTAGGTAGGTAGGTAGGTAGGTAGGGAGGGAGGGAGGGAGGTAGGTAATTATATATATATATATATATATATATATATATATATATATATATATATATATATATATATATATATATATATATATATATATATATATATATGTGTGTGTGTGTGTGTCTGTGTGTGTGTGTATGTATGTTTTACACTGCTCATAATTGTGTCCAATATTTTGAAAAGTAATGACGGTAAACGTTATTTATAAAGGTATTGACGGTAAACGTTATTTATAAAGGTAATGACGGTAAACGTTATTTATAAAGGTATTGACGGTAAACGTTATTTATAAAGGTAATGACGGTAAACGTTATTTATAAAGGTAATGACGGTAAACGCTATTTATAAAGGTAATGACGGTAAACGTTATTTATAAAGGTATTGACGGTAAACGTTATTTATAAAGGTATTGACGGTAAACGTTATTTATAAAGGTAATGACGGTAACGCTATTTATAAAGGTATTGACGGTAAACGTTTTTTGTAAAGGTAATGACGGTAAACGTTATTTATAAAGGTAATGACGGTAAACGCTATTTATAAAGGTAATGACGGTAAACCTTTTTTATAAAGATATTGACGGTAAACGTTATTTATAAAGATAATGATGGTAAACGGTATTTATAAAGGTATTGACGGTAAACGTTATTTATAAAGGTAATGACGGTAAACGTTATTTATAAAGGTATTGACGGTAAACGTTATTTATAAAGGTATTGACTGTAAACGTTATTCATAAAGGTAATGACGGTAAACGTTATTTATAAATGTAATGACTGTATATTTTATTCCAGATCTTGGCCCACACAAATAACGTCTTCGAGCTTGTATCGCTACTTCCGGTACGACGAGAGAATGACATTCAATCACATGAGCCAGAAAAACGAAATTTTTGTAAGTAGCCTCATATTCCACCTTTTCGATATATCTTAAATGATTGTATCGTCGTTTGAAAATTACAAAATAATTATAAGAGTATTCAAACTTACATTAGGGCCAGTTTATCTCCAAATGGTAAGAAAAGGAAACAAGATTACGAATGAACGAACACACACACACACACACACACACACACACATACATGCATTACACACATTACATACACACACACGCAAATACATACATACATACATACATACATACATACATACATACATACATACATACATACATACATACATACATACATACATACATACATACATACATACATACATAGGAAGTATTACTTTTAATATAATATTGTATTAGGGTTCACAACAGCAGATTTTCTGATCAACTATTGTGTTACTGTTTTTGATTTGTAATTTTGGGGCTGGCAATAAAATCATTTTCTAAACTGCTGATTACATATTCCGTATAGTATGTAAGTATTATACCGATAGAGAAGAGGTAGGTGAGATTTATAGGTATGCTGATTGGTGGATAGATAAAAGGTGAAGTATGTAGTTAGCTTGGGTATGATGCGAGTAATTAAATATTCGTTTAGGAAGGGACAACCAGACAAAAGCTATATTACTGGAAGCGACAAGTATGCGTGTTTTTAAATGCACGATTAGATTACATGAATAATTTACACGTCGTTTCTTTTGAAATGTTAAAGTAGATGGAATTCTCGTTCCCGTGAGACCAGAGAGTGCTCTGGACGGTTACCCGCTTCATTTAAAAGGCCAGATGATGTATATGCACGAGTGGGACAATATCATATTCCTAGGAACGCCTGTGTGAGTATTTATACATACATGCTTGTAGTGTTTGTACCGCCACAGTTTCTAGCTTTAATAGAATTTGGAGCGCTTTGTTCTCCATATAATGAGATGCCCAACATATCATATTCTCAGAAACTCGAGAGTTACCGTATTTGTAATATATGTTTTCAGATTGAGCAACGTGGTGAAAAAGCGCTCAAAACCGAATTATTCCTCATAATCAAAGCTATATATTCAGAGTAACATATGACCATTCAGTGATCAAGGCCTTTTTTGTACCTCCTATCTTTTTTGATAACACATCACATGCCAAAGTCTCGACACTATCGGTGCATATTATTTCGCATCGAGACGGTCAATTTAGATTTAAAATATGATATCTATATTTCAGAGTATCTCAAAAATTTTGTAACAAATTAGTAGGAAATAAACACAGGCATATACATAGTTTTATGCGCATGCGCGCGTGTGTGTGTGTAGGCTATAAAGGCGTGTGTACAATCTTGAGAATATAGTGCCGATAATAGTTTTTAAAACATAACGGATTTTAAAATGTCAAAAATGTTAGGAAGGTAAACCTTTTTCAAATAAAAGCAAATATATATCAAGACAAAATGCAACATATCTTAAAGGTTCTCGAAAAAAAAGGTTAATAGTTGCTAAAATGCGTAGGATGACGAACATTTCCGAATGAAATTAAATATCTTTTATCACAAAATCAAACATCAAAGGTAAGATATGCCTTAGTTATTCACAAAAGAAAGCATAAAAGGTAAAAGGGATGGTCTTCAATCCGACCACGAATAACAAAGTCCTAAAGAAACAAATCAACATTTGAATGCTATTATATGTATTCAAAACATGGACTCAACATAAACTGATCTCTCTCTCTCTCTCTCTCTCTCTCTCTCTCTCTCTCTCTCTCTCTCTCTCTCTCTTATAACGTAGCAAACGTTTCCAAACTTATTGAAATGCCACCATGTACACATTAGCGGACGGTTCGGATTTATCTTGTCATCTACACGAAACAGTGGATGAAACTAGGAGATTTTTTTAAAAAGTTATATTATATTGATTAATATATAAATAAATATAACTGAAGTGCATTGCAGCTGCAAATAGTAAACCAGCTGGGGGGTTTCAGTGTAATTGGTCAACCCTCGATCCCATTACAAGTTGCCAAAACTCATTGTACTGTTTTGATTTAGTAATATGCATCATAGATCAGATTGCGTTTGACCTTCTAGCCACGGACAAAACTAGCTAATTGGGTTTCGAGTAAAATAAATTTATATATCCAGCTTGGAAAGCAATGTAAACTATTTCAGAAATGCTGTGTTAGTATGTTTCTCGATTAGATTTTTCTAGCCCAATTTTGAATTGTTCAGAACATCTTTGTGCTTCTGGTAGAGTTCCTTCTTTTTTAAATTAAAAGTATCGAACTAGGTCAGAACGGATTAATTGTACTATGGTACATTTTGTATATCCATTATTTTCACATGATATATGCATCCGTTTTCTTCTCGTTATTTATGTCATAAATAAATTAGTTGTAGCCTGGCGTATCGTGAAGTTAGATGGAAAATTATTGAATCGCTGGAAATTATCATTACGGCTGCCGTGTTAAAAGGAGACTTTACAGAGTCAATCTAATTTAACATTAGTCCATATATTTATCATTATGGGACACATTGGGGTCCAGGGGATTTAAAATTAGACTAACATTTTGCCACCATAAAACAATTTGTCAAATGAAGTATGCCCTTATATCGTGAAAGAAAAGTATGGGGTACATGGGAACTAAACTTAGACACTGACCATATACACATACAAATCAGCAGCTGAACTTAGTGACCAATGTGTATTCTGAACAACTGTCACGGTCATCTACTGACCAGCACATATACTTACTGACCAGCATCCATTCCTACTGACCAGCATGTACAACTAATGACCAACACCCACATCTACTAATCGATACCCATGTTTATTAATCAATGCATTCAATCTTAAAGACAAACAGCCACACTTATTAACCAATAGTGTTAATATTAATAATGCACATATACTGACCAGCACATATATCTAGTGTCCATCACCGATACTCATTCACCAAAGTTAACCTTATTGACCAGCACTCACACCTACTCACCAACACCCACAGGTACAAACCAAAACAAATGTTACTGACCATCGTCAAAACAAAACAAAAACTCTTGATAGGGTAGGATGTAAAGTAAAGAGATAAGGTAATGAGTATAAACAATTACGCACTATCACCATTCAAAACTCGACCATTTGCAGACCACTCAGAGGAAGGACATTTCCTTGGAAAGAATACTTCATAGTTGCTACATATACTAAAGTGTTGAATGTCAATCATAATGCCATCCTATTTAATTGACTCAAACATTTGTTGCAGTGAATCCATGTATCTCAAATTCATTGCTTAATTCTTTGTCGTTCAATTAGTCATATATTTGACCAGATTTTCATTCAGAATATCGACTTTTTTCTCTTGGACTTGGTGTTGCATTAACACGTGTCCCTGGACGCTTAATATATTTGCTAATTCATCTGTCTTTTACAGTATTAGAAATTGCAATCATCGAATTAAAATTCAACCTGCTATTAAAATTTTCTTCCCAATTCATCCGTGTATTTCTTGTATTTTCAATGTTTGCACACGCTAATTTATCAGTGGTTCCATAAATGTATCTCCTTTGTTGGCATTCGGTTAGTTCCATTTACAACTGTGTTCCAGTCATTTGTCTGCTATTGCGACTTTTTCATCATTTTTATTATTCCATAATATGTAGGCAATCACGTCCGCACCTCTCTTCTCGTCTGTAGTCCCGATCGTTACCAGGTTCTTCCCCAGGATCTGTGTTCGAAACCTTCATTCATCAGTCGTTAATATCGTAAAGTCTGGAGAGTCTCGAGGACACATAAAAGTAGTCGCTGTTCTAATATTTCCTCATTCGACTTTGGTAATGGTTATATAACAGATGTTATCCCAGAGTCAAGAAGTAGCCTTACAGCAGAGAGGTTAATCAGTGTCGTATTCCACACAGATGTCATTAATTTTCTCGGGATGTAGTTCTAAATTATATTCATTACTCTCACGGCTATAACATTGAATGGCGTACCTTAATTACGATAAAATGGCATGTCGACGTTGCCTCTGCGTCTTTCGCGCACATATTAAGAAATGGGTCTTTATCCGCATCTACGTTTGGGAGATTAATACACAGAGCTGCTCTACTTACGTACATATGCTGTCTTGGATTCTTCTCCGAGTTTGCTTGTTTGCAACATATGTCTCTTAAGTGTGTCACCACTGGACTCTGAATCATTATTTGACGGTTAATTTATATTGTATCTTCTCAAAATGAAAGGATCACCAACACGCACCTTTGGTGTCAGATCAGGTCATGCATAGCCGACACAAACGCATTTCCAGGTTGAGAGGTCAGCTTTCTCCTCTCATGAACGTTTAAAGTAGGGTGCAAACGAAACAGCTAGACTCCTTTAAAACTCAGTTTACACGTCTATTTATTAACTAAGGTTATGGCAAGGGGCAGGGCAGAACACCTATGGACTCCTATACCCTCTCTAATGAGGGAGGTAGTTGTCCCTACGACATTCTTAAACCTTCTGCCATGCTCCCCTCTTTCAGACATTCTTTAAGTGACTGAATGGGTTGCTTTTTCAGTCGACTAATTAGACGTACCGGGCTGTGCAATAATATCAAGTTACAGGTTTAATTTCCAGCACTTCAATCTCAATCAAGGACCGTTATTTGTTTTACAAGGCCATCCTGTTATCATTACTCTTCATGACTTTCCAAGATATTTGCAGTTAAGAAAGTATTAAGCATTCAGGAATATATTCCCCCATGTGTTGTCTTTCTAAGAAAGCGGGAAAATCTTCGCTTTATTTTCGATCTTTGTTTATTCAATAACTTTATTCGGAAGAGTACTTAAAGATAGAGACAGACGCCTGTCTCAGTTAGGAAAGCCCTACGTGCGAACGACTCGACAGATCTTTAGATCTCCAGGATGCTTACCTACACATATTTTCGTCCCACGTGAAATTCTGGCATGTATGTTTGTGCAAGGAGGTCTTTCAGCTTGGGTGCTCTTCCATTCAGCCTAAACTATCTACCTCTATGATGGGAGAGATAGCGGCTCACTTAAAATCGTAGGGTTGTCCATCATCTAGCATTTTCAATACACATTATTCTAAGACACATGTCAATCTTTTGACAGACAGGAACGTATCTGTGCTTATATGTGTTGAAGTCATAATCTCATAATTTCGCGCACGGTGGGATGGGTTTCATTTACAGATCAACGGATGGTTTTCGTTTATCCCGGACTGTTCAGAAAGATGCTGTCTCACAACCAGAGTATTCGAGAGAACGTCTTTTCGCTTCTAACGCTCGAATCAAGGGACTTCATCCGAGGCCTTTAAATTTCTAAATGCTACCACATGTGAGACGTTACAGATACATCCTTTGAGCTCGGATACAGTTGGTATCGAAAGTTAATAACCCTATTAACTGGTGGATAAAACTGAATATTTATGTCCTGCATTTTTATATACGTCACATAATCTCATCCTTTTGTATATCGACAATTAAGATTAGGGATCGTCTGCTCGCCTATAGCCAGAGTGAGTGCTTCTTCGCGGCTTTTGGTCATGGCGGGATTCTTCCTTGTATACCAACAACCTAAAATTGCGTGCTATTTTGCTAGCTTTACATAGATGCCATAACTTTCATTGCCATATTTGTGATATGGTCGTTTGAATCTCCTTTGATGGACAGCTTCGGCGTGGATTACTCTCCAAGTCCACTTCATTACAGACTAGAGAAATACCCAAGTGTACGGCATATCCAGGCAAAAACTTGCCGTTCTCACAAAATGATCTCTGCTACAATTTCCCGACTATGGAGGAGGCTGATTATTGACGTATTTGCAAAAAGCTTCAACAATAAACTCCTGCTTTACGTCTTTCTAGCATCAAGCAACTTGGGGGGTTCAGTCTAAACTAGGATTGAAGATACACCTACGCCACCCCAACTTATAGAAAAACTCAATGTTATATATGACTTACTTGCATCGACTCGACTCTATCTGGTAGCCACACTATGGCTTCAACAGTTGTGGTTAAATGAACTTCTCGACATCGTGGTAGACACTCACAAAGAGTTATGACTGAGAAGTGACGTGCTGTCACAGCACACAGATGCACCCGCTGAATACGTTTTAGGGATGCAGTCCAAAGTATGTATATAGGTGAAACGTGCAGATGTCCACGACAACACAGAGAGTCTCTTATATACAACAATCCACAGATATTCCACCTTCACGCCTGCCTCCTTGAGCGATGTATCCGCCAAGATAAAATTTTAGCATGGTTAAAGACCGCTACGCACATGCAGGATGCCAATCGACCTTCCAAGATTACGGCGCCAAATGAATAGTATGATAAGATTGGTATTGACTACTTTCCACTGACATAGTCAGCCACTCTTGCGCCTCAGTGGCGGATATACTTCCTTTGTTTTCAGAGAAGAAAACATTGTTCAGTTTACAACTTTAAGGACACCAGATAAACACTCTGTAACTATATAAATGTATTAATGTATTCAACCATAAGGTTGGACCGTCATCGTTCGGAAAGTATCAGATTATTTGAGCTACAAATGTAAAAATACATAAAAAAATGTATTTTTACACCTTCTTTCCATTCGATCCTGCTGGTTGCAGCATCATTCTGGTGGAACAGATGGTTAGTTCAACGTAATAAATAGCAAGTAATGTAAAACTGCTATTAAAAGTGGTTGTGGTTGTTGTTTGTTATCTTGGCGGGGGTCTAACTTTAATTATGTAAAACTTAACTGTTATTATTACCGAACCCCTCCTTCCTTCTCTGTCGGATGTTCTTTAGCCGTGGCCAGAGTCAAAGCAGAACGATATTTCGTGAAAGTTACTTCACTGTAGTTATGTTTATATTTGTGATATATTGCCCGTTTCATATTGGACAAAGGACTAGCGCCATGGAAAGAGTCTGCAACGTAACAATAGCAGGCAAGCTTCACATCGTTTAGTTTAGTATTACTGTCAATATTGCAAAGTATAAATTTGGTTGCAGGGTTTGATCATCATGTTTCAAACTTTTCATATATTTTTGTTTTGTTTACAATGAAATTAGGTTCAGAAGTGTCTTCTGGTGTATCGTACGTTGTGCACTGTTGAGGAAACATACTTCTCTCCAGTTAGTCAGTCATGGTAATTTGTCGAACTCAATAGTATACACAATGTAACACATCTAACATTTAAAATATCGCTTATCTTACATTAGAATTGGTCGGGGAACCAAATAAGTAATTGAGCAGACATAAATTGAAAATGTGTGTGTGTGTGTGTGTGTGTGTGTGTGTGTGTGTGTGTGTGTGTGTGTGTGATAAGGTGTCAATATTGATATGTAAGCATTTACAATTAATTAATTATGTTGCACGTAGTGCATACCTATCTGCAGGTGCTAGATAAATGAAGAGGACGTGTAGAGGTTTGGAAATAAAGTCTGACAAAATTTAGTTGATCGTTTCACAATGAGGTATTTTTAAGACATCCTAATGTCATGAAAATCAAAGAACAAAAAGAATTGTACGTTAAACCGATGCCAACCATTCAATCAAGATTGAAAACGTTTAGACATAACCAGGATATCGCCGAGTCAACGTTCTTGAATTTGGTTTCATAAGTCTGGTTCCATTTAGGTATTTAATGGTGTAATAACTATCGGCACGAAGAAAATGCATTACTTGTAACTAGAAACAAAACATCGATTTCATTGCAAGATCGGCTTCAACGGTTTTGTGCCTTAAAATAGGCCAGGTTTCTTATAGTTTCTTCGATCACGTCAAAAGTAAATGGTTTTCCTTGTACGTTCGATTTTATACAGATTTTTATCAGTCCGGGGATTGCTCGTAACATATAAAATGTCTTGATATTGACCTTCAGAATCAATTAATACCGAATATATCCAAACATCCGTACCAAATCATTGCTCTTTATTTGGCAGTGACGATTGTCACCCTTTCAATGAGGATGACTTGCGCTGCATGTTCCTGGTACAATTACCACACAAACAATGTAAGTGTATCAATGTGCAAAGAAATTAAATCTGTACAAGTTGTGTTTCATCAAAAATGCAGAAAGAGACAAAGAACTCACTTTATAAAAAAGTATACTTTGACGGGAAAATGTCTTCAAATGTCGAATCTACATACGGCATTAGACGACACATTTTCTTCTTTCTTATTTTTATTTTGTATTCGACGCATTTTTAATGAGAAAGAAATCCGTTAGGCTGTGCATTAACATAATACAAAATGGAGTCATTCAAATAGGAACTTAAGAGTTACTCCGAATCTTTGTAGCCATGTCGTTTTTATTAAGAAAGATTTCAATTATCAAAAGTACACTTCGTGGATCTAATATTTCCAAGGAAGTGGTAATGACATTTCTGGACAGTTAATTGTGATGAAAGAATGAGATCAGGTTAAACTACGAATGCACATTTATTTTAATGTGGCACGTTGATAACGAGTCCTTTATTGCAACTCATTTTCGGGTATCTCTTCAAGAGTTTGCGTGTGTTCAGGCGATGTGATAAACCTCTATAACATAGGTCATATACCATACTAAAAACGAATTATGTTATGTCTTTCATTTATTTTTTTTTTTCTTACTCCTAAAAATAATGTCAGATATTTTTAACCTTTGACTTTTAATCTTAAAAGCCTCTTTTTCTTTTAAATTTTCTTACTAATTACATTGTGCAAATATAAAATTGAAATCCATTTATTGACATTTACTTTACTTGAAATGGTATGTAATCGTAGGGATGTGTCATAAAAAATCCAATATGTGCCTTGGACTCTCTGCTATACATATGTCTTCGCGATGGTGGATCATTTCAAAGAAATTGTGGGGAAAATGTATAGCATGTTATAATATCCATATTTACATGATATAGTTAAAATTCTTTTAAATCGGCTGAAAACTAAGTCATCCTAATATTTGATATACAACCGACATCGTACGGATGTTCGAACAACATCTTAAACCTTTCCGAGTTGCTAGGAGACACCTAATCCCACGGAATTGAATCGAACACACTCTTCGTGTATGAAAATCCATCTCTGAATGCATATGCCTTCATTAGATATTCTTGATAAAGAATGGAGATATCGTACTTACACATACATCACTCAAAGGATTATTAGATAGCCACCTGGCGGTATTCTCCTCTGGACTTTGACATTTCTGTGCTAGTTTGAAGTAATGACCATCATGTATTGTCAGGAAAGATGATAGATCCTAGAGATAATGATGTTGCTTGGTTTTATCTAACCTCTCGCCATGCCGGAACAATGCGTATTCATGTGTCTTGTGCTTTCCTTTTAAAAAAGCATATACCTAATGGATCACTGCTTTTGTATGAACAGCAGGGAATATTTACCGACACTTAATACTCAGAGGTCAACTAACAAAACATTTTGTTATATTTGTGAAGTATAACTATTATTTAAGTACATATTATTGTAGATAGTTTTGATCAGTACATACATACTTCGTTCCATCACCCAATACTATTCCTTGGAGATCACAAACAGGACAATCTATGACAGAATCCAAAACTATAAAATATTGAAAAATCAAAATGATAACATACGAGCGAACAAAAGGGGACATTGATTAATTTACCTTGATATTATATTTTATGAGTAATTACAATAACTAGATATTATTATTTGCAATTAATAATGTCCTGTACTAGTCCAAGTGTAGTAATGTTCGTGAGTACAATAATTGTGTTTTATCAAATTTTAAAAGGCCGTTTTGTGATTTCAGCATTAAACATAATGTTTTTCATACCCGATGAACGCAGCTAAAACTTCATAGCCTTCTTTGATAGATATTGTCTAACATAACCGTCATCGGTAAAACGATTCACTTAAATTCAATTTGTTTGTCACGGGCATTTTTGAGGGGCTCTGATAGTTTTAGTGAAACTCCTTTTTCATTGAATCAATTATGGTTTTCGAAGTCAAATAGGATAAATGTGGTCTTTTTTAGCAATCTGAATCGCCATTTTATACTCGAACTCTACAGCAACAAAGTTATGGATGTTCATTATATATATATATATATATATATATATATATATATATATATATATATATATATATATATATATATATATATATATATATATATATATATATATATATATATATATTGTGTTGATATAACTGTGGTTGCACTAGTCATGTTGATCTACACACAGTCTTCTGTTGAGCACAACCATACCATCCATGAATTAAATCTTTATTTAAAATTTCACTATAAATTCCAGTCTCTATTTCCATCAATGTTTTTTTAGAAGAGCACGTTGTATTTACAGAGAAAAATCACTCAAATTCTATCATTTAAATAAATAAATAAATAAATAAATAAATAAACGAACATTTGGACACAACAATAAAGATCCTACAGCAAGAATTAATTTTTTTTTCCGGTGAAAAAATTATTTAGTCCTTTACGTGACCTCGAGTCACAATTAGCATTTTCTAAAAGAATATTACCTACTGGTAAAAATGCTCTAGAAGTGTCTTAATGTTTATTTACAAAATAAGAGTTTATTTACAATTAGACGGTCTGTTATAGAACATTAATATGTCAGGTAGGCTAGATATTTTTATAGTGGATTTCCAATAGCTCAGACCCAGAAACAAATAAATGTTTACTTCTATTAATAATGATTCTAATATTAAACCCACACACAGAGATAATAGTATAGCTAGTATACAATGTTTTTAAGATTTAAAGAAGCATTATTTCAGGTCAAGTAGAATCTGATCTTAATTTTTGACGAGGTCCAGCCCAACATACCAAGTTTCATTAAAAGGGCATATACAGAAAACAAAACAAACATCAAACAGTGAAAATTTTGGATGTTTAATCCACGGAAACTGCTATATGTGTGACTCTTAATTCTCGCATTGATTTTCATCGAGAATGAGACTGAAATGTGGAGAAGGAAATAATGGTAAACGTCTGGAATAGCAATACTGAAGTATCTAAAATCTAATTAAGAATTAAACTTGTTATTTCTTAAAAAATAAATTAATAACTCAACACTGTTTGGAAAACAGGCCAGCGTAAATAAAGGAATGTAGCTCTATTTTATTCCAGTTACATGCCCTTGTTTTTGCTGGCCCATCTTGATAAAGGTAAGCACCTACTGATAACTTAGCATTGTGATGTCCATGTCTTTTTGCCTGCTTGTTTTATTTGAAATTTCATGTTTTCAACAACCGACGTTGTGTTCGTGAGATTTAAACGGGTGCGAATATGTCACACAATAAAGCGGAATTCGCAGAAGATTTATTTCCTCACTTTCACGGCACATTCGTTAATCAAAGATTGGACCAGCATACTGGAGTGCCAAAACAAAAAAGATATTGAACAAATCTTCAAAACGAGAGATCGGGGGGGGGGGGGGGTTGACGAGAGAGGGAGGGAGCGGGAGACCGAGACAGAGACAATGATAATGTTTAATTATTATAAATTTTCATTGATTTTATTAAATCAGTCACAAGTATGTAAATAGGAATTCCATATTTAAAGTGAAAGGATATCCCCAAAACCCGTTTTTTTTGTAAGTGATCAAATACGTTTGCGTACTTTAAAGATCAACTACAAAATCACTCTGGTAAACTGTTTATACATGTCATTAGGGACAAACTTAATATACTCTTACGTTAGTGCGTATCGTCTTTGTATTCAGATTGAAAGGACTGGATAGCCCAATATTTAATTGGCATACATTTTTGTTATGTTTGTTTTTTCCAGAATGGAGTCTCTGGATGTCATGTTTAGGACGGGATTGTACATTAACGACCTGAGTATGCACGACTCCAGCCGAGACCTCGTACTGGCGGGAACACAACAATCCGCAGAACTCAAACTGGCTCTCGACCAGGTATTTCATTTATATAAAGACAAATGCAAACAATGTGACCTGGTTCAGTAGCCCAGTATCCTGGCCTCTAGTAATGTTCCACAAACGGGGCCAGGCAAGTACCGTTAAATGGCTGATACCGGTTAAGAAATTCAAGATGGCGAAAGTAATTTTAAAAAATGCGTTGGCAATCAAGACAGAACAATGAGCTAGTTATTTCCAGCTGTGCTACCAAGGTTTCTTAAGTTGTTTTCGTCACAACTATGCCAATTAAAGAAATACTAATTGTTTGTGCCATGCGTCGCTATGCAATTATATCATTTCCAGCTGTTATGTGCGATTTGTGGTGGTGTTGTTGTTGGTTTTTTTTTTTTGGTTTTTTTTTTTGGGGGGGGGGGGGTAGCGGGGTTAGTTGGAAGGGATAGATTGCGAAATTGTATATTTGTCCATTTTTTTGCGCGCGCGTTTGTGCGTGTCAAGTGCTTTGTTTGAATGAAAGTTTGATTATGTTTGCTTTTACTGAACATAAAATTTCAACATTTTATAATAAACCAATGTTCATGGCATTGAGTAGAATTTAAGTTTAGAATACATTAAGAACTAATAGCGGGGTGGACTTGGTAATAAATACATACCTATTTATGCAATGCGATGTTTGGACAAGAATTCTTGGTCAGAAACTTTTCTGGCAAGAATTAAAATGTATATATGCAACAAAAAAGGAACAATAATGATTGAAAACACCAACAAATGTTTAGTTTCCAAAACATTTATTTTCTATATGACATTCTCCGAAAAGAAAAGATCATTAAATGAAGTCAAGACAATTTCAGCTTCGCTTGGTGGTAACAATGTTTATTTGAGTAATAATTTTATAATACATGAGTACATGCAAATTTACAATTGATTAATGTTATTTGATATCTTTGGACAAGAACATTCAAGTTTTTTTTTTTACATGTGTTTGGAGTTAGTTCCATACAATCAAAGAGTATGTGTCAACAAACAGTCAGTATCCAAGTTATTCAACCCAACCTTTGACATCGATGGACGTCTTTGAACATTCTCAGCTGCATGAATAATATTATGATATCTTCTTGTATCATCACACTTTAGGTATCAGTTCTAATAATTCAATAATAATAATAATAATAATAATAATAATAATAATAATAATAACAATAATAATAATAATAATAATAATAATAATAATAATAATAATAATAACAGTTCTAATATATCAAAGAAAATACTATGATCCCGGCATATTTGACTTGTACATTTCAAATTGCAAGTAAACATAAGGTTACAACCTGTGCATTTCTTTAAAACTGCACCTGTACTCTGTGATTGCCGAGTTGATTCAGTTGCTATGGCTGTTTTGATAACATTTCATCAATTTGCACTGCGGGAAGCACATATTTATTGATGTATCAGCGTATATATTTATTGATCTGTCAGAAAGTAGTAATTATGTCGGTACATTTTGCATATCGATGGTTTGTATGCAACATCAGTCATAGTCACTTTACAAAATTGCACGAACTGTTAATATCACTTTACTCCAAGTACTAATAAATTAAAATATAATCAGTGTCTCACTAAACTGAAAAAGAAAGTGTTATTTAGTTTACCGGAAAGTTAATAACCTTATAAATCTCATAAGTTGTTGTGTCAGGACAAATCAATGATTTAAAATGCAGATCTAGTCTCGGATCATGTATTTCATTTAGGATAATCGGCTTTTAAAAAATGTTGATGCTTAATGTAAAATAACGGTCCACGCAGAGATGAGACTGCCACTAGACCAGTTCAGCGTTGTAAATCTTCCCAAAACAATCTGTTATGACTCTGGTCTTAAAGTATGTAACAGAAAGAAGACACAACCAAAAAGATTTAGGATAATTCAGCAAACATTGTGTGTTTTTTTTAAAGTTAAGGCGTGACAATGTAAGAGGCATATTATTGTGAGTTAAATCACACTATCCATGATTTTCTATCCCAAGCCGAAATAATTCCAATAGTCTAGAATATCCTGATGTACCAATAATCTTGAATGTTCTGAGATACCGTTATTCATGAATGTCATGATCTACCACAATTATGTAATCCAGAATCGCTTTGAATATATATAAAATTTATATATATATATATATATATATATATATATATATATATATATATATATATATATAGATAGATAGATAGATAGATAGATAGATAGATAGATAGATAGATAGATAGATAGATAGATAGATAGATAGAGAGAGAGAGATATATAGATAGATAGATAAATAGATAGATAAAGAGAGAGAGAGAGATAAATAGGTAGATAGATAAATAGATAGATAGATAGATAGATAGATAGATAGATAGATAGAGAGAGAGTGAGAAAGTGGGAGGGGTGCTTTGGATGTTTTATGTTTAATTAATAATAATTCGATTATTAGAACATTATAGCATGTTTAAGAAGCAACGACAAAAACAAAACATTTAATATATCACCATATATGTGATGAACGTAACCTAGGAATGTACTACATAATGCTGAAATGGTTTGCAGTCTTGTATCCTTTATAAACACTGTAGATAAATTCCAAAGAAAAGAACCATATTCTTTTAGGTTCCGTTGCGTAATTTGCATTTCAAGGTTTTAATAGATCACACATTCCTTTTTATCTCTCACTCTATATTTCTGAGTAGTTTCTCCGTTATGAATGAGAGGGGAGAGGGAACAGAACTCAGAAAAGATTATTGCAAAATGTGTACCATACTAAATCCAGTAAGAAAAATAAGATTATTGATACTTTTTATCGTTATTTTCATACGTCACTGCAGACGCTGGCTACAATGTTTTTATTGTGCCATGGGAGGATGAGTTTGATATCATAGATAGATATATAGATAGATAGATAGATAGATAGATAGATAGATAGATAGATAGATAGATAGATAGATAGATAGATAGATAGATCTTTTCGACATAGTTAATGTGTTATCTATGTATGTATCTATGTGTATGTATTTATGTGTATCTTTGATGATTTAACCACAATCTGATTTATCTACTTGTTTATTTCTTTTTTAGGAACAAAGGAAAAGTAGGATACTAGAGGAGAGCATGGTAAAGCTGGACTTGGAAATGAGGCGGACTGATTCCCTGTTATATCAAATGATTCCTAAATCTGTTGCAGACAGACTAAGAAGAGGGGAACCAGCCATTACTACGTGTGAGGTAATACGACATCAAACGAGCTACTCGACATTGATAGCAATTACAATAAAATAATTCTTAGTGTCTGTATTATCGGGGGCTTGAATTTGCAAAATGCGTTAATATTCATGCACATATCGATTCCGAACAATTTTTTCGACAAGTTCAACACAAAATTAACATTTTGTTTCTTCAACATGTGTGAAGTGGTAAATTTCCACCTCATAAAACTCCATTCCATGATGTTAAGATTGTCGAAAATGTTACGCATTTTGCATTGTATATGAACAAAACTGCGTCTTATTTTAAGATTATGAGTATTAAGTACACTGACTGAAAGTTAGTTAAATATGCTCCCATTCAGATCTGAGTAGATTTGATCCACTCTTTAATCGTTTATCACATGACTATTTTTAAATGTTAATCAGAAAAATCATATTGGACGAGATCGTAAAATATTTATGGAAATCACCACCTGACCGTAAATCGTAACCTGACCGACGATGGTCATGTTGTACTGTAAGTACCTTGCACGACAAAATTGCCTTTCAAAGCTATACCGTATTTCATTAGCTCAAACCCATACATGGCAATAGAGGACCACACCAATATTTTGTAGCCTAGAGAAGAAATAAATCATCAAAAAACGACAGTTATATCTAACATAGATCTAATATTTTCATGTAATCAATATTTTATCGTATGTTTCAGTGTAGAATCGATAACGTATTACTGAGTCTTTATTGATTCACTAGCTTATCGTAAGACTAACAGATTCCATCCTATTTCACAGGTATTTGACAACGTGACAATTCTGTTCAGCGACGTTGTCGGTTTCACGTCCATTTGTAGTCAAATTTCTCCGATGGAAGTTGTATCCATGCTGAACGCCATGTACACGAAGTTTGATAAACTCAGCGAGTCTCACGGAGTCTACAAGGTAACTGAGTCTTGTATAGGACTGGTTAGTCATTGTAGTCTTCTGTTTCCGAATGAAACACAGTTTCGAATAACAACATGATGGAAGGGTGTATATTACGTTTTTAGGCTCAGATAAACAGTAACACAGAAAAAGTGAAAACAATAAGCTTTGTACAATTTAACCAATAATTTATTTCCCTGGAAGAAAACAATGCAAAAAGGAAAAAGAACTTATGGTTTTAAAATTCAAATCCAAAATAATCCAAGAATAATCAATGAATTAAATTTTCAAATTCCTAGCAATGAAATGTTCTAATGAATTTAGGTTTTAGTCGAAAGGAAAACTCCAAGATAGAAGGCGATGACGTATGATGCATCCTGTACTGTATAGAAACACAAGAAATAACACTCCGGTGTTGGAAATCCAAATACAATTTTGATAAAATGTCTTTGCCTGAGAATTGTGTATGAGCACTCAAGTATTCCCTGAGAGAAACGAATCAATCATTTAAAATCCAGATGATCTGAAGAAAATTTAACATAACTCGAAAACTGGCTACAACAGAAAAACTGATATCAAGTGTAAATGTCCGAAGCTGAGATTATTTCTCTAAAACAAAGCTTACACCGTAATCTAAACTGCAGTTTTGGAAATCCTCAATATACGAAATCGAGGGGATCACGTTATCATTTTTATATTTTAAAGTAACGAACTCATAATATGACCTTGACGAAATTAATCATTTTACTCTAAAAATAAAAATATAAAAATTGTGTTTACTTCACCAAAACTATTTACAGGATTAGGGTCACTTATCCAATACATCCTCTATCTCGTTCTTACTATTCTCAAATAGAAATAAAAATAAAAATAAACTTGTTTACGTGGTCGTTACGAATTAAGGTCAATATCTAGGCCATCCTTAGGTGTTTTCGAAAAATAATAGTTTGGTCAACTGAGTTTCTGGAAAACATCATGTCCAGTAAATACAATTGTATTACAATAGCATGTAATAAAGAAACAAACAACCTAAAAAACGAAACTTTTCTTAAATCAGTTATAAATTAAATCAGATATACGTAACAATATATAGAATGGTATCCGACAAGTTAATGAGAGGATCACCGAAATATATACAAGTGTAGTCTATTTTAAATAAGAAAATCAAATGATTAAATTCTTAAGTTCGGATTGGTTAAGTACAGAGGATAATTTTAGAAAAGCACGACTCCACCCCACCCCCACCCCCCGTGACACGTAGATTATCTAACTGGATAGGGTTATTTAACAGCTTTATCTGACACTATCGCCACGCGCTCACGTTATATGGTTTCACTATGAGAAATGTTAAATTTGTTGCTGACTTTTCCGCTGGAATTTTTTTACAGGGTTGTCTTTGACCAAGCACCATACCAAATAGAAATTTCTGAAGATGGGAGAACAATTAGTTTGAGCAGAGGCAGTGACATATTTATTTATTTACAGCACATATATATTTTACTGAATTGCAGCTTGCAGCCATGAAAACATTTTATCCAACTGACAATATTATCTAGGTCTACGTAGCTTATATGCGTTATTCAGGGGTCGGGTACCCCGTCACCCCGAGTGCCGGCGTGGTCTAAAGCGTTCACCGTTCCGGATTACTGCTATCTCACCACTGCGTGGGTTCGAGTCTCAGACTCAGCTCTGGAAATGCGAAGGTTCAAAGACTTCTACGCGAGAAAGCATGCTAGTAGCTTCTCGTGGATACGTAGTTCTTTGCTGGAGTATTCTAGGGTTCTTCATGCACCCTTTATTCTGGCCGTATTTTATAGCCTATCTTGTGCTGAAAAATGGCGTGCAACCCTACAACAACAACAGCAGTATTCAGGGATATATATGGTACACATTGCAGTGCATAATTTAATGATACCGTGGCCGAATTCAGATATTTTTCGTACTGTAGTATAACTGGCAAAACTAATCACTGCTAATTTATTTCGATATAAGACGTCCACAATTAATATTTATGAGTGTACGTGATTGAAGCAGTCAAAATGACCTATAATAACACAAGTAACAGATTCATTATTTACCATAATACTAACATCACAGAACCGATAAATCAGTTCTAGGAAACCAGAAGCAGAGTTGACGCAAATGTTAAGGTTATCAAGACTTATTGCGGCATTGAGACAGTACTAGTGGAAAACCATATTAGTAATTGTTATTAGAAATCCATATTGGAAACTGATATTTGAAATCCATATTGGAAACTGCTTATAGAAATCCATATTAGAAACTGATATTTGAAAATTCATATTTGAAACTGCTTATAAAAATCCATATTAGAAACTAGTATTTGAAATCCATGTTTGAAACTACTATTTGAAATCCATATTTGAAACTACTATTTGAAATCCATATTAGAAACTACTATTTGAAATTCATATTAGAAACTGCTATTTGAAATCCATATTAGAAACTACTGTTTGAAATCCCTATTAGAAACTACTTTTTGAAATCCATATTAGAATCTATTTAAAATCCTTTTTATAAACTATTTAAAATCCTTTTTATAAACTACTATTAGAAATTCATATTATGTCATAGCAGCTCTTTCTGAAATCCAGTAAAGCGATGGGATATGACCTATTGAAATGGAGAACTGGGGTGGGCAGGGTGAGAGGTGGCTGACAAATATGGTAGATGAGCTATTTCTGTGTACCATAACTATGCTTCTTCTAATATTTCGTAAAAGCATTAAACAATACTTTTACCATTACTGAGGCAGGGGCCCCGACTGGCCGAGTGGTCTAAAGCGCTTACCGTTACGGATCACTGCCATCTCTCTGTCTGCGTGGGTTCAAGTCTCTGATTCGGCCAATGTTGGTATGTGAGAAAGCTTGCTGGTAGCTTCTCGTGGGTCGGTGGTTCTTTCCGGTTTTCCGGGTTCTTCATCCATCATTAATACTAGCCACCATGTATAGCCTATCTTGTGCTGAAAATGGCGTTAAACCCTATAACAACAACAACCATACTTGAGACAACTCTGTTTAGTAGTTAGAGCATCCGCTTTGGATGCGACAGATTGTGGCTTCGACGCCGGGCCGAGTCACACCAATGACATGTACAAATGTTACTAACAGCTGCCTCGCTAGTTGCTCAGTATTAATATGTTAGTGTTAGGACTGGTCGGCCTGGTGTCACGATAATGTATTTTATCATGGGCTGGTTCTGTTAGTGCTTGCGTAGGAGGCTGATGAGGAAAATCCTTACACGAAATGTTCGTTTGCATAGGGGACATAGGATGAGTAGGAAATCTCCAGGGTTGATGGCACTTGCTTTTCCATCTTGCCTCTTCATCTCCGCAGCTGCTGTCCTGCTAGATTCACACAACTTGGAGCCATTGTGCACGGAGGAACGCCAAGTGACTCCATCACTTGAGATTTGATGCCACGAATCAGTGTTTATGTTGAAAGCTTTCACAGCAGCTCTCAGATTATCGTTTGAAGCGTTTCTTCTGACCTCCATAGGATCGTTCTCCTTGCTGAGGCTCGCCATAGAAGAGTCTTTGAGGCAGCCGATGGTCTGCCATGCATATAAATTGTCCCGTAGCTGGGACTGCATTAGGATCAGCATGGCGTGGATGCTACGGAGAGTTGCTTGGTTGAGTACCTCAGTGTCTGGAACCTTGTTCTGCCACTTGATGTTGAGGATTTTCCTGAGACTTGTGGTTTAAAAGTGGTTCAGCTTCCTGGTGTGGCGTTGGTATACGGTCCACGTTTGGCATGTGCAAAGTAGTGTGCGGAGCATAACTGCCCTGTAGACCTTTAGTTTAGTCTGGATTTGGATGTCTTTTCTATTCCAGACGTTGGCATAGAAATCTTCCGAATGTGTACTGGCTCTGGAAACGCGAAGGTTCACCTCGTCGTCAGTAGTGACGCTTTATGACAGTTTGCCGCCAAGGTAGGTGAACCGGTTCACTACGTTGAGATTTTGGCCGTTGCGGTTGAATAGCTTTCCATATGTATGGTACCTCCAACCTCTCCGTCTCTGAAAGCATTAGTGAGCATGACGGGAGACAATAGACTGAACAGTATCGGTGCCAGAACACAACCCTGCTTGACACCATTGGTTACTGGGAAAGGTTCATATGTATCTCCATTGTCCTTGACTCATGTTTGCATGCCGTCAATGAAAAGCTGCACCATGTATATAATTTTGTTCGGGTATCCGAACGTTCTGGTAGTAGTCCATGGTCAAGGTACGTAGTGAGGCGGTTCAGTGCGAGTTTGGCGAGTATCTTCCTTGCAGTTAAGAGTAAGGATATACACCAGTAGTTTCCGCAGGCCTGGCGGTTTCCTTTGCGCTTATACAGGTGGAGTATGGAGGCGCCTTTGAATTCCTGGGAGGGGATCATCTCGTGATGCCATACCAGTAAAAAAAAGTTGTTAAAGCCTTTCTATCAGGACTGTGATACCTTACTTGTACGACTTCAACTGGGATGTTGTCTGGACAAGGTACGTTGCCACTCGAACGCAGACGTATCACGTTCAGTGTCTGCGGCAAGGTTCAAGGGTCATCCAGTGCATCCTTGCTGGATAATTAGTTTAGGGGAGACGACGGATGGCTTCATCGTTGATGGATCAATGGCGATTCTGGACGCTCTCAAACTGCTTATTGCATCGTTGACGAATCTTCTTTTTGTCAGTAATTAGTGTGTTCCCCTCTACGCTGAGAAGGCAGGGTGAACGTTCCAGAGGATGTAAGTTCATTAGCTTCTTTCAGTGCATTGTATATGTTCTTCATGTCATGCTGGTCTGCGTAGTACTGGTTCTCATTAGCTTTGCTGCACAGCCACGTGTCTCGCATCTGACAGAGTTCTTGCTGTACAGTTCTGCATATATTGTTTTACACATCTTTCCTTGAGATGAGCTTGGGGTTGTTGAGGTAGATTTGAAGGAGTCGGTGTTTCTGATCCAGCAACTGCTTGATCTCGTCGCAGTTTTCTTGCAACCAATATTGATGATTTTGATTTTGATTGTCGAGAGGAGGAGATTTCAGATCTTCGTCCACGCCATCCTCAAGAGACTGGTACTGTTTCATTTTAGCTTGATGATGATCAGTCGTTTATGAGCGTTCTTTCCCCGTTGGCGTCAATATGGATGAATGCGGATGTTGAGCTTGGTGATGATGAGGCCGTGGTCTGTCCAGCAGTCAGCTGCGCACAAGGACTTGCAAATTTTACACTATTTCATAAAGGTCCAACTATTTCATTTCATAAATATTACAATAGATAGCTTGACCACATAAGTCAGTGACAAGCACACCATGCAAACAACGCACTATTCCACTGAATATCTTCCCGATTTTGGTCAACCTCAGTGGGATAGGGTACTTGTGGTGTGATGCGTTATACCCATCAGTTACATGTATATTGTCAGCACAAGGATTTGTATCGATAAATTATGACAATTATGGCTGTCATTGAGTATATTGATATGAACTTGTCAGGCGTGGATCTATACAATACCTAAGTCTTTTCGTCAATTCGTTTTTGTCTAGTTCTATTCTTTGATTTAAATTACAGTTTAAAGTTCAGTCGGTTAACACTGCATTCCCCAGGCCCCTCATGTGGCATCCCATGCAGCCATAACATATCAAATTCCACCCTTCTCCATCCGTCATCAAACATTTAAATTTCAGTCCCGCAAAAAAGTCTTTTCAGATTAAGAGTACATGTACATTTCAAAATTTTAGAAAACAATAACTTGCCTTATTTTTATTGTATAATTTATATTACTTTCTTCCTCGTGTATGGAGCTCGTTCATTCGGAATAGGTTCCAGTCACTGTGAAATTTCGGTAAGCAACTTGTGTCCTACATGCAGATTCTAATTGGATGATATATTTTTGCACTCGTAATTAGGCCAGACATGTTTCCACAGATTTCTGTCCGTAAATGAATCAACTAGATCAACGAGAACTTCATCTAGTGGACATTATTGATCTTCTCAGTTTTGTTATTGTTGTTACTTTATTTTGTATGGGTTCTTTTTTAGTCTCACTGAATTTCCTTCCATCACCCCCATCATATTGCTGCTCGATTGAAATAAGCTACTTTATTTACGTTTAGGTATCTTTCTTAATTATACATAAATATACTCATTTCTCAACGGAAGAATTTTTTTCGTGTTTATATTATTTCCTTACAAGTGAATATGCATTGATTTAACGTATGTTGAAATTGAGGTTATTAATGTGAGAAAGATATGAACTAAATGGCGTAGCCTCAGACCATCATATTCTCCATAATAATGAAGATGTCTTAGAAACTTGATGTTCAAATATCGTTTTCAGGTTGAAACAATCGGAGATGCGTATATGGTTGTATCTGGAGCCCCGGAAATGACGAAGTATCACGGCCGCCATACTTGTGACATGGCGCTTGATATGCTGGACACAATGCAAGATTTACATGACCCGTCGACTGGAGGCACAATGAAGATAAGAATAGGTAATCTTAGAAAGGACAACCATAAACCTTTTCCAAAACCCTATATGTTTAAGATATTTGTCTAATGCTACTAGTATCGTCAAATTGCCTTAATTACTTTCAAAGTGTGTCTAAAAATTACATCAATAATCAATAAAGTGTTGGTAAGACTTCGTCAGTGTTTCAAGAATATAACAAAACCATGGATACATAACATAGATCGTTTGATTATAAAACAAAAACGCCGCTATAGATGTTTCACTTTTAACTCCAGGCATTCACTCAGGAAACACCGTGGCAGGAGTGGTTGGGATAAAGATGCCGCGGTACTGTTTGTTTGGGGACACCGTCAATACAGCATCAAGGATGGAGACGAATGGGGAGGTACAATGTTATACTATGTATTTGTATTTAGTCAAGTTTACTGCTATCAGTTTACGATAATAAATTATGCTCAAATTACGTTAATTTTTTTATATATGCACTCAGGTATTAATAATTGAGAGAGAGAGAGAGAGAGAGAGAGAGAGAGAGAGAGAGAGAGAGAGAGAGAGAGAGAAACAAACAAGCATTTTGATAAATACCCCACAAGCACTACCTATATTATTACCTTCAGTCACACAGACCGGTTGTACTTTCATTGCTATTCCGTGAAACCCAAAGCAGACCAATGGCTCTGGACAGACGGACAGAGTAGTGTCCAGTCTACAGGAAGATATAATTATCGTTTTCTAAAAGGAGTTAATAACGTACAACTGTAGTGCAAAATGTCACAGAAGTAATCTTGACGAGTGAAACTATGACGTCATCTCCTTAACAACTTATATATGATTTTCCTTTTAATTCTCACATATGCGTTTGTGCATGCGTAATGTTATAGAACTCTTCTAATACGATTAGACATAAGAAAATTTAACTCACTTGTAGGGTTCTGCCTTATTGTAGATATGAAAAAATGTCAAGTCGAATGAAGGGAATGAAATACAACGAAAGAGCTGAAACACAAAACGAAAGCCGCTGGAAACGTAATGCTTAATAGCTATTTCCATAAATAAACTCAATAACCCCATGCGGATTCATTTCCTTGTCGCCTAAAATGGGAATAGTAAACACATTTTGAGGGTTTCTGTTGAATACACCCTAATACATCTGCTTCTAAGAGATTTTCCTTTTCATATATCCGGATGCCTTAGTGTAATAAGAACATTGCTTTCGATTGGCTATTTCGCTCGCATATGCGCAGAAGGATAAAAGTTGAACCATTTTTATTTAGTATTATTTTATTATATATTGAACCAATGCTCTTCGTATTCCTGCCACTTTTTACTCTAAATCTCAAACTTATCCTACCTGTGTGCTGTTCTCTTTATAGATCTTAGGTTATAAAGTCTAAAGGCCGAACTCCAGTCCTTAAGCGGTAATTTTAGGCCTAAACTAATCGGGTCAGTGGCGTCGCTAGGGGGGTGCGGACCGCACCGGATGACACCATCTCAGAGGGGTGACACCAAAATGAAAACTATACTGTGGACTTATTTTAAGAAGAAGAATCCATGGTGGAAGTCTGGAAGGGTGACACCGTGAGTTAACCGCACTGGGTGACACCAACCCTAGCGACGCCGCTGAATCGGGATTCAAATTTAGGTTTTGGCGCTGTATGTTTTAATGCGACCGGAAAATCTACATTATTTGGTGTCATTGTAACGCTACTTCTGTTTACGTTTCTATAATGCCACCCATTTTGATATATCCTAACTGACTGTGACGGTACAGAGTTCGGTATTATGGTGCAACTTCATGACGTGTTAACATCGCACGCGCGGGTAATAATTTAAATATACTACACAAAATATAGTGATTTACACTTTAACTTCTGATCCATATTTTTATTTACATCATGGGTGAGGAGGGTTTCCATTAAATTAATTTATTTCAAAATTAATTTACATCCTTGTCTTCATTAACAGGCAATGAAGATCCATATCAGTGAGACAACTAAGCAAGAACTCGAGGAACACAAATATATCACACAGGAACGGGGAACAATAACAGTAAAGGTTATAAGAACCTAATAATTATCCTATTGATATATGATATTCTTAAATGTCTTGTTCTCAAGTTATTAATATCTGCTCTCTCTCTCTCTCTCTCTCTCTCTCTCTCTCTCTCTCTCTCTCTCTCTCTCTCTCTCTCTCTCATCCTTCGTTGGCATTGTTTCTTTTGAGGAAGATTCTTTTATATACGCTATTCTTTGAGCTAGAGCTAGTGTCAAATGCTCATATAATACGGGTTAAAAAAAAATATTTTACAATCTTTAAATAATTTTTAAACATTAAACAAGAATTTAAAGGTCAGGAATGAAAACTGTACTGTATTAAATGGATGGTGCGATTTAAGAAGATATTTGGTCATCATATATAATTTCAAACAAACATGAAAACCGGATATTACATTCGAATGTTTAACCAATGCTTATAAAGACTGTTAGAAACATAATGGATGATCTTCTTTGTCCGAATAATTTAAATATAAATTCACCAATACATTTTTAAAAAAAATAAATTACATATTGAAATTAGTTACACGCGAACTGATATTCAATTATCTTTCATAGTGACATTCAATTATTTTTCAACTGATGTTCAGTTATCTTTCATAGTGATATCGAATTATCTTTCATACCGATAATCAAATTATACTTCATCCCCAATTATCTTTCCTTAACGAACGATAGAATATGCTTTAAAGCAATTTTATTCAATATTCTTCATTTCAGGGCCGCGGATAGAGTAGGGCAAGTAGAACAAAATGGCCAGGGGCTTGTTCTTGTCATTCACAGTGGCCTACTGGAAAATATTTCCTTTGGCCGACATATCCTGTCCGCGGTCATAGTTAAGTTACATTAAATTATACGAATATGCGAAAAGAAATCGAGAAAAGATACTTCAAAACATTGCATTCTGGCATCAAATGAAAAGAACAGCCTTCGTGCATACCTTTTTTTGGTATAAAATTTCAATATGTTCGAATCAATCAACACATGTCAAGTTGTGAAAACCTTTCAAAGGTGTATGCCTTTCCCCGTACACACGTAAAACGTTTGTGCATTTCATCATACACCATACACGCATCAAAGTGCTTATGCATTTTGTCATAATCATATCACTGGGATAGAATACACTATCAGAGTGAAACATTTCGCTAAAATGTCTAACAATATGTTTTCCTCACAAATTTAACTTGATTATTCATACCAGAAACATGTTCATATATGAAATAAACTTTAGAAAGACGAGAATACAAAAATTTTTAAAATTATAAATACCGTTTAATCTCGATATCTACAAACACACATATACCGTTTAATCTCGATATCTACAAACACACATATACCGTTTAATCTTGATATCTACAAACACACATATACCGTTTAATCTCGATATCTACAAACACACATATACCGTTTAATCTCGATATCTACAAACACACATATACCGTTTAATCTCGATATCTACAAACACACATATACCGTTTAATCTCGATATCTACAAACACACATATACCGTTTAATCTCGATATCTACAAACACACATATACCGTTTAATCTCGATATCTACAAACACACATATACCGTTTAATCTCGATATCTACAAACACACATATACCGTTTAATCTCGATATCTACAAACACACATATACCGTTTAATCTCGATATCTACAAACACACATATACCGTTTAATCTCGATATCTACAAACACACATATACCGTTTAATCTCGATATCTACAAACACACATATACCGTTTAATCTCGATATCTACAAACACACATATACCGTTTAATCTCGATATCTACAAACACACATATACCGTTTAATCTCGATATCTACAAACACACATATACAGTTTAATCTCGATATCTACAAACACACATATACAGTTTAATCTCGATATCTACAAACACACATATACCGTTTAATCTCGATATCTACAAACACACATATACCGTTTAATCTCGATATCTACAAACACACATATACAGTTTAATCTCGATATCTACAAACACACATATACAGTTTAATCTTGATATCTACAAACACACATATACAGTTTAATCTTGATATTTACAAACTCACATATACAGTTTAATCTTGATATCTACAAACACACATATACAGTTTAATCTTGATATTTACAAACTCACATATACAGTTTAATCGTGATATTTACAAACTCACATGTACAGTTTAATCTTGATATTTACAAACTCACATGTACAGTTTAATCTTGATATTTACAAACTCACATGTACAGTTTAATCTTGATATTTACAAACTCACATATACAGTTTAATCTCGATATCTACAAACACACATATACAGTTTAATCTTGATATTTACAAACTCACATATACAGTTTAATCGTGATATTTACAAACTCACATGTACAGTTTAATCTTGATATTTACAAACTCACATGTACAGTTTAATCTTGATATTTACAAACTCACATGTACAGTTTAATCTTCATATTTACAAACTCACATACACAATTTAATATAGATTTCAATTCACATATACAGTTTAATATAGATAAATTTCAATTCACATATACAGTTTAATATAGATAAATTTCAATTCACATGTACAGTTTAATCTTCATATTTAAAACCTCGCATACACAGTTTAATATAGATTTCAATTCACATATACAGTTTAATCTTGATTCAGTCCATTACCAATCCAAACTTGCAATTCACAAACGAATAAACGTGTCCTTCATTTGGTGTACGGCGTGTTTTGAAAATAATTTCTCAAGATAAGCTTTGTGCAGTTAGTACAGGGATCGAAATAAGACCTGTCACTTAGACAAAGTCGGTGTGTGCACGTGTATGTAGTGAAAAGGTGTGAATAAGAAAGTGTCTTAAATAACTTAAGTGACTGGCTGGGGAGGGTATTTATAAACTACTTTAATTCCATTATCTAATTTTAAAAATCTGAATCCTAAAACCAAATCTGTGTATGAAACGCGGAGTGCTTGGTCCTTAGTAGTTGATATTGGAATAATTATTTCAAAATATGAATATTAAAGATCACAACATAGGAATATAGTAAATTGTTGTACATAAATGTAAGTATTTTATTTTAGCACTCATAAATTTACATGATATATGCTCCATTACACCAAAATTTACTTAGGCTGGCCGACGAACGGATGTTTCAAAACTTTGGTCTAGGATCACTTTTAGCGGTGGACATACTTTTACTTACGCAAGTCGGATCGAAACGTGTTATACTACCTCTCAGGTTTAAAAACTTAAGTTATTAAATTACATGTAGAAAAAACTAACTTGCGCAATCTAACTGTATTAATTCTTTCCAATACGACATCTTTTTATCCGTTTCCTACAAGATACTGCTTCCATTGTTTTGTTGATTTTCTTATTCTTATCCATTCGTTCGTCTGCTTCTTTTATTTATTTTCAGCTGTGTTGAATCATGACGCTGTTTTTTGAGTTGTCAACATTCAGGATGGCCTTACCATTGTCTTGTTTGTTTATTACAATTATTATTATTATTATTATTATTATTATTATTATTATTATTATTATTATTATTATTATTACCACCATCATCAAGAACACCATAATCACCACAACCATCCTTTTCATCATCATCACCATCAACATCCTCGTCGTCATCATCTTTTCTCTCTTCCACAATCTCTTCACTGCTTTTTTGGCTGGTTTGCTCGTTACCTGAGATCGTGGAATATCTTGTGTTCTGGGAGTTCAAGAACTTTCCTTTGTACATTTGCTGCTCCAAGGAGTGTCACTTCCTGCAGTTAGTCTGGATAAAGTGGTTTTTTATAGTATTTGTTTGCTGGTTTTTTTTATTCGACTTGGTAAATGACATACCATTTTGTCAGCAAACTTATCAGGTCATTTTTAGGAATCGAATAAGTATAACATTGCAGACTTATTGGGTCTTGTTTATGGTTTGACACGAATGTGGATACGGATAACAAAACATTACCTATGTGGTTTGTGTTACTTTACAAAATATCTTAAACGCTTTCGGTGTAGATTTCAAACATTAACAAAACAGAGATTATGTAAATAAATATAAGTCTTTCCAATATTTACAGGTAGATGATAAATGATAGTGAGAAAAACAACTTGACGATAACCTGCTAAAGTTTCCATGTTGACATGCATTGAAAAACGTTTAAATAGATATGCAGAAAAGATACCATATTAAGACGATATTACAGTTAGATATTTGTATGCACGATTACGCATAGGTGTATAGTGATTATTCCATTTTCAAGCTGTGTCTAAAATGTGTAATATAGATTGGTTATGGGTTATTGTGGGCACATAAACAAGTATTTTATCACGTACCTATATCCGGAAATTTGATTGGCCGTAGTGCCATAGGGTACGATCACGGGCCCTGGAGTAAGAAACACCCGGGTCTCTCCTAGTTCTTGTTTTTTTTTTATTTAAAAAAAAATGTTCTTTTAGAAATTAAAAAGTATATATCCTCGGTTCACCCACCTTGTCTTGTCGACCGTTTTTTGCTGCTAAATGAATCCGTACCAATTTAATATAATACACGTATAATATTATTTATACATCATTGTGTGTAAAGAAGAAATGATAAAAAAGCATATTCACTGTGTTATCTTTTGTCAAAATTTCTCATTATCAAACGTAGAGGCGAATAACGAAATAAAAGAAAATTATGGCAAATAATGCCGGTTACAACAAACGTAAACTTTGGAACGTAATGCAGCTGTAAGAATTATTCAACTTGCTGAACCTCAGTGGGATCGATGTCCTTGCAGTACGGCGCCATAGAAGAGTCACTTAGGCAGCCGGTGGTTTGGCATGCGTACAACATATCCAGCCCAGCTGGATGCTGGGGAGACCTGTTTGGGCATGTACCTCAGTGTCTTGAACATTGTCCTGACACTTGATGTTGCGAATTTTCCTGAGACAAATTATAAATCGGTTGTGAAGTTATCCATCGGTCGTGTTACTACAAAATGAACCTTCAAATTATCAACGCATATGCACACTATAAAATCGTTGCAGTAGAGAAAATAACAATATCTTAATGCTGGACATACAAATACTCCTTCAAGAATGCAAAATAGCTGTTGAAATTCAGACTCCTTGTGACTGTTTACTAGCACAGACTTAAATGGCCCGTTTCAAATATACTTCTAAACTTACCTGCGATGCAACAATCTGCAAAACTGTAAGTAATATATTTGTGAGAATTCAAGTACTGATTTACTACTTTTCTGATATTGTCTAATTTGGTCGTTTCATAAATCCCTCACCCACCCCAACACTCAGCAAATTCTGTAAACGATCTTTATAAATCAAATGTCTTATAATTCTGCGAAACATTTTAGACACAAATACAGGCATCACAAACATGATGACAAGCACTATCTAATAGTTCAGCTTTGTCTCTTGAACACTAAAAATAAGTAAGGTATATCATCCGGAATCGTTTAGACTTTCTATCTGTTGAATAATTATAATTTTCTTGAAATACATAATGCATTTTGTCAAAACATTTTAGTAATAAATTTAATCCGAGTAATCTGTCACGATTCTATAGTCTTAGAAAGAAGCAATACCAACAAGGTTAACAAAATCAACAAATACGATTTTTCTCCAGAACACAAAATGAAAATTCAAATGAACAGTATATTTTAGCAAATTATATCCCAACTAATCATAAATATTCTATCACAAGTTCAGGGTACAAAATGTCCCTAACGAATTATCACAATCCCTAACGAATTATCACAAACCCTAACGAATTATCACAATCGCGAATGTCCTGATGTTCTACAATGATATAATACAGAATGTCTTTAAATGAGTTCTCAGTAATTCCAAAGTAATGATATAATCCTGAATGTCCTTGAATGAGTCCTCAGTAATTCCAAAGTAATGATATAATCCTGAATGTCCTTGAATGAGTTCTCAGTAATTCCAAAGCAATGATATAATCTAGAATGTCCTTGAATGAGTTCTCAGTAATCCCAAAGTAATATTATAGTTCAAAAAGTCAATTAACACTTTGTAGTTCCAATGAATTCCGTCATTTAAGAAAGATAATTTCTCTCAAATTATATCTGAAAATAAATGAAAATCTTGGCCATAGATTCCCAAAGACTGATATGACACAGGAATTAATACTTTTTTTTTTTACCAAATCCGTATATACATATTTCATTTGACCTTTTTCGCATTAGAGTATTCTGGAACATCCAATCATCCTAATGGACAATTACACCAAATTGTAAACAATGTCGCTTCCAGGTCAGGTACTAAACTCAATATCAAGCAAGTATTTTTGTTAACAGTATAGTATCAAGGCTAAATCAGGTTGGCAAAACCTCCAATCGTCACAACCTAAATTACTGACATAATCAATTTCAGGTACAGCATGTCAACTCAACATGCAATATAAAACAGGTTTGTATCAAAGGAACAAATTTAGGATTGATTAGAAATAAATGATGTCTTTCGAACTAGACCTTTGCTATGGTGTAATATATTTATATTTCATTTGTTATTCATATGGTCTAGTGTATAGTTAGGACACTTACGTTATAGATATATACACTGTACCGATTTATTAAGTTTTCTTCCAGAACCATTGTTAGCTAAATGGAGATAGTTTAAACAACTGCTATAAATGCGAAGAACTAAAACACACACACACACACACACACACACACACACACACACACACTTAGAGAAGCCCAAGGTTGGAAGTTTCTTGTTAAAATTACTTGTGTTTTTGTTTTTCTCATTTTTCGTTATTTATGGATGTCTTTGTTTTCTTAATGAGAGCATTAACATGTACATTTGCAAAATCTAATTGCCAGAACTATGACATGCAATATCAGCTTTCTTTTTTATAAAACATTCTTGTTTAATGTTAAATTTCAAAAGATTTTAATTGGAGTATTTTTTAAATAAATTCTTATTTTTACATTCTGGCAATTAATAACCTTTCTAACTTATCAGTTATAATCAGTATGGAAAAAAATTTGTCAAAGTTAAAAGATTTTTTTTTTATCTGACACTTAAAGGCCATAGCTTTGAGTTGATCAGCATGTTCCAATACACTGCTAATCTGTGTATAATATCAGCGTTTCTGCCACATTTGTCTCTATATATGTCTGTCGTTGCAAGACCTTGTCTGTAGCCAAGTCACATAATTTGGTGATTTATGTCTTGCATTTTCCATGGAAATGTCCAAGTGCAGCGATGGCTCCGATTCCTAATCTTGTCCATAGCAATATTCTAATCTACCGTACTGTATCATGTGGTTGTTCCGGATGTTGAAATCAATAGTATGTTGGCCTCATTCTTCTCGGCTACTTTCTTCCCGAATTGTGTATGTACTTCAGCCCATACCTCTTAAAATCACTTTCCAGTATATTGATGTGGAACGTTTGTCATGCCGATTACTGTTCTCTGATTTATTATCGTTATTATTATTATTATTATTATTATTATTATTATTATTATTATTATTGTTGTTGCTGTTATTATTATTATTATTATTAGTAGTAGTAGTAGTAGCAGTATTAATAGCATTGTTATTATTTATATTATTAGTAGTAGTAATAGTAGTAACAGTTGTAGTATTGGTTGTATTCGTGGTCGTATTATTATTATTATTATTATTATTATTATTATTATTATTATTATTATTATTAATAATAATTTTGCAGGGTAAAGGCACGATGAAGACTTACTGGCTAATAAGAAAGGTTGACTCTGATGAAAACTATTTTTGTCCATTCAGTGGTATTGAACTGGAAGATTTCTCAAAACAAAATGAAGACGATCTACAAAAGAATAGGGGGAATTTCTATAGTCCTGTTTCTTTTGATGACATTAAGAAATCTCACAACAATCTACAGACATCTGCGCCATCGAGTCCAATAAAAAAGACCGTAAATATGTTTTATGAGAAACAAACCAACGTAGAAGTTGTAAATGGCAATTTAGATTACGGTCTGGAGACCAGAGGCAGTGTGGTCAAAGAGAAAGAGTTTGGAATTATCAGAAACTCCATATTTAACAACGAGAACACTCAGCGCATATCACGGGGACACAGAAGCCAGACATGCGTACTTCTGTGATTTAATCAAAACATGTCAACCTGAACATGATATGTCTCAGAAAAGTACAATCAACTTGTTGTTGCCTGTTCGAGACGCTACAATCATGATCATGATAATTCTAACATATTTGTTGTTCTCCGTTCGAATCTTTACATACATGATCATGATAAATCGGACAGATTTGAAAGCAAATCTAAATATAGCGCCTCACTTATTAAGTACGTAGGATTTTCACTTCCGTCCGTCTTGGCCATTACTAACATTATTCAGAATGGGGAGTATTCTTCTATAACCTTATGACTCATTTGACCTTGACGCTGCTTGGAAGAAAGAAATGAAAACTTTGTCTGACTTGTAGAAATTATAATTCTCACAGAAAGAACAAAACGCGACTTCGAACAGCCAACAACGTTGAAAGCTATACTTAATACTCAAATTCAGACGGCAGGAGCAAAAGCTGCAACGGTGTATTTAAACTTGGTTGTATAGTTGTATTGTTTCCATCACCTTTATTTAATTTTTTTCGCTTTACCTCTGAAGAATCTTTACCACCTCCACCCAGTATAATCCTGGATCACATTGTCTACCTTGAATTTAAATTATTATTGTCTTATTAGATTGTATAACTTTTGGTTGAGAAAAGAATATACTTTTGGAAATCTTAGGTCCTAATTATGCATATAATGGTCATGCTTAATGTGTATTGGCCTAAATAATCGTGACTTTAATTACTTGTGTCCGACGCGTTAGTGGAAGTACGATAATTATAAAATTATATTAAATATATAGCAACACGTGGTCTCCAAATGTCGCCCAAGGGTCTGATAACGTTAGCTTTTTTCTATACTACATTAAACAGAAAACTGCCTCGACGAAATCGCATGCATATTCAGTCGTTGCAATACACTGTTTGCACCACTAAGACCAAATATATTTTTCTCCACCAAACGCAAACATAGTTGAATGATGATTGCTGACGTTTTGACATCGTTCTTCTGTTTCTTTTATTGTGCTAACTTTAAAATACAGTTTATAATTTCCACGTTCGCCAAATTTGACAACTTTGAAACAAATCTGCTACAAGATTCCACAAATAAGGATTACCAATAAAATATTGATGAATATGGTTCCTGATATAACGTTATTCCGCACGAGAGTATGTTTTGTGATGTTCCATCATTGCACAGGAAGTCACTCATTTCTCTCAAGACGGCAATATTTTCCACCTATTTATCAGATACGCTGGTGCAATTACGGCTCAAATCGTGTGAGATCAATTCTATATTTTCAATGGCTTTTATTATAATAGGAATACTGAAACTGACTCTTGAATCCCATGCCTTTTTCTTGAACATCAAAGGATTCTATGAAAATGTTCTGCGAATTAAATAGTTCTCGACAATGTTTCCAGACAGTTTTGTGAGTATTGAACCTGGACAGGTGCCTTTTGTCAACCACAGTAATTACTATCGACATGAATCATTATATTTTATAAAAAGAGTTTAAACTCGTAGCAGTGCTATGACATGACCTTGAACAAATCTCTGAAAATGTCACTCTACATCACAGAGAAGCTCTCTGGATAGTCTCATGCAAGATGTGCGTTATGTTGATCCATGGAAAAATTATTTGCCTGTTGCGGTTATCTGACCTGACAGCGTATACTAACACTTTTATTGGCACCGTTGCAGTTTTTTTCCGGAAAATAATTTCTGAAACGTTCTTTTGTGAATGGAATCATAAAATATATCGTAGTGCTACATATTCATGTCTCACTGGAATACTTTTATTGCTTTTGGTGAATTAAATACAGCTCATTATTCAAATTCTGACATTTTATGGCCAAACAATTTAATATGTATATTAGGGTCTTTGTCATATAGTTTTATATAGTTTTCCGTGAGGGTTTCGTATTCGCTTGTATTTTACTACAACCTGATTGATTTTGTTGTTTAGCAGTGCAGTTTTCTTACATAGTGCAGGGACGGTTCATTCTGGAAAATACTCAACCCATATTTTAAGTAAGATTTTTTACAATGTATTGTCTGTCGTTGGTTCAAACATATGTCTCGTTTAAGGCAGCGACAACATCATTTAAAAGCACAGTCAGCATTGGATAGAGTTTATATATTTGAAAATATTCTTTCATGAATCTAGTAATCTAGTAAGAATCCGTCGCTAGAATACATCGTCTTACCTATACGGGACCATGTCAGTCGCTGTAACTTGCCATTTTTATGCAACGCTCAAACTTACAAAAGACAGCATCATGGAGATGTCCACCAACTTGTCAAAAAAATGTTTATTTTTATCTTGCCACCAAAGAAATCTAAGATATATGCGAATTGAAGGAAACAATATAATATTTTCCACAAAAAACTATTAATGTGTGTGTGTGTGTGTGTGTGTGTGTGTGTGTGTCAGGATATTTTTTACATTGATTTAATAATTATATTAGATATTTTTACGAACTTAAATTTCGCTCTTTGTAACATTAGCATGTACGATGTTTTGGAAATCATCTTCAAAAAAATGTGTAAGGGGCAAAAATAAAAAAATATAATGCAAATGATGAGACCAATACGTGACCGGTTCTTGCGTTTTATCTATCAACAGTGAAACCCATCACAATACAACCATATTGCAAGAAATGTCGCATCGATCTGAAGAATTTACAGCATTTTACATAAATATAGCTAAGATAGAGGAGTAAAATTGACAGCTTTTTACACAAATATGATCTAAGAAAGAGGAGTAAAATACGAAACATAATAACAGAGGTATAATGACTTGTATAGTCACATAATGATCTGTATAGTCACATAAGGACTAATATAGTCACATAATGACTTATTTAATCGCATGCCAACTAGTGTAGTCGTATAATGAGTTGTATGGTCACCTAACAACCTGTATAGTCACATAATGACTTGTTTAATAACCTAACGACATGTAGTCACATAAAGGTTTTATTTAGTCACATAATGACTTGTGTTGTCACATAATGTGTTGTATAATTACATAATGACCTATATAGTCACCTGACGACTTATTTAATAACTTAATGATTCGTATAGTCACACAAGAACTTGTATAGTCACATAATGACTTTTATAGTCAGATAAGCACGCATTTAAGATATAATTCGGGTTAATAGTCAGTTTTACGACTGACTTTTGGAGGTTTTTTTCCCATAGAATTGCACTTTTTACTACGAGAATACCAGAAAGCATATCATGTTCCGTATACGCTAACTTTCACGTTTGCATTTATTATAAAGATTGTATGAGTATGTCAAATGGGAAAAAAAGCAGTTTTCAGACTAATTTGGATAACTGATATTTCGCTGTAATTTGTTATTTTGTTGAAGAACAACGATGATGTAGCAACTTACTCTTTTAAACCTATGATCTTACTAATCTTTTTTCACGATTCTGTATGTATTAGTATACTTCGTTGTTTAATGTCCCATACAAGACAATCATCAAATATCCTTTTCTATTGAATTACCAACAAACTATCCAAGCCAAAATCTGCTCCATCCTTAAATCTGTATTACTAGAAACTATACTATAGTTATGTTGATAGCTTTGCAGTTCCTCGAATACGTATGAAACCCGATATTTTGCGATAACTGAATTGCGATGATTTTTTTTTCGCGTGCTCACAATGCGACTTTCCAATAAATTAATCGAAATTCATATCAGCATTTTATGTGGTCTAAAATGACGATAATGGTAATGTAAAGAAAGACCTGTTTGCTTCGGATTAAAATGTTGATCAAGAGAGTTTTTATTGTTTCGTTTATTATTTTCTCAATATGTTACTGGAATGTTACAAATCTTAAGAAATTCGTGATAATTGTGTGCTAATCTTCTCTATTTCTTCTTTCAAGATTAGTGGATTTCATTAGCACAAACTTTCCAAAGTCATCTTTGCCATTTTCGTTGTATTCGACTCACAGTTAAGTTTAATTTTACCTTCCTCGTCATAGCAATTGTCGTCAGTATCGTCCCTATTATTAGTGCTGACGTTATCTCGACAACAGCAGAATTAGTATATTGAAAGAAATATTTTTAAAAATCTTAGTGAATGTTGTCGTTGTCGTCGTTATAATCGTTCTCATTATTGTCGACCTTACTTTAAAAAGAAGTTTTATGGATATTTATTTATAGTATGTAAGTAGATAATTTTGCATTATGTCAAATATATTATGATACATGTTGATTTATTTTATTTTTGTAGAATTCGTTCACTGACAAAACTGTTTCTATTTTAATGAATATAGATAATTTAAAATGAATGCATTTTACTATGAAGTAATTTGTATAAACTATAAGTAATATTTATTAAATGAAATTCAGGCGTGAACTTTTTTAATTAAATAGCAGTCTACTCATCCTGTAAGTCAAACATAAAATATTCAATAAAATAAAATTCAAAATTCTTTAAAATTCAATTTTTTGATTTTTTTTCTTCTTAAAATTTCACCTTTCGACACAATGCAAACAGACGGAGGAATACAAGGAATACATGCAATCTGGCTAGTGGGAAGTATCTGTAGCAGTAGATGCGTACGACTAATTTGCTTAGCTAGACGTACCTTTGTTTTCTGTATATGTTCAAAGAAATCTCTTTCAGGTATGTCGCCACTTTGACCGTTTTGCAGTGTACATAAAGGACGACATCTTGCAAACGACCTATTCCCTTTTATTGTAGCATGCAAAGTGCACAATTGTAAACTTGACTCGTTTGCAAAACTACATTCTAGATATTTCTGCGATGTCAAATGACCTTACTGAGTTCTATTGTTTGAAGGTTGCAGGCTTAGTTGTATATTTTTATATTTTAAATATTTATTGGGACCTGGCTAGCCGAGTTGTCTAAGGCGTTTCACATATCATCTCAGTTCACGTTGAGTTTGACTTAACAGTAGTGTATGTGGGTAGATGGTTCTTCCCTGAGTCTTCCTGGGTTTTTCCTCCACCCAATGTACCGTCGGTCATTTATGGCGTATCATGTGCGGGAAAATTGACGTTAAATCCACAAAGTCCAAACAAATTAAATAATTGCAGTTTTTTATCAATATCTGCAACATTTATCGTGGTACAAAATATTAATTGCCGTATCACACAGCAACAAAATGCCCCTGGGCCTTAAACCATGAATGCAGAAAAAGAACGATAAGTACATATAACTGTAAGTCGAATAGTTTGATTTTCGTGATGTGCTGCATCCTTCGTCGGTCTTCAAACCATTTGTACAAGACTGTTCACGTCCTTTTTAAAGAGCTACCTTTAGCATCAAAAACATTTCGCAGGAGCTTAAACCTGTCGATTTTCCTGAATTAAAAGTCAGAAGCGATCACAATTTTCAAGATTGAAAATCGGAAGACAGAAGTTAAGAATTAGTTATTTACTCAAGTGAAGAAATATGAGTTTCTCAAACCTAACTACATATAAAAAGCAAAGAAAAACAAACAAAGTAGAAAACGAAAAGACCCCACCCCAAGAAAACAATCCCCCCAAAGGAAACAAAACATGAAGTATATTTTAGCTGTCACCAACATTTCTAAAGATTCATACAGATTACAATATCCTAAGCGATTAGAAACTCAGTAATTTGTAATATATAATCGATAGGCTTACTTGATACGCAAATCGCTTAAGAAAAGAATTCACAGAAAAATCCTAACAATTAATGTTCTTAAGCAGAGATGTGGAAATAGTCAATTCAATTAGATCGGGCAGGTCTGACTCCGTGAACGTTTGCAAGCAGCAAACACCTGTTTTAAACATTGCTGCCTTAATTACGATTTATCTAAATTATGGAGTGGGATCTGTTTAACGGTATCTAGAACGTCCAAGTGGTAGCTTACTAATTATTAACTTCCGAAAAGAAGAAAAATCCATTTTTATTTTGTGCTTTTTTTTTCGTAAGCAGCCACCCTTAACCATATGGGATTTCTAGTATCTTTATCACACATTTCGACAAAACATGTGTTTCTGTCTTTATTGCATTAGAAATACTCTCGAGAAAATTCGATATACAGGTAGGAATGATCGTCTTGTTAGATTCTTTTAAAGCATAATCATGTTCTCTCTCTCTCTCTCTCTCTCTCTCTCTCTCTCTCTCTCTCTCTCTCTCTCTCTCTCTCTCTCTCTCTCTCTGCATACAACTGTTCATCAACGAATGGTCTCTTGACAGACTCATTAATATTGAAAGACTTTATATTCTGCAATGCATGCACTAAGAACAATGTTCCCAGTATCCCGAATACCGTTTTAACCAAGTAATTTTTGACATATCCATGCCCTTGGTGCACATTTAAATTTATTTATTGACTGAAGGGATGTTACAAACGTTCACGATCTCACCTGTGGCCTAGTGGTTAGAGCGTCCGCCTCAGATGCGGGAGATCATGGGTTCGAACCCCCGGGCGAGTCATGCCAAAGACTTATTATAAAATGGTTCTAATTACTGCCTCTTTAGGCGCTCAGCATTAAGTGGTTTGTGCCTGGACTGGTCAGTGTGGGGTAAGGATAATGTGACTGGGTGGACATGCTACATGTCTTCGACATGATGTCCCAGTGTAGACATTACTATAACTTGTATCAAGCAATGTGTCTTTGTACTTTGCACATTTCTTAAAAAAAAAAATTCCTATTTCATATAGGATAAATTCGATGAGTTAAGACATTGCATACGCCAGGATGTATACAACACAATATAATAATTTATTCAAGTAATTTTACTCAGGTTATGGAGTCAAAACATTATCAATATTTATCTTTCTCCACACACAGGTCAATTATATATAAAACCAGTCTAAGTATAAGAACCGCATTCGTCTGGCAGAAAATCTTGCGGTAACGTTAGGTTTTCATCAAAACCATTTCATGACTTTCAATTACAACGACAGGTATAACATTAAAAACAAAAATCCATATTCTTGTAGCATATCATTCTATATAATGATAGCTCATTGTTATATTCTCGATTATAAGCATGATATAAATATTTGGTCCAGTCGACCTTTTTCAAAAGGAGGGGGGATAAAGAAGTAAACTGCAATTATTTTGCTTCTGTAAAACGCATTGTATAAAATTCCCCCTATATCATTACAACTATGTTTTCATCGTGATGTTATTTCTTGTATTATTTTGCCGCTGATATTATATTTCTGTAAGTTTTCGACAATGAATGAAATTATATGGTCAAATAAAATTTAATTTTGATGTCAACATACGAAATTGTTGTTTATTCATTGTTAGATAGCGTATGTATCGAAAACAAGTAATGAAGCAGTGACAAAATTAACAATGTCAATAACGTTTTGGATAGCTTGATTGTATTGCTAACTTGAATCAAAATGGGTATGAAATGTACCTGTGACGCATTTAAATTTATTGCATTAAACAAACATAATCAAATTGAATATATAAATAAAAGTAAACAAACTAATGATATATTTTTAGTATCCTTTCGAAATTCTCTTTCTCCTACTTATGTCGCTTTCTTTATGTAATGGATGGAAGATGCAGTACAACTAGGATTTTATTATCAACAATAACAAAAGCAAGAGCAAGAACTTAAAATGTAGCAGTCTTATGTACATACATTGCTGAAAGGGTTTGAAAATATTCATTTATTCATCGCATTTCTTCAGCGGTTGAGGTGGGTTAGGTTATGGAGGCAGACATTTTTATCGAGCATTTTTATCGAGCAGAACATATTTAGCAGCAGAGAGGGTGAACAGACCACGATTTCAAGCAAAAATAAGGCTTCCAGATAACGTTTCCGAACAAAAAATGGCCTACACACTACGTTTTCAGACAAAAAATAAGACTTCCAACAAAATCTCATTTAACCAAAAAAAAAGTCTCCATTTTTGCAAAAACGGATATTTTACGATTTTGCTCGCAACGATGTGGTCATCCACCCTCTCTGCTGCTAGTGATTTCATCACTAGTGATTTCAGTTCTGGGTTAACAAAAAATCATAAATGATTTGATCAAGTCTTTAGGATGAAAATCATTTATGATTTTACAAACAGACTAATCGCTAACACCTCTTCTTGTAAATCAATCAGATTATTTGACTGGTCGGTGAGTTTGAAATTAATTCTGGTTAATGAATTATTATGGCATCGCATATAGACAGGATTAATTGGGTTTTCAATAATTAGGAATCCTGGAGGAGCTGTTGGTGCAAATGAATAAAGAATATATCCCTGCTGAGCTTGATTTGATTGCTCTAGATTAATTTGATAGCTTCCTTCGATAACATCACACACTAAATTGAGCGCAATCACCGTTGAAATATTAACGTTGAACGGAGCGATATGCCTACCGCCACCATCTGGATCATTATTATGTTTGAGGATTTTTATTTCCGGTGATGTTGTTTTTTTCCATGCGTCATGAATTATTTTAAAACCAATATCGATAGCATCGTTGAGAGATTTTTTTAGTTCTGGTACATTATATCCTGGTAGTTTGAATGTGGGGATATCTTCTTCGCGGATTTTATAGTCTGTTGCAAATCTTATTCTTGTGTCAGGATTACTGTCATCCAATACCTCTTGAATAATTTGTGAATTAAATTTTTCCATATCGTCGATAATTTTGTTACATATTTCTACAACGCTGATAAATTCATCTCGGGTGAGAGAGCCGGATTTAAGAGATATTAACAACAGTGAAAAATCATTATTCATTGCTGTGAAATTTTCAGTGATTTCAGGTTTGTTAGCTAAATAAAATCTCTTCAATGGTAAACCCTCCGCTATATGTTCGTATCCTAACCTAAAAAAATCTATGGGTACCCTGTATTCTTTATAACACTTTATTGGATTATCCGGTTTTATTACGTCGGTGATATAGTCAGTTTTTTGTGGTTCTGGTAAATTAACGGTTTTTCCCACTGGTGGTTTTTCAGGCCATCCTAGTACGGTTCTAATAGAACTTTGATAGATATCTACGACGTATCCTTCTGTGTTTATCTCAATTGCGGATGATAGCGTCGGTTCATGAACTGTTATAGCGATTTTTGACTCTACTCCAGTAATCGATTTTATTCTACGCGCGAATTCATCATTGATTTGTTCGATTTGGTATGACCCTGTTGGTATCGAAACAACATTCCAGTCTGGGGTACCGTCGTCTTTATTCTTATACGAGAACACCAGTGAATTATTGGGTTGTTGACCACCAAATGCTACCGATCTAATATTAGGCCAACTGTGATACATTCGTAGTTTTGCTAGCGCGATTTCGCTCACAGGAACCGGAGAGGGGAAATTCACACTAAACTCGGGTTTCGTAGATGTTATTGATATCATACTCGTTTGTACTGGGTTCGTGTTCTCCACTACTTGTTGAAGTAATTCCTGCTGTGTCGTCATTATACTCATGATTTATTTCTAATTTTGGTATCGAGGAATCATAAATACTGACCATCACTGAGAATTCACAATCTGGTAATGTTGATATTATTGAGATCATTTTGTTTTTTGGGTTCGTGTTTTCTGATTCCATCGGTGTTGTCATTGTTATTATACTCATGTTGTCGCTCTAATTTCGATATCGCGGAATCAAAAACACTGACCATCGCTGAGAATTCAATATCTGATATAATCGTATTATCGAGTGACGACGATATCATCAATGATAATTGCGAATATGCGGTTGATGCAATATGAAATTGAAGTAAGTAATTCTGCAGTTTACTCTGGCTGCATGATGATATCTTTTTTGCTATCCCGGTTAATATACCCCCGATTGTAGCCACCGCAGAAATGCAAATTGGAACTACGACCGGGGCAATCATTGTAACAGATGCTAGTATTATTCCGGCACCAGTGAGAACGCTTGACACCGAGTATATAATAACATCAATTGCGGTGATTCTTCGTCGGTATTTTTTTATTTTTATTTGATATTCCTCAGTGAGGGTTTTGAGTCTATTTTGAAATTCTCTGACCTGATCATAGCGACATTGCGTCGATGACAAAGTCATTGTTGTTTATTTTAAAAACACTAGCGTTTTCAATTGTGAAATCCGAACGATTTAGTTATTTACTTAAATCCGCTACGAATTCCAGATACCATGTTACTGATGCCTTAGCCAAACTTTTATCATCGGCTTTTATCGTTAACCGTTCAGTTTTATCCTTGTCGATGATCGTTGAAATCGTATTGTTGACCCCGGATGAACTCGACGATGATATATTAAATTGAATTGGTGCTACCAGCGTTAATCGATAAATACCCTTGATAGTAGCTGTGATATCTAATTTGTTGTTTGCAGGTGTCCACTCAAATGATCCGTGTTGGATTGTATATACTACGTTATTGGTTTTCTCATGAGGAATTTTTGTTTTTTCAATGATTGTTATCATCCTCGAAAAATCACCTTTGACGGCTTCGATGAAAGTTTTCGTCTCATCGATGGATTTTTTAATATCAGGGAGTTTTATTTCAATTTTATCCAACTGGGTTCCAATAAATTTATCAATGATATTTCTACGAAATGATATAAACTGTTTTACGTTATCTTCAATTTTAGATTCAAGTATTTTTAGTACAGCCAGAGAATTGTTTAACTCATCGTTGAGAGTTTTTAATCGATCTGTAATCGTCGAAACGAGTACACCCGGTTTGAGTTTACCCTGATCGGAAAATAACGCGATAGTATCCTCGATTGCGTTTTGTTGTTTAACCAAAATATCATCCAGAGAAATATTACTGGATTTCAATTTACCCTGTTTGTCCTGAAATACAACTATTTCATTGGGTTCAACACTTTCTAAATTCAACGTCTCAGCTATTTCATCTTTAATTTTTTTTGTTATATCCTTGATAGAATCAGGAGTTGCAGTGCCATCGGGTTTGGGTTTCAAAGATCTCCCCCAAATATCAATCATGTTATTGTAAAACTCTTTCTCTCTCTAAAATCGTTTTTGACGACTTCGTCGTTGCCAGCGATTGCTGGTGTAGTCATTTACGACAACATGTGGTGGTTTTCCGCTTGGGTTACTCAAGGAGTTAGAAATAGCGTCAAGGACATTTAATACTTCGCTGCCGCATATTGGTGGGTCAATCATCGTTTGTGTTGGTAGCGTAGAATACCAAGTCTTCATTGGAAGGGTTTTTATATACCGCATAAACTCTTTTGGTGGGGCTAATCCATATGAATCAAAATAGACAATCCCACGTGGATCAATAGCGTATGCAACCCAGTGAGTTCCAGGTCCGGTGCTGTTATCTAAATTAATGATTCCGGTTTCAACGCTGTTTGGTTGATGTGGTAATTGATCTTTCATAAAGACACCTCTGAAGTTTTTAATCGCGAGTTTTTTAGCCGCATCCATTAAATCAAAATTGGACATGGGAACCATAGGTTCCTCAATTAATAAATCGTTCCTGGTAGTCTTAGACCCTTTCCGCTGTACCACGAATACGGGGTTCCTGGTAGTCTTAGACCCAATCCGTGAACGGATCGTCCCTTTTTTTTATATCCTTTCCCAGTTGCCTTCTTTAGTGCCATTCCTGCTGCAGTACCAACGGCTCCTAACGCTGCCGCTTTAGCCACCGCTGGGGCTGCTGCTGCAATCAATGCTGGAATCGCAGCTAACAACGGAAATATACCGCCTGTTTTAATCATATTTTTGATAGCAGCCGCAGAAAGAGTAATCTGAACACCTTTTTTGGCTGCAAGTGCATCATTGAAATGTTTCACCTGACGAGTTGTCAGCGATAATTTATTTGCACCACCAGTCATTTGATTAGGTTTCAACGTGATTGTGGTTCCACATCGCTTAGCCGATTCTGATTGCAATTTTTTTAATTGACCGGGAGTTAACGTAACACTAATAACACTATATGACATTATACATAATAGATTGATTCTAAATCGTTTACAATTTCAATTACATGTTTTCTACTGGGGCATCTACCACTCTCATTCTTCCACCAACACCTTCGAGTAGCATTGATTTGTCGCTGAGAATGACAGCAACCGCTCTATAATTAGCAATAGCACCACGAGTCACATTAGCTCTAAAGTGTATATCAACGACGGACTGTCTTGTTAAATCGAGATGTTCCAGTGAGAAGTAATAGATCGGATACAGATTTTTAAAATCATATTGTGATATTTGCAAACCAGTATCGACATTTTGATCGCGTGCCATAAATGACAACAGACGATGATACACGCGTGCAATATGATTTTCTGTGTAATTAAGTTGTATATCCTCGGATGGTTCCTGTTGGCCGTTTATTCTCAGTGAGATGTCTTTCACACCTAACTGATCAAATATCATATGACTGAAACGTTGATCGCCAACTCGTGTGTTATCCTGTAACGCTACGAATATATGACGTGGCGCAGCAACGCCTTGTTTTGATGCTAGATTCCACGTGAATAACCCGTTCAGATTTGATTGCTTCACATCTGTACTCACTGATAACCAGCTCAACAACGACTTTCCTCCTTGGTCCATAAATGATAGTAATCGTTCTTCTGCGGTAATTGCTGGAGTCAACACTGGCATCCACAATGATATTTTTGTTAAATTGACTTTACCGGCATCAGCATTGGGATTTGCAGCATCTGCTGGAATCCTCCAGACTGCGTCGTTATCATCACTCTTTCGTACAAGCGATACTGTATGCTTCGCCCCATAAATAACTTTTCGGACGTTTCTACAGAATCCAAATATGTGATGCAGTGGAATCGCGCATGAAAATGATTTACGCGCTCCTTGCAACATTGAAATACGTGTTGCAGCTCCTAGATTGAAGTTAGGATCGTTGTTTATAATCATATTCTCGACATCAACATTAGCAGCACCAGCATTATTCTGTGGTCGTCTTATAATAAATTGATTTCCTCCAGCGGTATTTTTAACATCCTTTGCAAACATCATAGAGGGTCCTGCTGATCTTGTATAATCATCGGAATATCTCGCTAACCCGATTATTGTTGTAGCCACATCAACGTCACGATCTATGGACTCAATTTCTTTTCCATCAATGAGATATCTAGCACTCTCAAATAACGCCATAATACCATTATTGACAAAACCGACTTGAGTACCAGCTGGATACTCTGTATCATTTGTTCTTATAATCTCTCCTTCGATTTCGATAAACGCTTCACAGGGCAAAAAGTATTTACTGGTATCATGGACTTGAAGTTCAATTCGCGATCGACTATTTGCGTCTATTGCATGATAAGCGTAATATTGATAATCGCGTACAGAATCATCTTTGCCAACTGGGGCGTCTATATCAAACGCCGGATCATGTGATTTTTTGAACATTTTATTCTATTTATCAGAGTCTAAATCGTAAAAATCCGTAGGATTTTCATCGACGTAGTTTTTTAAAGCCGCTTCCTGCTATCATATTTGCAATATTGCTTTGGTCCCCTTGATTTACCATCGACGCTAATTTTTCGTCTACTGCGTTATTTATAATTCTACTAACACTTGCAGGCATTTCCGCTGTAGACGGTAACGGTTTCTTTGAAAATCCTTTGGATTTCATCCGTGATTTCACTAATGAGGTTAATTTATTCTTCGCAGTTGAAAACGCTTTTCCAGCAAAATCTCCAACAGCACTAATACCCTTATCACGAATAACTTCAATTGCTTTCATTCCTAGTTGTTTAGCCAACGGCATCACTTTTGGAGCCATTCTCGCAAATAACCCCGCAATGGTATTGCCTAAACCATCTCCGTAGTATGCTCTATAAACTGGAAACCGTGAATTAACTACGTAGACGGGGGTTGGTTTATCATGATTGTAGTGTATGATCATTATTTGAAATCAGAAACCATTTTTCAATTGTGAAATCCTTCGGATTTCCACGCTAGCGTTTTTATTCAGTCTCGGTGATTAATCACTGTGATAACCATGGACGGTTTCACCGTCTACTAACTCGTCAATGAAATCTCGATATGTGCTGATATCCATGATACCGCCGGCAAATAACCGTCTACAGATATCAGCTGCTTCATTAATTATTTCCGGTGAGTTATTTCCAGCTCGGAAACCTCCTACAAGAACTTCTAATCGTGATATATCATTGATAACACTACCAGGGCATGAAACGCTAGCGTTTTCACTCTTTGAGTTTCCACTGGAATCTTGCAATCCACTTCCGCTATAACCAGTTGCTTCATCCTGTTTTTCTAAATCGGCTTCTTGTATTAAATAATCAAGAAAATCATCATCAGGTGGTAGTTGTTTTTTTTTAGGTGAAAAAGATATTTTCTTTGCAGGTTGCTGTCGCCGCCTTTGCAATTTTGGCGGTTTTTGTTGTTGTTTAAACTCTTCGTATTGTTTATACACTATACCCACTGCATTGATATATTGAATATATGATGCACTATCCTTCTTAATTCTACCTGTTTTTTCAGTTTTGATTTTGTAGAATATATCAGCCCAGTGAGTTATATTTCTAACAAACTTATGATATTCTGGTTTCAACATATTTTTCCTGTTTTCATAATTCGTAACAACAAGCTCAGGAATTCCTGTTGGATCAGTCTTATTAATTTCTGCTAACCCCGCCTCGTTAAATATCACGCGTAAATCATCAACTGTTCTTTTTGATTCTATTTGTTCTATTTGTTCTGTTTGTTCAGTTTTCGCTGCTATTTTTTCGAGTTCACCGATAACAGATTTTCCCGTCTCGGGAACATCTCCCAGTATAGCACGCTCTATCCCCTTCGTTGCTGTGGTTACTGGTTTAAACAATTCTTCGGATCCCATAGCAAAATCAGTCTGAAGACTCTGTCGTTGTTGTAGTTTATTCCGTACAGAGTCACGAATTGGTACAAATCTCCTGATTGCATCCAGTCGTTCACGAGCCAATCGGGTTGTTAATGCTTCATTGACCATTATTTGAAATCAGAAACAATTTTTCAATTGCAAAACAATTTTTCAATCCCGACCTAACACCATCGATTTTTGACATCCCTTGAGGGTTGGCTAAAAAAAAATGATTAATGGTCGGGCAATCAAATAATGATAAATAGTCGGTCAATCAAATAATGATAAATGGTTGGTCAATCAAAATTGTTCATTTGATTGAATTAACGCCCGTAGGTTTCTAACTTTAGAATTAACCTCCTTTTTCAATTCGTATTCGTACCCCAATTCTTTTCGTATTCGTTCTACGATGGTATACAACGGAGCGAACACACTTACGTCACTGGAAAATGCGAGAGAGTCCTTAATAGAATTCTGAATTCTTTTGATGAGCGCATACTTCTTTGGTAGCATATACTTGTTAGTGCTAACTCCGTATTCTATATCCTGAAAATCAGACATGATTTGATCAGGATTTAACCCATCTGATAGTTCAATATCCCAACCTTTCAATTTTGAAATCTCGGATAAAATGCTATTCATGTTTTCAGAATTCATTATTCTATAACAATGATATATTTCTAAATGAAAAATATGACGTATTAGACATAACTAAATTGAATTTTCTGTCCGCTCTTTTTTGAAATAGCCGATCGACAAACCCCTTCTGCAACATATCGTACTGAGGGTCTACAAATATTGAAATACTTGCCGGCTTCATATATTGATTTAAATACTTTTTCTTCGTTAGTTATTGTATTCAAAGATTTCACAGGTCTCGCTTTTTTCGAGTATTTCCCAGTCCTTCCTCGTTTGGTATTCTCACTATGTGTGATTGCTTGAAGATTTGATAAGGAATTGTTCTTCGGATTAGAATCAATATGATCAATAACAAAACCATCTTTGATCAATCCATGGAAACATTCATACACGAAACGATGATTGTAATATTTCTTCTTTCCAACAGTAAAGAACAAATACCCCATACCATTATCCCAACCAACTGGGTTCTTTAGTCTACGGTTTCTTACAACACCATCACTGGATGCTTCATAATTTGTACTCACTGGGTGTGGTCTGAATTCCTGGTTCATTCGTATACTATACTATTTGTCTAATTCATTGACTGATCCATTTGCAGTGATTCATTATATAAAAATCTTTCATTTAGACACTTGTTTTTAGTATAGCATGATGGAGTTCAAGAGATTGACTTCGAGAAATGCTAAATTTAATGCTGATAGAGAGTTTAAGAGATTATTGAAAATCAGTCCTAGATTTAATCTCGATAGACCCAAAAAACGTCCAAGAGACGGAAACAAACGTAACAAACGTCCAAGAGACGGAAACATGAAAGAGTTTAAGAGATTATTGAAAATCAGTCCTAGATTTAATCTCGATAGACCAAAACAACGTAACAAACGTCCAAGAGACGGAAACAAACGTAACAAACGTCCAAGAGACGGAAACATGAAAGAGTTTAAGAGATTATTGAAAATCAGTCCTAGATTTAATCTCGATAGACCCAAAAAACGTCCAATAGACGGAAACAAACGTAACAAACGTCCAAGAGACGGAAACATGAAAGAGTTTAAGAGATTATTGAAAATCAGTCCTAGATTTAATCTCGATAGACCCAAAAAACGTAACAAATTTAATCTCGATAAACCCAAAATCCTTCGGATTTCAAAAACGTCCAAGAGAGATTACCCCTGGAAAGATGCTCAATTCAATCTCGATATAGTTTCTAATACACCAAAGAATACAATTCTTGATAAAGCCATGATTAGTAAAATCAGAGACTGTTTTAATGAATTTAAGCGTGATGGAGCATCTTATTGTTGGTCAACATTTCGAATTGATGGTGTTGTTGATGCTACCATGAATGATGAAAAAGCAGCAGTGATAATTTCACGTGTTGGGGAAAAACGGCATTTTTTCCGAATCAAATTCATTATCGAAGTCGATGGCAAATGGATTATTAAGGATAAATTTGAACCAATCCTCAAGAATAAAAAAGCTGTCATTGTGAGTAGAGATTCCAAACCAGGAATTCTAACCGGCATTGACAAACCATACTACGAAAGATCTTATCCCGTAACAGCAATGGTTTATGGGATATATCCGTTAAATGATAAACCCGATATCGCAAAACTAGCTCCTATGAAATATTCGTCAGGGCTTAATTGTGTAGCAGAACGAATAATAGAACATTTCACAAATGCATCCCGAGGAAATAAACTAACTGATCTGCGACGTAGAAAAATAACCGAGTGGGAACTGACAGTGAAACAGCATGGTGCAAAGATTTCTGATATAGCTAAATTAGAAGCATCATTAAAATTCCCAATATCAGTAACAACAATAACCGGAGAAGTATTATACGAACCGAAATATCAATCGCGAGGAGCCCCAATACAGATTATTGATCATAACAAACACGCGTGGACACCTGCGGTAACAATATTTCCACGAGAACGAACCGTGAAATATATTCCTAAGGAGTTCGTCGGGGATGTTTTCTATGAAGAGAGATTATTTGATGCTATTCATGCGTTGTGTAAGGATGATCCTGTGTCAGTGTGGCTACTTAGAAGTGATGAAGAATTCGATCAATTTGTAAAACCAAATGGTGAATTATATCGCATTGAAGAATTAGATAACAGAATGAGAAAAATCGCTAGTGATTTTTCACCGCAGAATTCCCATGAAAAACTACTCACGGATAGTTTTACTATTCCATCAGTGGTAGCTCACTTCGCAAGAGAAAAAAACTCATGGCGTCCAACACGAAGTGATTTTCTCGAAGATGTTAAATTGAGTTGCGTCGAATTTGGTCATGGAGGACTGTGGAATACGAAATACCATCGTGATGGTATGATTTCAATTGATATAGCCGCGTGTTATCCCGGAAGTTTTCTCGGGTATGGGGAATGCGCTGAGTACTTCAAACGATTTGGACACCCCACGCATGAAATGACTCGTGTTGCGATTAATGGACCATTGCCTGATTTTGATTTAACCGGATTCGCTCGTGTGATATCATTTGAACTCGCTACAGGGTTACATCCGTGTAGTTATGTTTGGCTCGGTAGACACCTATCTGAAAAACACTGGATGCCAATAGTGCTATTGAGATATATGATTGATTGTGGTATGCTAATATCGTTGATTGTTTCCGAGGCTATTATATGCTATCGAGCTCAGAAAGAAGTTTGGCTACCACAACCCAATCTAGATAGAATAATCAACGAACTACGAAAACAGTTTCCAGATTTCAGTGAAGAAGAAATCATAAATTGGTCTAAGAAGTTATTTGAAATTAAAAAAGAACAAACAAAAGATCTCGGAAGAAGAATAATCGGTAAATTTACCCAGGGTGGACGATACGATAACGCAAAATACTCTTCGCGGTTGATCATAGATGTCGCTGAATACGATTTTATTGTAGCGGATTTAATGAAACAGGGAAAACTTGTATCCCGTAAGGATGCTTTTCTATCCAGCGGCGAGAAATTAGGTACGGTTGTTACCTACTGTGATGGATATAATTCCCAGTACACACATTTGAGAAGTTCAATGTTAGCCTATGCTTCTATTAATCTATTTTCGATGATAAATAGATTTCCTAATACCGCGGTTAGAGTAGCCACTGATTCGATGTATATACACAATAAGTACAAATCAGCTGTAGCTAAATTCACAGATCCCGAAGAAAATTGGGGGTGTTGGCGATTTAAAAAGGAGATGCTACATGAGTATTGTGAATCCGCAGACGTTGCCATGGATGATAAATATATTTGTTGTAACCGTATTGAAATTGGAAACACTAGTGTTTCTACAGAATTTTCTAATGCACCACCGGTATCTGATCCAGTATGTAGATACAAGACAGTTTATTTAAACGGTTGTGGTGGGTCAGGAAAGACAACGCGTGCAATTGAATTATATCGTGGTGGTGGAAATACTTGTATTTCTACTAACATGATTGTGCTAACACCGACTCACAGACTCGCCAGAGAGATGATACAACGAGGGGTAAATGCTTGCACTTATCACAGCTTCTTTCGATGGAAGGGTGACAAATGGACTCCTGATCGAATGGGTGATAAATTCATTCCTGAAATCATAATCTGGGATGAAATATGCACAGTGTCATTAGATGTATTAAAAACATTTCTTGAGTGGTTGTTAACCAAAAACACAAAAGTCGTCATGTGCGGAGATCAAGGCCAACCACCACCATTTGTCGGTGCATCTCCACATGAATGGCTAAAGGGTTTTGTAGACTACTATGAAGAAATCACCACTGATTATAGATCACTTGATGAACGATTACGCGAGTTCAAAGCGCTAATTAGATTACAACCGGATAGAATCCAATGCGAAATAGCGCGTGAAGTGATTTCAGAAACCCCAATGAATGATTTCTGGGAAACATGGAGACCAAACGATTTGATCATTGCAAGTAGAAAAATAGTCAGGGATACACTTCAGATGAAGTTATTTGAATTGCATAAAGAAAAATTTGCAACGCTTCCAGTACCCCTTTGTTATAGGCCATCGGATACACGAAAACAGAATATTGAAGTTGATATTCCAGGACAGAGTGAAAAACAAATTCTGGTATTAAATGATATTGTGCTGGTTGATATCAATGTCGTTGAAGATGCATTGCGTGCTAATAAATCCCCGTGGACGCTAGGATACGCAGCAACAATACACTCTTCACAGGGATTGACTATATCGGATACAATTGTTTGGATGGTAGATAATCGCATCGAATGGTCAAATTTAGTCTATCTCGCAGTATCCAGAGTACGAAACATAAATCAACTTCGAAGAGTTGTCCTCGATGATGAAATCATTGGTGATGATAATGACACAACAATAAGTGATATTGATGTTAGCATCATTAATAAAAAACTCTCCGGTTACAAACAACAGGACAAAAAAAAACAACGAGAATTTGATATTGATGCTAAATTAATAATCACTTTGAAGAAACAACAGAATAATCACTGCGCGAGTTGCAATTGTATAATGCGTTGGCAGTATTCGGATAAGGATCCTCGCCAATTCACCGTAGACAGAAAAAATAACAATCTCGGTCATGTCAGAAATAATGTGATGTTGACTTGTCTTGAGTGCAATAGACGCAACGGCGCTAGTTAAGACCATGCGGTGGCAATTGAGTATCCTCGGGAATCACTTGCAGTTGTTGTCGAGTAAAACCCCGCTGAGGGGCAGTTGAATCCAGTTTATAGATTGCTGGTCTACCAGTTGATCGTGTTATACTAGATATCTTATGCGTAGTGACGCTCCAAATAGGATCAGTAGCCCTTTTTCTACCCCCTTCAAGCTCTCCTGGTTCGTATAAATACCTCACAATGACACTACTACCAAGAATTGGTTGGGAAATGCTAGCGTTTCTAGGGAAATCTTTTTGTGGTTGTACGGGTATTGACTTCTTTTTAATCGCGTTGATAGGTTTAATGTTGATTGTTCTAGTAATCTCGTTATTCAGTGCAGTAATCACAGATGGTAATCTTTTAACCCATTCACTGGATCGCTTTTCTTGAATGAATTCTTTTGCGTATTGATATCCAAATAACCGCTCAGCAATCGTCCGATTAAATCGTTCTACAATGGCCTGATCGCGATGTAGCGCAGTATGCCCTCGTCGTATGGTGACATTATGATGTTTCATTGTAGATAACACTGCACCCTGAAATTCCTTGCCAGGATCAACCTGCAATAGATTTGGCCAGTGCAGAGGACCTCGTCGATAAATCCTTTCAAATGCAGAAGCGACTTCAGTGGCTGATTTTGTTTTCAGCGGTTCTGCTTCTTTGTATCGACTCGCAACATCAACTACGGTTAACGCATATTTGTAACCACGATCATGTGGCAGAAATAATATATCAGCCTGATGAACTTCATTAGGAGCGGTCACATCAAAATGCGAGAATTGAATTTGTTTAGGCGGTGGTAGATAAATTTGCCATAGTGCCTGTTTGGATAACCAATTAGCCGCAGTGGTTTTTTTCACTTTTGCAGCTCTAGCGAGTTTATTGATTGCAGCGTTACCCCTCCAGTATCCTCTTGGAGAATAATAAATTGATTCCATATTATTAATTACCGGCACCTAACATCAATTTACTTTTCATAGCCGATTTTATCAAAAATGAAGACAATTTTTCTTTGAAGGATTTATCAGGAATAGCATTTAACGCATGAATTAATTTCACATCTGCTAGATGCCTGTGTTGCAGATTGCTGCTTTTATAAGCAACATCATGAAGGTGACAGGCCTTATCAATGGCGTTTATTGGTTCTTCACCGGGGTTGGGTTGATTTTGATTATTGAGTCTGATATCAAGTCTGGTTCCCGGTCCACAGTAGCTATATCCTGGAAGGTGCTTTTCTCCGGGGTACTTTGCCCATGGGGTTCCAGGGAGTTTTGCTAATTTGGCTGCGATATCACCTCCTCGTTTTTTTTTAAATCAGATTTCATAGACACAAATCTAAATTTCTTTGTACCACATTGCACGCATTTACCAGAAAGCGCTGATCGGTTATTTTTAGTTGTAATCGTCGTCACATCATCTGTGCCAGTACGCGTTCTACACTTCACACAATATAGATCCATAATTTATGTATAGAGATATGGATATAATTGATTTTTCAGCGACGAAAACAAGAGAACCAATTAAGCATCATGCAGCGCTACCAAACTCTATCCGGATGATTATAATCGGGCCATCTGGATCCGGTAAAACGCAATTGTTGCTCAATTTAATAATGAGATGGATGAAGTGGGATAAGTTGTATTTAATTGCACCTAGCGTAGATGATCAACGATGTTATGAAGTGTTAAAGGATTTTAACGAGAATGCATCAGAAATTAAGGGTGAGAACGCCATTGATTTTATAACCGATATCGATGAAGCACCGAGTATTGATGATATTGATGGAGATATTAACAATTTAGTCGTATACGACGATATAATGTTGGATAAACAAAAGAATCCTGCTAGAATATTTTCCCGTGGGCGTCACAAAAACACTGACGTGATATATGTCACTCAACGCTACACTCAGGTTCCAAAAGTCATCAGAGATAACTGCAATTTATTGTCTGTATTCAACGGAGTTGATACTCATACGCTACGAAATATTTGGCAGACATGGTGTTCTGATATGGACTTCAATCAATTTCGAGATTTCTTTAGTCATGCTCAATCGACTCCGCACGGATTCGCAACAATAAATCTACATGATCCTCGGACACGATATCGTATCGGACTGGATCAAATATTCGGTTAAAATCATTTATGATTTTTTGTTAACCCATAGCAGCAGAGAGGGTGGATGACCACATCGTTGCGAGCAAAATCGTAAAATATCCGTTTTTGCAAAAATGGAGACTTTTTTTTTGGTTAAATGAGATTTGTTGGAAGTCTTATTTTTTGTCTGAAAACGTAGTGTGTAGGCCATTTTTTGTTCGGAAACGTTATCTGGAAGCCTTATTTTTGCTTGAAATCGTGGTCTGTTCACCCTCTCTGCTGCTTATTTTCATAGGATAATTCTGACCTTAAGTTCACACTTAGATGGACAGAGACATGTGATCTGAATCGTCAACAAATGCAAGCGTGTACACGGCTGATTTTAATGAAAATCAGATAAGTATCATTCATTTTTATTTCGCAAAATATGACAAAACTACCCTAAAAGACTGAGAAAGTGATCTGAATTAGCGAATCCTGATTTTGTATGAAGTTTTTTGATTGTAATGTACTTGGATATTATCTCTATTAGCAAGTTTTCGTTGGAAAATGAGATGGACGCCAAAGTATGGAGGCACAGTTATTAATAAAACAACATACAATAGTATAACAGATGTCAAAATATCTGCTGTGGAATCGATATGGATCGAGTTAAGTTTCCTCAGTAGTAAATCTATTTATATATGCTCTGCTTATCGACCTCCAAACCCCTTCTCATCATCGACTGACCACTTTGAACACGAGTTAGTGGTTGCTTTATCTCTTAACCTAATTATGGTGGGATGTTTTATTATTGATTTCGACTCTGATTCTAAATCGCTACTTACGATACAACTCTTTACGCAGGTAACAGCATGTATTTCTACACTTATCGGCCAAATATACACTTCCCACTCTGACAGTCTCTAATAGATACACGTATCATTTGTCTAACTCGAAAGGAACAGAGCGCAAAGAAAACAAATTTACACTCCCATACGCATTAGCGTTGTTTTAATATTTTTAATAAAAATGAATTCCTTTCTGAACCATCATAAAATATTTCTTTCTTTGATCTACACTCAGCCTATGACGTGTATGACTGGAACCATTGTTGTTTTACTATCCTAAATATACATGCTCCACAGATACAAAAGCGCAAAACATTAATTTTGCAGGACCAAGTTGACAAATGTCCTGTCTGCGACACACATTGGTGATTTAAGTACTAATATGCGACCATTGATAGGCGACAAATGATTCATGGTGGTCACATGACAGGTGGATTAATGTCGCATGAAGGATAATATATCACACCTTACATTACCATCAAACAGTGCAATACTTTTACCTTTTTATGTTAGTCACTGTTAAGTTTGAACGTGTGTTATCTTGACACTAAGTAGTCACCAAGAGTGACTGCAGGATAAAATATATCTCAATCTTTGTAGATGTATAATTTATGAAATTATGTGATCAATATAGCGTCCATATCCTCGTCGCCATGTATAACATCGAAGTGGTATCTCGCACATTATACTTCTGCGTCGAACGAAGCTACGTTATATGGATCTTACTCAAGTATTAACTGCAATTTTTCGAAAATTTATATATATATATATATATATATATATATATATATATATATATATATATATATATATATATATATATATATATATATATATATAATCACATTCATACCTAATACATGCATATTAAATCACCTTAACACACAGACACACACACACACACACACACACACACACACACACACACACACACACATATATATATATATATATATATATATATATATATATACAGAGAATACTGACAGGAAAACAATAAATCCTTGAGCATTTGTATACATTTTATAATAAAATTGTAAATAGATCAGAATTTGCCTTGAGGTACTATTCAGGATAATGCCAATGGCACCAACACTTGTACAACTACAGTTAAGTTATTAATGGCACCAATACTTTTAAAACTATAGTTATAATATTAATGGCACCAACCGTTGTACAAAAAATATAGTTATATTATTAATGGCACCAATAGTTGTACAAAAACTATATTGATAATATGAATGGCACCAGCAACTGAACAAACTACAGTGATATTATTAATGGAACCAACAATTGTACAAAAACTACATTGGTTATATTATTGGCAGCAACAATCGTACAAAACTACTGTAAAATTATTAGTGGCATCAACAATTATACAATCGTTATTTTTGGGTTAAACAATTGTTGTCAGTGTCATTATTGAGAAGAATGTATACATAACGCAGAGGCGTAGCTAGAGTGTTTGGCGCCCGGGGACAATATTCATTCCCCCCCCCCTCAACTCTGAAACCCATTATTTTCATCAATAAAATCACCATTACCCGTTACAACCTATTTCAAGGCCCATTTTGGCGCCCCCCACTAGTATGGCGCCCGGGGACATATGTACCTCACTGCCCCCCCCCCCCCCCCCCCAGCTACGCCTCTGACATAACGTCTTTACGGAATGAACTTTGCAACACGCTGACCTGAAATAGTTCATCCTCAAACTTGTCACTCCATCCTTTGCATCATTACAAATGATTGTGTTGTTGATTTATGTATAATTTTAATAAAGTCATGGAAAATAAAAGTGCTTATGCAGTATTGATAATTGCAATAACAGTCTTGTAAAAGAAAATAACGAAGTAAACTAAAAGTAAGACAATTCGGGAGGGACTGGCGATTTACAACCTGCAGTAAATTTGTCACGCAGGCTTCTTCTGTTCATGACAATGGATGTGCCATGGTAAAACAATTCACTTATAAACATAATCTTTTATTTTTGTATTCGATATAAATAAGACGAGTCTGTGGTCTTAATTTATGTGGCCTTTAGGTTATTATTGTATTAGTGTCAAGAGACTTTCTCGAATACTATGTTATGTAATGACACTTAATCCGAACAAATTCTTTTTTTGTTTTTGTTTTTATTTTGTGGGTAGTTCCCGATAAGATACATTTTACTATCATTGTTTATATCGCTATATTATGTCGGGGTGTACTTTTTCTTATGTCATAGTGCGGAAAAATAGTTTTCCTTACATTTTAGGAGAAATATATATCCAACATATGTTTATGTTTGATACAACACAACCGAATACGTAGCACTTGCCGGACATCAAATACAAAGGAAGGCAAATTGGTTGCTATTCCGACAAACATATATGCTGTATATACCTAATTTGCACACGTATGGCTAGACTTATATATGTTTCGTATATCGAGCACAAATTATATAAATATCGTGTCAAGTACAAGTGTGTGTGTGTGTGTGTGTGTGTGTGTGTGTGTGTGTTAAAACAGATTAAGCTGCTATTTGTTTCCATTGTTATTTCGTGCTGTAAATAAAGGTTATTGTGATGTTATTTGAGTTAAGGTCATTGGTTCCTCCCCGAGGAAAGTCTGGATCATTGATTTCTGATTGGCTGGATGTGTAAAACCTGACTTTGTTGACAACTGAGAATGATCTGTTGATGAATATTTGAATGTTCATCCTTGTTTCTGAAATTATGTCTTCCTTATTATATAAAGGATGTCTACCTGAGAATTAAGTATTGATATCGTAAACATCAGTCTCTTTGTGGAGTTGTCTTCAATAATTGTTTTGCAGAAGTTATTTATTTATTGATTTATTTCAATATTCATTCGAAATATACGTTGCTCACAGCTGTAGGACTAAGCCACTATTTTAGAATTACTGTGTCGTTTAAATGCATTTTAGATTATATCATTTTTATACATCACGACTGTTAGCATATCAAACTATTCCAGAATATTGGCACGTGATCACAGAAGATTTAGCTTCATTCGGAACACCACTTGAACTCATTTTGAATACGCAATACCTTTAGACTTGTGATCGAACACTTAGGACTAGTTAGGAGTTCTCTACAAATTCATGTTTTGCATACGATTAGATGTTAATAGAAAAACAATTTCCACTGACTTTCTCCTGGTTACGCTTACAATTACAAACGACCTTGAATAGCATGGGTATTGTTAAAAAAAACGTTTTAATTCCCTTTATTGTGATGTGAAATTGATTGATGTGGCATAGGTGATATAGTAAACAGCAGAACCTTAGTCGAGATATGCAAATACCAATTACTGCTAACTCCGCTTGTGCATTTTCACTTTCTGAATTTCAGAGATGAAATGCAAAAACGAAAAGATATGATAAATAAATTACGTTTTATATACTTGGCATTTCATTCACTGCACTTTCAGTAGCTGTTATTGTCTCGTCAAAGCAAAATTTGCTTTTCCTATTTTAAGAACTGAGTGAATTGTGGATGATGTTGTCTTGTAAATAAACAAGGCTCATTAGATCGTTCCTGAAGGCCATTTTTCATTATGTAATGATTACATTTAGAATATGATAATTGTGACCCGAGGTCAAGTAGAAGACTGTTTTATCGTGTGACTGAGAATTTACTTGTCGTGCTTTAATATCTAGCACTTTAAACTGTATTATGTTGTGACCAGTTTGGGCTGAATTATTACTCTTCAAAATTATTGAATTCAAGTGATTATTTTCTCTCGAAATACAAAGGTGATATGACAAAATTCTTGGATAAAGATATTGATTGGAATTTATACCGAATTCTAACTTGACATAATATTTATGTGATTCAATAAGAGACTGTAGACACATCAGTACTTCGCAGGCCATAATAGACACGTCATCGCCTTCAATTTTTATTCAGGACTTTGTATTACTAGGACTTGTATCTTTATTTCTTGGATTCGAAATACTGTACTTTATATTAGAGAAATAAATTATTTGTTAAATTTTACAAACCATGTTCTCTTTTCTGTTACTTATTTTAAAATCATCGAATCGTAACAATCCATAAATGCCGCTGTTCTCTGACTTCCTTCAACACATGTGATTGCCTTCGTGGTAAAAACACGAAAGTTATATTCGTTAGGTGAATGCATGAATAATGCTTCTCCTTATTGTATCGCTGAAAGTTATAATGACGAGAGATAATAAATAATTGAATTCTGCGATTCATGGTGTTTCACAGAAGAACAAAACAAAGGGAGATAACGTTACACCTGACCAACAGAGCAGATCAGAGCATTGAGGTTGTCTTCCTTTCTCTGGATGACAAGCCGTAGCAACGAAAATTTCAAACATTATCTTCATCCTCCGATAAGAGAACTTAAGTATCGTTCTACTGTGGGACAGGGTGTAAGATAAAAACTACAAGCAAGTACATTTTGTACATGATTTTTCCATTTAATTCTCCTGGAGAAAATTAACAGGATGCTAAAATTAAATCATTTCATTTTCCACAAGGATAATCAGTCAACAGTCTACTCAAAATGAATGCTTCACCATAAACGACCGGCCACCTCTAACCGAAAAAGGTTATTGTCCTGGCGGAAAGAACTGTCTGTTTAGCAGCCTGATATCCTTTTACAGGTTCTGGTTGGTAAATGAAAAGCAAAGAGGACAACTTTGGAAGTTTCAGGTGGGCAATACAAAACTTTTGGCGGCTTCAAACAATCAGGGTTTACTGAAAAGAAAGTAGAGATGATTTTTTTTCAGGACATTGTCCTGATGTTTGATCTCGTCATCGAACAATGTCGCAACAGATGGCAAAAATTACGAAAGAGAAAATAACCGCAAAATCGTCTTTCAGCCATCCATCAGCATTTCTGATTGGTCAAACTTACATTTCCGGTAGATGATAAACATTTGATATAATCGGACGTTTTGCACAATCATGTCAAATTGTTTAGCGCCAGATAAATTTACTTTTAATTAGGAGAATTGTTTTTTTAAGAAAAGTTGGAGAGTGGATTTTGATTTTTGTTATTGGTTGGGAGTGTAATACCAATTACCAGCACAAGATATGCTATATATGGCGGCCAGTAAAAGTGGTGGGGGAAAACCCAGGTAAGAACCACTGACCAACGGAAAGCTGTTACTCATCTTTCTCATATATCCACATTAGTCGTAAATTTTGCTATTGATTAATATTTGCTCAGTAAGCAAGTATTGTTTGAACTCGACATTCCTAATGCAAATCGCAAATTACAAACATCGCACGAATGCCTAGGAAATCTGCAAACGCCATGACAACACTCGATACGAATGCATAAGATTTTCGCGTATGAGAAGCATGCATTAGTATTAAAAGTCATGTGCGCTCTCTCAGTTTATCGGTGTTTCTTGTGACACTTACGCCAGCGTTGTGTGTGTGTGTGGGGGTGGGTGGGGTGGGGGGGTGGGGGGGCAACATGTGATTATGCCACTGGGCAGATTGTGAGAATGAATGATCCATCCTCAAATGGTTTTTCACCTTTTTCTGTTAAAACACAAATTTTATAATGTAACTGTTTAAACGATAGTCTATTGTATTCATTGTTCGTTCACGTGCCTGTTTTCCAGTATGATTGGTTGATTGGTTGGTTGAATGTTCTATATTTAATCGTTTGTATTAAATTATTCATACATTCGTCTTACTTCCCAAATCAGGTTGGGTGGCGGAAGAGTACGCGTGGTGATGGACAACTGATAGAACACATATAATTTGTTTTCATCAGCATTTTCAAACTGGAAATGAGAAGAAGAAAAAAAAATCAGTCTAACTTTCAACCTAATGGATACACATTTTTAAATCGGACAAGTACTCTTACGTGACGTGAATTCATACACTGAGATCTTTATCGAGAGAGGACGTAGAAGTGAACGATTTCAGAAGATATATCTCCATGTGACAAACAAGGTAGCATATGCAAAGATGTAAAGAGTTTCAAGCCAAAATAATACAGGTGAAAACTATGTACTTGTGAAATGAAAGGATGTGCTTAATCGTATAGCAGGTGGAGAACGGCAGGAAAGAGCATTCCATTAAACCGAAAACGTACCAAAGACAAGCATCTCCATCGGAAACGCTAGAAGATGATCCATACACAGTTGTGAGAAGGAATACCAAAACATTCTCAATTATCCAAAGATAAAGAGTACTCACATTGTATAAAATATAAAAACAGCGCATACTAACATGAGGCATTTATGCGAAATTTTGTTCAAAACACAAGCCACAGGAAATGTCAACATATATTGAACAACATCACAATTAAACAAATCCGTACACATAAACACGTAACAAGACTTAGCTAAAGTCCTTGCTGGGTACGAAGGTTATGTAATCTTTTTTGTGATCTGGCGTTTACTCACAAAATAGAGCATATATTGCAAGAATATTGTGAAAGCTAATGGAACTATTCATTTTAGGACAGGTCTATTTGTAGCTGTAGTATCTATTGGAACTATTCATTTTAGGACAGGTCTATTTGTAGCTGTAGTATCTATTGGAACTATTCATTTTAGGACAGGTCTATTTGTAGCTGTAGTATCTGTTGGAACTATTCATTTTAGGACATCGATAGCCGTAGCTGTAGTAGGTAATCGAATCAACTGGCAAGAGTTACCACGTTGCCACATTGAATTTGATCCTGTGTTGGTGCTGCATAGTCAATATCACCATTATCGTCATCGTCGTCGTTATCATCATTATCATTATCATACAGAGTGTTTCTAATTCTTTTATGATTTTCCAGTTTTTATTATTAATACTAAAAGGACATAATAATGATTTACAGTCCATTTTTGCGGGGATTTCTTAAAAAACAGACAAGTTCTCTTCTATTCAAGAAGAAGATAATAATATCGTCAAATCTACGAAAAGTGAAACTGATCATATATCGTAAATAGATCAAACAACGATACAACCGGTAATTATGCATGATAAATAAATCAGCAAATGCATAAAACCTTTGTAAATGCAATAGCTGCAACAAATTGCCAGGTGTGGTAACTAAAAAGTGATATAATGAAGTTTCTTCCAACGACCATTCCGACAATTTACAAAATAAATGGAACTATTTCATTTTAATTTTATTATTTAAACTAACTTTGCGCATGTCTTCGTCGAGTGTTAGTGAAATCATTATCAGGCATATATATGCAAGAGCCCTACTAAAAATAGGAAATCTAAAAATACTTACCAATATAGGGAAGTATGAATTTCATTTTCAACATCCCTAGCTTTCATTTTGATGTCACAGCGCGACATCCAATCCGGTTTGTACTGGATCACACCATTCAGTTGACCTTGTCCAAAAATTGTCCACGTAATTTCACATTAACTGTTCCGAATGTGTTTGCCGGAGGAGTGTAAACAAAGACCTTACGAGAGAATGTGGATTTAGTAGGATCACAAATAAAGTGATTAATCGTCATTTAAAGGTGTGTGGTGTTAGAAAACGCCACCCGTTACTGAAATACTGAATGCATACGTGTCCTATAGGATTTTTACTAAAACTTTCTTTGTCATAATCAAGCTTTTGAATTTAATAAAAATGGCTCTTGTAAACTGGTATAATGTGAGTTCTTTTTCTTGTAGTTGATGTCAAATTTTAATCGTATTTCTGCTCAAAACGTGAAATCGCCAAACATTGTTTTGCATAAGATTCAGTAAACAGATGCCTGAATATATACGAGTGCTGAAAAATGGCGTTAAACCCTACAACAACAATAACACATGTGAACATCACTACCACTGGTGAATGTTTTAAGTATATGCGCGAACTCGCTTACTTCTTGATATCCGTCCATTGTCTCAATACAAACCAGTTTGAATTCTATTGTGTAGTCAAGTCGCTCGATGCTTAGTGGCGATGATGTTAGCTTTACCATATTAGAGGTATCTAATGATTATATCAGTTCCAGGGTTTGATCTATCGTCTGTATTTGACTTATTTAGACGTCCATGTGGAGTCTGATTGTTGTGCCCAGAAAAATGTTTGTTGATTTGGAAACTTCTGCCATGAACTATATTCAAGGATAGAAGAAGTTGTTTAATGTGTATATAAAGTCATCCAGATTTTCATTTCCCTGTTGCCATTTCAGTTTGACTCCACTGATGAAGCTTACCCACTGGTGTGGTAAAAGTGTCATGATGTTGGAAACCATTAATGCAGCTTACAAGTAAATTTATTTGAGTTTGAGAAAATATACTTTTTTTTCTTCACAAATTCTGTTTCCCCGATCCCTACTGTATATTCGGGTTTTAAGAAATAATGTTGGACCTTATATTGCAATCAATTTTCATATGTTTTAAACACAGTCTTGTACGATCAGTATATTGACTTTTAATACATTGTTTTCTTATTTTTCACAATACACTACAATTTCCAATCTTTCCCGCCATGACATGATTAGGACACAAGCACTGCTGTCTTTAAAGAAAACTCGAGTTTTCGCCACCATAAATATAAAAATGCGCTAAACAATACATTTGACGTTAACTTTCGCTCGACCTTTGGCAGAACCAAGTTGACAAATGTCCTATCTATGAAACGGATTCGTGATAATAGTAACAACACGCGGCCTTTGAGAGAAGAAAAATGATGCCTAGTATTCATGTGACAGGTGAGCTAATTTCCACTGAAAGGGAATATGTCATAGAGAACATTACCGTCTAACGGTGCAACTATTTTTTATATATTGTGTTATACTTCATCTTTCATTTTTTAAAGAACTTACTTTGAACTGATATACATCTTTTCACAGCATTATATCGTGATAAAATTATACATAAGGGCAATGAAATATTTCAGCAATATTTTTTTGTTATCAGACATAGCCAAAGGACGACAAATTTACATAATTTAACATTTAACTATATCATCAAACAATGGTGCGATATCTGGGTGTTGCTTTACAGGTATTTCATCACATTAATACATGAATATTGCATCCCATTAATACAGGTATCTTCTACAACATTAGCACAGGTATCTTCCATCACTGTAAAATACTTACACACACACACACTATATATATATATATATATATATATATATATATATATATATATATATATATATATATATATATATATATATATATATATATATAGTGAATTGTGTAGAGTTGGTCATTGTTGGACTTGTGCATATATAATTAGGCATTTGTATATTTTATATGTCGTTTTTAATTCGTGGGGTAGGAAATGTGAATGATTGTTGTTGATGATAATAGTTTACTATATCGAAAAGTTAACAATTAGGGATGTTGTACGCATATATCGTACGTCGTTGATAATATTGTTATTCGTATAGCGCCATTATTGTAGAACCAAGCGTGTATGGAATATTTATATGTAAGTGCTACAGTTGACCTGACAATTTATTTGCCATTATTCTGAAGATATGTCCGTGAGAATGTGGTTAATTCTCCTGCGATCAGAGCAAGGAAACCAGATTATACGTCTCTTCTAATTCTACATGAAGCTTACCTGGTGGGAGTAAGAGGCGACAACCGAAAATCGGAGAGAAGGAAGAAACGTGTAGCGGCAGTACCAAAGAAGAGAAAAGAGAGGCGGGCAGATCAGTAAAATAATCAAAACCAAAGGGAAACAAACTCTTGAAAATTTAATTTCATATGCTGATAGTAACTGGCAACTGTGATTTGGTCATTGTTTAGATTTGTCCAAAAATCACATTTTGAGAAATTGTCCATGAAATATTTGAAAAGCTTGATATTGTAGTAAATGGTTATACCTTTCAATTTTTTCCTTTTATACTCCTAGACCGTCGGCATTGATGACTGGGGGTATGGAGCTATTTAAATTTAAATTGTCCCTCCTTCTACTGGGTTAGAAATGATACCGTTGGAGGCTCGTGACACTCTTTCAACTATATACATGTATTTGAATCCGCGACTCAATATAATCGATCATTCAACCATGCTATCTTGAGGTGTGCCTCTGTCGAATCACTATTTCATCCGTACTATCTGAATACATGACTCAAATCACTATTTCATCCGTACTATCTGAATACATGACTCAATTAAATAAATCTGTCAAACATACTATCTGAATACATGACTCAGTCGAATCACTGTCAACCATAGTATCTGAATATATGACTCAACTGAATTACTGTCAAACATTCTATCTGAATACATGACTCAAATGAAACGCTCTTTTAAACATCCTCTGTGAATATATGACTCAATTAAATCACTCTTTCAACCATACTATCTGAATATATGACTCAATTATTTCACTCTTTCAAACATCCTATCTGAATATATGACTCAACTGAATCACTCTTTCAAACATCCTATCTGAATATATGGCTCAATCGAATCACTCTTACACTCTTACATATATACTGTATGAATCTGTGACTCGTGCAATCAATTTTTCCTCTATCCTACTTGAATCTATGGCTCAGTCAAAATCCGTCTTTCAAACATATTATCTGGATCAGTGAGTCATAAGAATCAATCTTTCGACCATACTGTCTGGATCTTTGACTCACCCGAATGAGTCTTTCAACCATCTTATCTGGATATGTGACTCAATGGAATCAGCATTTCAACCATACTATGTTTTATGAACATTACCAAGTTGTACAAAATTATATTCTCCTAAACAAACTTTTCTATATGCACGTCATTCATATTTTGTTCCTTTATCAAAGATAGAACTTCAAGTTCTTTATATTTTATTCATTTACATGAAACATCCGTTTGCATTGAACTGTAGTGAATTAGATCCATTATTTGTCTTGTTTCTTCATAAAATTAAACCAAGGAGCTGTAAGATATACATAAATATATAGATCCGAGCAAATTTGCTCAGTATTTTTCTGACAGGGCTCATAGGAATCCAACTGCCACAAAAACATAAGCCAAGCCCTTACCTTCTTGTTTACTTGTTTGACTCACCTTCAGAAATCATGATGTTATATATATATATATATATATATATATATATATATATATATATATATATATATATATATATATATATATATATATATATATATATGGTACATCGAAATGTGATCCGCCCATGGTACAATTATACAAATATATAAACATTCTTTCAACCGCAGGCATTTTTATCAATGGTGAATTTCTTATCAATCATTAGTCATAAATGTCATATGCAAATAACGATAAAAAGTATTAATAATCCCTGTTTTTTAAATGATATTAAAATGGTATACAATTTTATCGGAATCCTTTCTTATTCCCATTCCCCTCTCGTGCGTAAATGACAAAATAAGCACACATTTGGAGTGAGAGAGAAAAACAATGCGCTGGACGTAAACATTAAACAACTTGTACCAAGTAACCTACAGTGATCTGATTCGTCGTAACGGTATATTTACGTTTTCCAAGGGATCTATTTATAGTGTTTATAATATCAATCATATCTAGTTGCAATAGTCAGTGACACTAGTCCTATATACTAAATGTGTTGATTACGAGGCACACATACTGTAATCCTTTGTTGTTGTATCTTAAACCCTTTTATAACGTTCTAAAATCAATTATTACTTATTTAACATATAAATGTATAAATGGCTGCCTCCACTTCTCTGTCTCTCTGTCTGTCTCTGTCTCTGTCTTTCTCTCTGTGTCTCTGTCTCTCTCTCTGTCTATCTGTCTCTCTCTCTCTCTCTCTCTCTCTCTCTCTCTCTCTCTCTCTCTCTCTCTCTCTCTCTCTCTCTCTCTCTCTCTCTCTCTCTCTCTCTCTCTCTCTCCGCCCATGGTACAATTATACAAATATATAAACATTCTTTCAACCGCAGGCATTTTTATCAATGGTGAATTTCTTATCAATCATTAGTCATAAATGTCATATGCAAATAACGATAAAAAGTATTAATAATCCCTGTTTTTTAAATGATATTAAAATGGTATACAATTTTATCGGAATCCTTTCTTATTCCCATTCCCCTCTCGTGCGTAAATGACAAAATAAGCACACATTTGGAGTGAGAGAGAAAAACAATGCGCTGGACGTAAACATTAAATAACTTGTACCAAGTAACCTACAGTGATCTGATTTGTCGTAACGGTATATTTACGTTTTCCAAGGGATCTATTTATAGTGTTTATAATATCAATCATATCTAGTTGCAATAGCCAGTGACACTAGTCCTATATACTAAATGTGTTGATTACGAGGCACACATACTGTAATCCTTTGTTGTTGTATCTTAAACCCTTTTATAACGTTCTAAAATCAATTATTACTTATTTAACATATAAATGTATAAATGGCTGCCTCCACTTCTCTGTCTCTCTGTCTGTCTCTGTCTCTGTCTTTCTCTCTGTGTCTCTGTCTCTCTCTCTGTCTATCTGTCTCTCTGTCTGTCTCTCTCTCTCTCTCTCTCTCTCTCTCTCTCTCTCTCTCTCTCTCTCTATCTGTCTCTGTTTCTGTCTCTGTCTCTGTCTCTGTCTCTTTCTCTGGAATAACGTTGATATGGGCGAAAATCCATGAAAATAGAGCTTTGGGGATTTTCGCTTGTCATACGAGACGGTGTCTTTGGGCCTATGAATGATGGTAGAAGATGTAGAGAGAGAGAGAGAGAGAGAGAGAGAGAGAGAGAGAGAGAGAGAGAGAGAGAGAGAGAGAGAGAGAGAGAGAGAGAGACTATTAAGTGTATTGATATGTGATATAAAGACAATATATGTATATTATGTACGCTGTATCAATGATATAATACTCATTGCATAAATTTTCATTACAAGGAAACTCGGGCAAGCCTCGTTTCATCTTAACGAAAAATGTATACTTCTCGTGATATATCATTGAAACAGCGTACATTATATATATATATATATATATATATATATATATATATATATATATATATATATATATATATATATATATATATATATATATATATAAATGCATATAGGGCCGGACCTGCTATAGGGGCCCAGGGGGCCCGGCCTCCCCCCTTTAAAAGAAAGACAAATAAAAGGTGTGTGTGTGTAGGAAGAAAGAACGAAAGACAGACAGTCAGAAACAAACTAACAAACAAAATCAACAAACGAACAAACAAAGAATAATATTAGAAGCTAGTGTTTAATTTTATGCGTATCCTATTTTGCGGTCTCTGTAGTAGACTAGCTAATAGTAATAGTACGTATACTATGTTAGGCCTACCGAGATTTCGTTTGCAAAGCGGTCGAAAGACGCTGGCTGACCCGCTGTGACGTAATCTTACTTCCTACTTTGGAAGCTTTTTTGCGCTTAAACTTTGACAACATGCCAAAAAGGAAAGCGCTAAAACCTGTGGACGCCGCAGGTACAAAACGTCTCCAATCGTTTGGCAAAAGTCAGGTAAATGAATAATGACTACTTTTGTTTTTTGTATACAGAATGAGCTCAGCATGTATTGACAATGAGAAAGTACACTGACTAGATCCAATACTGGATCAATGATATCACATAGCCTAAATGACGAGTGAAAACGACGTTAAACTTGAAGAAACGAAAGAAAAGAAAATACATTTTGAACAAGATTATCTCAAACACGAGCGCACACGCACAACTGATTCTGTTTATCTTCATCGCTATACTTTGACTGTGCATAAGCTGTCTGTGGTTAAAATCGCATGTTTTGTTCATTACAGGTGGCAATCGGACTTGCACTTTCTGAATGTGTCAACCACCTCTGCTACACCAGAGCCTGAGGGTACTAAATCACAGGAAGAGGAACGTTTTACAACCACTACTTTGCATTCCGTAGGTACATTGTATCATGATCTTGTCTCTCCTCTGTATGTTGTCCCTTTACTCTGAATAATTCGAATACTCTATTATATTTCCTAATACGTCTTCTGCTTCTTCCCCTCCTACTGACCACCCCAACCCGCACTCTACTTTTTCTCGCCACCCCCTCCTTTCGTTATTATATTCACCGAATTATCAGTAGAATTATCGTTAGCTTTTGTTTGTTTTTTCTGTTCAAAAGCTTAGCATGATCTATCTATGTTCTCAGTACACTGTCACTACAGTGTCACACACACACACACACACACACACACACACACACACACACACACACATAACAGTCCCTGAACGTTCTTTGTACAGGCGAAAGTCCTACTGCCAGTAATGTGCCCAGGCCCTGCACGCCAGCCACTCCTCAACCCTCCACGTCTGACTTCTCTCAGCCGTCTACTTCAGCTGCTCCCCAGAAAGCTTCCACTGCTACTAGACAAACTACAACGGAGTCTAAATGTAAGTAGTTGTTATCTCCATTCATTGAGTTATTCAATAATTAGTTTTTGATATATTTCAAACTTTTGTTCAAACTATTAAAGGCAACAACAACAACAACAACGAAGAAGAAGAAGAAGAAGAAGAAGAAGAAGAAGAAGAAGAAGAAGAAGAAGAAGAAGAATGTATAGGTTAATTTGTAGATTATTAATAAGCCAAGTCTAGTTCTGACTCTAGCATTATTACTATTTGTTTTTTTTTTTTGCATGTTAATTTTTCAGACAGCTCACTTCATGGAACCCGGCCGGACTTTGGAAAGTGTGTTGGTGATGAGACACTGTCGACTTTGAATGACACCGACAAGTTCTCTCTCCTCAATGAACATTGGACCCCTTCGGAGAACTATCAGTTTCCTATTACGACAGTCAGGACATTGACGACGTTGCCATGGCTAGCTTATTCTCCTGCAGAAGATGGGTTGTACTGCAAACACTGCGTGTTCTTTACCACTTCAGGAAGCATCCCTACTGGACAGTTTGTGACTTGTGCCTTCAAACACTGGAAGAAAGCACTAGAGAAGTTTAAAGAACATTCTGCTTGTAAATATCACCAAGATGCACTGGAAGGTAGTGAGAATTTTCTTCAAACAATGAGTAAACCGGCAACAAGCGTGATCAGTTTGCTTGATACTCAAGCTGCGGAAAGGGTTGAATTCAACCGCAAGATTCTTGCAAGCGTTGCTGAGACAGTTCTGTTGTGCAGACGGCAAGGGTTTTTACTGAAGAGCTCCAGAGATGACGGGGTGTTAGAGGAAGAGGACGCGAGCAACTTCAACGCACTGCTTGAATTTAGCATCAAGGCAGTGAACGAATGTCTCGACGAACATTTGAAGAAGTGCAACCCTCGTACTACCTACGTCTCGAAGACCATCCAAAATCGAATAATTCAGGGAAGAATTCTTGTGTTTTGTTTCCTGTCACAAGATAACAGGGGAAGCAATCGCAAACAACATACTCCAGTGTCTAGACAATTGGGGTTTAGACCCACAGGATCTCAGAGGAGAAGGGTATGATGGCGCCGCTAACATGGCGGCCAGATTTCAAGGGGTGCAGGCCCGCATACGAGAGATCAATGACAAGGCATTGTACGTCCATTGCGACAGCCACTGCCTGAATCTTTGCGTCGTGAAAGCGTCCAGTGTACCCCAGATCATGAGCATGTTCAGTGACTTGAAGGAAGTATCTCTCTTCTTCTCTTCTTCTCCAAAGCGCAACGGAAACTTGAAGAGGTCTTGAGCAACAATTCAAATGACACAAAAAAGAAGAAGCTGGTAGATCTGTGTAGAACAAGGTGGGTGGAGCGGCTGACGGCACTGGACACGTTCCATGAAATGCACAGCAGTGTATGCGACTGCCTCAGCCAGATGGTGGCTGAAGGACTAGGCAGCTAGGACGCAGACACTTTAACTCGATCGTCGGGTCTACTCAAGAGCCTTCAAAGCAGCAGTTTCATTGTTGCGCTGGTAACTGCAAAGAATGGCTTGGCATACATTAAGTGCCCCACCGTGCAGTTGCAGAAGAAAGAGAATGACATCACAAGTGCGCCTCAGGAGATACGGAATGTGATCTCCTGTTTGCAGGGCTTGCGAAATTCCATGAATGACACATTTGAGGACTGGTTTCGACAAGCCACAGACTTTGCTGCAGATGCTGCGGTTGCCCTCGAAGTCCCCCGACAGTGCAACAGGCAGACCCTGAGAGACAACCAATGTTCCCTCTAATTTTTGACGATGCTGTGCGGAAAAATAAAGGCGTGCGCGGAAAAACATGATGCAAAATTTTAGTGAGCGGCATTTGTGAAAGTCGTACATTTACAAATGTTTAAAACTCTATTACACAGCAGTCTTCTATATGATAAAAATTAGACATTTCGCACAGGCATATGCATTGCTCAATTATGTTAATAAAAATATTGTTATACATACTTTATATTAATGATGTCGGTAAAGTGCTACACATATATGTCATATTTAATTATAAAAACTACAAATAAAATAAATGTAGTTCGAAATTTAGAGCAAAACAGTTACTTTATTCATTTATTGCCGAATTTTCACGTCTGTCTTTGTGTGTAGTCCAATGCATGTAAACCGCAACTAGATCAATAGTGCTTCCTGATGAAAGATAGAATTGTATGCGCATCAAATTATCCAAATGATTTACTTGTAGCCTGTTTCTAGATTTTTTTTAATTGAGTTCATTAGGCTAAAACCGCGTTCGCAGTCTGCACTTGATGCTTGAAATGTCCCACAAATGTCCAGCAGAATCGACAGCTCTTTCATGTCTTCATTCTTCATGACACAGCTTACGACGTCAGTGAAAGTCTGAATCGATCCAGTCTTCACTTTCTCTGCAATCAAAAATTTGAAGTCATCATACTGTTCACCGATCTTTGAGATTACACTCTCTTGACAGTTTGGTATAATTCTTGAAAACCTTCTTATCAGTTTGTTCAAACTGTCTTTGCCAAATTCAAAACTTGAATTCTTTGCAATGATGCAGTGGTCAAATGCTTGCCAATCCATTAATTCAACATCTGGAAATCTCTTCTCAAGGTGATTGCATAACAGTTCAACAAATATAAGAATTACAGCCTTGTCGACGTCACGGTCAATTGAATTAAGAACTTCCTTCACTGCATCACTCCAATGAACTGTTTCTCCAAGATACTGCGATCTTATTTTACATATTTTGGCCTTTACAAACTGAAACTCTTCAATAGTTGTCAGAATACTTCTTTGAAAATATTTGCTTATTGATGCCAGTTCTCCCAAAACATCGTTAAGTACTGTCAAAGCCAGTCGAAACTGCGGATTTAGAAGTCTCTTCAGACAGAACTTATTGATTGGATCATTGCTCATGTTTACTTGTTCAGTGCAATAGTCAATCAAAACGTTGTAGTTTCGCACAAAAGCGGCAACTGCTAAATGCCTAGACAACCACCTTACCTCATGCAAAGGCCGAAATGCCACGGAATCACTTTCTGCGGCATTGGCCAAGTCCTGGAATTTCTCATTTTTAACTGATGACCTGCTGAACATTGTATAAACTGTCCGAAGTAATGTTTCAATATCGTGCATTAATGAAACTTGCTTCCAAGCATTATCAATAGCTAAGTCTTCGCGATGAGCAACACAATGTTGTTCACACAAATGATGTATCTCACGTCTCAGAATTGCAGCCACACCATTATTTTTCCCTAGCATGACAGATGCGCCGCCTGATGTAAACATCACCATCTTCTGCTGATCAAGCTGATTTTCACAATAGAATTGTTTTATTGCTGTCACAATAGTGACACTGTACAACTTCACGATGCCACCGAATATTGTTTTGCAAACAATTTCTGTTTCAGGCCGATACTTGAAATATACAATCAGCATTTTCTGAACTGAAATATCGGTACTTTCATCTATTATCAACGTGTGGAAGGCCGACTTTCGCAATTCAGTCATAAGCTGAGTTTTTAAGACGAGGCTTATGCACTCAACAAATTCGAACGGATAATTTTTGCTGCGCCATCTTCGTGGAATTTTAACGTATTTTGCAACATGCTCATGGATATCTTGTACAGAAAACATGGATGCATTCAGTTTAATAGCAAGAATAACGTTATCAATCAGCACTTTTACCAAATCTGAAGTTGACCGCTTTCTCTCTTCCATCTCTACTCTGATGCTACGATCTGCCGTACTCTCCTGTAGCATACGCAAAATTGCACCACTCTTCTGATTCCGTAGCTTTTTAACTGATTCAGTGTGCACTTTTTGACTGAGATGCCGCTTTAAGTAATCAAGTTTCTATTCATCCCATTTTTTTCCCGTGCTGAACTCTCCTGCAGCATTTGCAGTTGAGCAAATAGTGCAAACAACAGCGCCATCATCATTGCATGTGAAAATATCTCAAAGTTGTACCTTTTGATTGTTAGACGATGACAACACATCCGCTTCGATCAGTTCTGATAGCCACTCTTCCTTGAATCTTGAACAAGTTTTCTTTTTCAACGAATATTGACATCCTTCTGCTTTTCTTTTGGACATTATGTGCGTGGGTAGTTTATTTTTTAATATGAAAGCATACTACAACTTCCTGCTTTATCGCTCGCCCACATAACTTCCGCCGGCTGCAGCAGGTAATTATCCCTCTCACATATTTGCTGCGCGGCAACTTAAAATTGCTGCGCGGCAACTGAGTAAGAGCTGCGCGGCCGCGCAGCTTAGAGGGAACATTGGAGACAACCCACCCGCTGACACACGAGAGCAGTAATACCGACCGTGGCTATCCCCTTTGTAGATTTTCTTCTGCTTCAACTTCAGCAAAGATTTGGCCAAGCTGAAGTTGCAGCAAACGGGCTGATCTTAGTGCCGTCAGCTTTACTGAAGTCAACGCACCCTGGATTCAGCACTGTTCCAGCAGGCGTCGCAGACCTGGCTAAACTGTGGCAGGCTGATATGCCTAGCAGCCATGACATCCCTGCTGAGTGGAATCGACGGGTGAACAAATGGCACAATTCCAACTCTGAAACGCCACAAACGACCACAGCAGCGTTGAAGGCATGTGACAGTGACATGGTTCCAAACATCCACATCCTGCTAAAACTGCTGTGCACCCTGCCAATCACCACGGCGGAATGTGAAAGAACGATTTCCAGACTAAAAACTCTGAAGACATGTCTGCGTTCCTCCATTGGTCAAGATCGATTAAATGGGCTAGCACTCATGCGCATCCACAGGGACAGGCCAGTCGATGCGCAACAAGTGATAAATGTCTTCGCCAGAAAGTATCGAACAAGGATGGCATTGAAAACAGACGAACTCTTGACGTAGATAAGATGTCTAGCTCTATGTCTAACCATATATATATATAACCATATATATATATATATATATATAAAATCGCGCTAAACAGAAAGAAAATATAATTGTTCTTTAGATTCTTGCCATATTTTAACATACGATTTTATTCATGACGAAAACGAACAATATATAATTATATTCATTCAGTGAGTGCATCTATCATGCATCTCCTTATATTTCTACCTCAAGATTGTGATGACAATAGATAACAAGATTGTGATGACAATAGATAACAAGATTGTGATGACAATAGATAACAAGCAGTCGACTTTGATCAATCGAGTGGCTGAGTCAAACAAAAGAAAGGATAAAACGATAAGGGGATATAACATTTTACTTGACTAGGTGACCATATTGGAACATTAATATTGTTTATTTCAAACTGACAAGCGGCAAGAAAGAAAATTCAAACATCATCCATATGTTTTTATAAAGATAAATGGCATTGAAATATCGGTCGTTGTGCATGCAGTAGGGGTAGAATAAACAAGTGCATGTAGCAAATTAGATTTCCATTCAATTGTCTCCAACTGAATGAACACGATGATATAATTAAATTTTCTTTTCCTCAAGTACAGCCAGGCAACAGTCTACTCAAAATGATTGTTGCACCATAAACGACAACCCACCTCTGACCGAAAAAGGTTATTGTTCTGACTGATGGAACTGTCAGGAAAACAGCCTGATATTTTCTTACAGGTTCTGGTCCGTAAATGAAAAGTATAAACGAAAACTTTGGGAATACCAGACTGGCAAAACATAACTTTGGGCGGCTTCATACAATCAGGGTTTACTGAAAAGAAAAGAAGAGATGATATATTCATTTCATTGTTCTGCAGTCTTCTCGTTTTCAACTAATTTGTATAAATTAAAAAGAAAAAAGTTGCACTATCATCTCTTTCCCATCCTGCAGCAAGTCGTATCCATAACGTTAAGCTAAGGGTCAAACTTCTGTTTCAGATAAGTAAAAACAATTGAAATACTCGTTCAAATTAATTTACTTTTGATTAGAAATACATTTTTAAACAGTTTGAGGATGCATTTTAATATGCTTTTGCGTCACACATATTTATCGAATTACAAAACACCGCAGTTTAATTTTTGTATATACAGTCAATGATATAGCAGCTGAAGATGTGTCAATTACCTAGTCAAATGAACTAACAACGACTTCTGATTGGTTAATACCCGGGATGCTGTCGATGATGAAATTTACAAAAATGTCTTACCTGGATGACGAGATGATGTAACCATGGATAAAACTCAAAACAGATAAAACATAACCTACTTGACATGCCGAGTGACTCATTTTCAATAGAATCAAATGAAACATGAATATCGTATCAAAATGTAGTTTTTCTGATTGTAAAATTATGAGAAATAAGTAACGGTAAAAAAAAACTATGCACGTTAATTATATACAGAATAGTTTATTCATTTTAATGATATTACATTTGTGAATTATTGAGACATTTATTAAACAAGACCAATTTCTACTTTTGTTTATTTGTTTGATTAGAATTTTTAATTTAGCCTTAACAATGTTTTAGTCATATCGCTACAATGTCTACAGTGAGGCAGTTTATAGTTATGTCTAGCACCGGGACATCACGCCAAGGCCTGTAGCATGATGTCTCACCAAGTCACATTATCCTGACATCAAACCGACCAGTCCTAACACTAATCTCAATGCTGAGTACCAAGCGAGGCAGCTGTTAGTAACATTTTTTGTAAGTCTTTGGTATGACTCGGCCGGGGATCAAACCCACGACCTCCCGCTTCCGTGGCGGACGCTGTAACCACTAGACCACCGGAGCGGTCCAATATCTACTAACATAATCTGCTGATGCCAGGAGATTGTTATAACTGCGTACATGTCAAATTCAGACTGATTGTATTGGAACGTTGTAAGTTTAAGCTATTGCGTAATCTGTGCTCACAATGCTCATGCACCTTGTTTGACCGTGATGTTCCTGATACAGTCGTTTTTAATTATTCAAGTATTCCCTTGCAACGTGCATACTTGCATTATACATTACAATCGGTTACAAGACATTTAATCTCTTCTTCACTCTAAAAAACAACACACGCGAGTTAGATTCCATTCGTAATTCTATTACGCACGACAATTATGATATCATTTACCAGTTGGTAGTTTTTCCTTTGAAAAATATGTGCTTTTTTATTTATTACAACATTTTTGGAATGGCTATATTTTTAGGTGAAATATCAACAGATTACAATGTCTGCACAAACTTAAAAGGTAGGATTGGTTTGGTTGACATCCATATCACTGGTGCAATATCGCAAGAATGCCTAGTACATGTGCAAAACGCCTAGAAAATGAGATATATCTAACAAATACATGCAATTACGCGAACGAGGAACATGCGTTCGAAGGATAAGTCATATGTGCTCTTGGCAGTTTACCGTCGTTTCTTGTCACCATTGTCACCAGCATTCTGGACACACACACACACACACACACACACACACATTCGTGGGGGCACTGTAAATGAGTTGGATACCTAACTGTACGGTCAAAATTAAACTTGAAAATATTTGGGCATTAATTTTAATATCTCCTAACTACGAGAATCCATCCATGTTTTCGAGTGCATGCTTAAAGATATCTATCTATCTATCTATCTATCTATCTATCTATCTATCTATCTATCTATCTATCTATCTATCTGTCTGTCTGTCTGTCTGTCTGTCTGACTGTCTGTCTGTCTGTCTGTCTGTCTATCTATCTATCTATCTATCTATCTATCTATCTATCTATCTATCTATCTATCTATCTATCTATCTATCTATCTATCTATGTGTCTGGGGGGGGGGGGGGAAGGGCGTGTTTCTACTACTGGGCAGACTGCGAGAATAGGTGATCATCCATAATTGTTACTGACATCTTCTGTTCAAGGTTATAACATCAAACTATCACAAAATTTTGGGAAATATCAAATTATACTGTAACTTTTCAGAACGAAAGTCTATACAATTTCCTTATTATTTGTTTACATGCTTGTTTGGGTGGGTGGGTGGAAGTTTTGTTGTTCTAGTTTTAATTATGTGTATTCAATTATTCATAGATTCGTCTTACTTCCCAAATCAGGAGGGGTTGCGGAAGAGCACACATGGTACAAGGCAACTAACATAATAAAGAGAACTGTTTTCATCGGCATCTTCATTCTGGAAATAAGAAAAATAAATTCAAAATCAGTTATAAAGAGATACCTTCGATCACAACAGCATATGACAATACATCACTTCGTTTTCTGAACATCAAATAAATATTTATATTAATTTACAATTCTTGTAAAAGCCTTAGAAATTTATAAATTTGTCAACTAAAGTGCAGCATGTAACGAAAGGTCATAGCTCATAAGGTTCACATATCAGTAAAAGTTCAGACCTTGAATACTTACCAATTGGAGAGTTATGGCAACATGAGATTCAAATACAGAATTCAAACACTCGTTCATTATATTCTCTACCTTTGCCGCTTAGTATTTCGGAAAGACGTGTCTTAAAAAAGGTATGCTATCGCGCACCACATTAAAATTAAATTCACATTCCAGTGTTCAACGGACAATGGTGAAATCCAAGACTATCCAAATGCAAACACGGTACTGCCAGACAGCACATGTCCAGACATCAAAATCGGCGAACAATTAATTTTGCATTTTCTTTAATATGTCACAAACTGAACGAAGTGTGTCGAGCTGTTTTGAAAATTTAACTATTCTTAAATAAAACTGGCTCAAGTCGGAAATTAGAAGACGCAAGTAAGATAAACTAGAAGGGTTGGAACTAGCGGGGAATACGGACTGGTGTCTTCCCTTGTGCTATATTGTTATAGGTTAGACCCTGATTCATGGACGGATACTCCTAATTTGCTTTGTAACGAGCCCCTGTGATTAGATCGATAATTTTGGAAAGTGACAGTGACATTTTTCTAAATAAATCTATGGAAGACAATGGCACTTTAAAGCTGAACAAGAACAGCTCAGACAAAGTTTAATAATGAAATCCAACAGAACGATCAAAAGATTAAAATGCTAATTTTTGGCGCAATGATTTCAGACACAGGAAGATGGCAGCTAATGCTAATAGGGTCTCAGGGCTGCTGAATAAAGATGATTTAAAACATTAAAATGTTTACTGTTGTGTCAGTGTAAATACTATGAGTGGATCACGTGACTGATCATACAAAAAATGAATGTTTACTACTGCGTCATTTATTTATGTTGGGGATCACGTCATATGCAAAACAACCAGGATTTGGGATGTTTTGATTTTCTGCTGTGACATATATCTAAATTTGACTGCGTGCCTTATACAGATATAGAAATGTATCAGCGTGATCCTTTTCACTTACAGTTTAAAAAGTCGTGCTATTATAAATATGCACCTGTGAGTTTTGTAAAACAAAATACAATTAGATTAGTCAATACTTGAATTTTTTATTTTTTATTTTTAAGCAAGATAATGATTCACACATGAATTTTATGACTGTAAAAAGGTACATCTATATATGGGCGAGACAAAGTGTGAATGTATCAGTGAAATGTGTTTGTGCTTCGTTTATGTATTGTACGTGCGCGAAAGTCAACCAAAAAAAAAGAACTCTGCAATTTGTTTAATTTATTATTAGTTAGTATTAGTCCTAACTCTCAATATCTACAGTCGCCCTAAATTTCAAATGACAAGTGTTGTGATAACTGTCATTTTTTATAGAAGAATGTACACCTGTAATAGGAGACTGTACACTTTAATAAGAAACTGAACATTTGTACCCTGAGACTTTTCATGTGTAATATGAGTCTGTACATTTATAAAGGAGACTGTGTGTTTTGTAATATGAGACTGTACATTTATAAAGTAGACTGTGTATTTTGTAATATGAGACTGTACATTTATAAAGTAGAATGTGTATTTTGTAATATGAGACTGTACATTTATAAAGTAGACTGTGTATTTTGTAATATGAGACTGTACATTTATAAAGTAGACTGTGTATTTTGTAATATGAGACTGTACATTTATAAAGTAGACTGTGTATTTTTGTAATATGAGACTGTACATTTATAAAGGAGACTGTATTTTGTAATATTAGACTGTACATTTATAAAGGAGACTGTGTATTTTGTAATATGAGACTGTACATTTATAAAGTAGACTGTGTATTTTGTAATATGAGACTGTACATTTATAAAGGAGACTGTGTATTTTGTAATATGAGACTGTACATTTATAAAGGAGACTGTGTATTTTGTAATATAAGACTGTATATTTGTAATAAGAGACTTACATTTGTAATAAAAGACTATAAATATACAAAATAGGAGACTGTACATTTACTATAGGAGACCGTACATTTCAAATTGGAGACTGCACATTATAAAACCTGAAAAAATATTTTGCAGATGACGTCGTATTCCGTGTGAATTTCTCGTCAAGTTTTTAAATTAAGTTTTTGCCACCATTTCATTGATATTTGTTTGCAATAATGAATTCGTCGAATAAAGCGTATTTCATTCTTACTTCTTTATATATTTTAGAGTATTCAACGTGTTTCCCAAATTCCACTATGTGAACACAAGTTTACATTAAATTCAACGTTTTTTTTTTCATTTTTGTTCTGCTCAATTATATGTATGATGCAAATAGGCTTGAAGATATCGTCATATGTTTTTAAAAAGAAAATTTCCAAGTGTAATGGTATTTTGATTTACATTTAGCTTAATTCTTTACTACATTTAGCTTGTTACGTTCTGAATTGTAAGTCAGTAACAAATACTTTTCAAATTATATGCCTTAGACAATTTGCATCATAGAAGGAAACACAGTATAGCTATTTCACTGACTCGTACTTAATAAACTTTGCCGAAGATATTGGATTACTTACAAGTAAAATAAACAGTAACAGTCTAGCCATTTAGCAGTGTATGCAAACGAATATGTAATAAATATATTCATGAGTATGAATGAATACAGTGCCTATTAACATTTTTTCTTTCAATTAAGCAACATTTAAAGATGTCCATAAAGAAGGTTTTACTTACGATTTCGACTTGTCCTGTTTCGTGATCGTGTACTTCTAAGTGATTTTTTTACACATATAAATATTATATACGTAGATAAAGCTGTTTTGCTGAGGGCATGGGGCGTACAATGGGGTTTATGATACAGACTAATGATAATAAATTTTAAAATGTGACTCTTTTCCTAATGGTGATATTATTTCCTTCGGGTGCCTCAATTTTTTTGAAAAGTTGCTTTTGTTTAATTATCAATAATATACGCCATTGTCACTTATTTTTTAACGAGATTTTACACACACATTCACACAAACATACACACATACACACACAACCAAATGCCCTGTGAAATGTTGCATGTCAACAACAGGATGTGTACGTGCCTTGGGCGATAAAAAAAAGTGCGAATATGAATCCGTAATATAACGTAAGATTTCTCGAAAGAGCCATTATTAATATACGTAATCAATAGAATTGAAAAATACAAAATGTTTTGCGAAGGAACCAATTTGTTGAAAACTTTTTTTAATAAAGACCTTAGGCCCTAGTTTTAATTAAATGAACTTTTATTCCAGGAACTAGTATGTAGAGTTTAAAACGTACAACACTCTCTCTCTCTCTCTCTCTCTCTCTCTCTCTCTCTCTCTCTCTCTCTCTCTCTCTCTCTCTCTCTCTCTCTCTCTCTCTCTCTCTCTGTGTGTGATTTGGATTTTTAACGATGTCGGCAGTGTGGCAGCTTATATGATGTCTAGAACTGGGGCATGCTGCCACAGACATGTAGCATAATGTCTCACCTGGTCACATTATCCTGACACCAGGCCGACAAGTCCTAACACTAATCTCTTTATGCTGAGCGACTAGCGAGGCAGCTGTTAGTACCATTTTAATGTCTTTGGTATACAGCAGGCCCGGGTTGGAACCTGCGATCTCCAGCTTTGCTATTTAACACTCTCCATACGTCAATATTCCCAAATGTCTGTCAGTCCGTATGTCTCTATCGTTCTGACTTGTATAATATATACGTATAGGTCTTTCCAGGTCAAATTGTGATTGTTTATTAAATTTTATTTATCACATTTGATGTTATGGCAGTAGAGAAATGCCGAGTCTATTGTAATGCTATTTAGTACACCATACGAACATGTTGGTTAAAATATTTACGGTACACAGATCAGATTACTTGGGCATATTGCTCTAATTCATCTTTATGATTGGTCATACCCCAAGGCACAATGACATCCTAGTGTTGACACAGAAAATATTTCACCTAGTTTCAGCAGGGACAAGGTACAAGTTAGAACTTTATGAAATGTCAGAAGTTTGTAATCTCATCCACAACACAGCTCCAAACCATCCCTTTCGATTTAATTACAATCTACGCAATAAAGCTAGGCAAGGATGATCTATTGTACCAACGCGGCATAAAAAGCTGTACATTCATACAAAACAACAATGCAGATCAATCGCCCTGGTGGCCTAAGTGGTTAGAACGCCCGCCTCGCATACGGAAGATCGCGGATACTAACCCCGGCCGAGTCATACCGAAGACTTAAAAAAGTGGATACCAGCTCAGCGCTCAGCATCAAGAGGATACTGTTAGAACTGGTGGGTCTGGTGTAAGAATAATATGATTAGGTGAGACATGATACTCCATGTCTGAAGTATGATGCCCCAGTGCAAGCGATATGAATGAAATACTGTCAAACCTATGTTAAACTTCCAAATCACACACACACACACACACACACACACACACACACACACAGACATGCATACACACATACACTGTAGATCAGAAATAGCAGCTTCCAAAGCAAACTATGTAGCTTGCAGAAGTAGTATAGATAATGAAATACTGTCAAACCTATGTTAAACTTCCAAATCACACACACACACACACACACACACACACACACACAGACATGCATACACACATACACTGTAGATCAGAAATAGCAGCTTCCAAAGCAAACTATGTAGCTTGCAGAAGTAGTATAGATAATGAAATACTGTCAAACCTATGTTAAACTTCCAAATCACACACACACACACACACACACACACACACACACACACACACAGACATGCATACACACATACACTGTAGATCAGAAATAGCAGCTTCCAAAGCAAACTATGTAGCTTGCAGAAGTAGTATAGAAAAATGGGGGTCTGCCTCACCTAGCTCTACGAGTTAGGAGAGGAGTACATTCTCGTGAACTATACTACAGAAAATGGGTGTGCTGTCTAACCTGTGATTTGGGGGGTTTCCGGCTCACTTTTATTTGCTCATTTATCTCCGTAATACTCCTTTCCCCGTGAGGTTTTGGCACTCTTTTTGGGTACCGAAGTGGTGGTGGTGGTGGTGGGGTCTCTAGCTCACATTTTTTAATGTCTTTTTTACCATGAGCGAATGTGTGAATGGCATCAGAGTATCTTTTATCGTCAAATCGATATAATCTATTTTGCTAATAAGTGTTGTGGATTACTGGTGTCGTTGTAAATATAATATTCTCATGGAGTAGTACTGGAGATGCGCATGTTGTGATTTAGCATAATGCTGATGGGGGACTATTTTGGCAGTGTGTGTTTTCTTTTAACTCCTCTGACTTTATCATGAGGTTGCCATCGTCAGTGGTGATGCAATACATTTTGGATCAAAGTCCTGTGAATTCACTGATCAGAGATGGGTATACCGTGAGTTCCATCAAAGAACATTCCAAGTTTCTTTTTATTATCGTTGGAGTGGAATGTGCATGTTTCAGGATAATCGCGCTGAAGTCGAAGAGTTTACGATCTTGATGCATGTCACATAGACATCTTCGATGTCAATCTCGTACACAAGCGAATCCGTATCAGTCATGAGCAGCGTGGATTTATTAACATGCATATGGTTGATGACGTCCTAAAGAAATGGCAGAATGTGCATTTTGGAGTGACCGAGAACGGCTGCACCGACATAGATAGGTTTGTCAGCAAAAGATTAATCTTTTCTTCATTCGATGGCGACAAGTTGTTTGTCAAAGTTTGTTGACAAAAGGCTTCGTTGCGAACGAGCTAATCTCGTCGACGTTGGTCATTGACGATTTCGATGTTCTTTCGAGGTCGAATGTTTCTCATGGCTTTTCCGAACACGTTTTTGTTCATCAGCATATATAAGTCTTTTTCAAATCAGTGGTAGTGTTGAAGCACTGTGATATGTTGAGATCTATGTAGGGTTCCATCCTTTGAGACCTCTCCAGTAGCTTAGTGGTTAGAGCGTCCGCCGCGAAAGCTGAAGGTCAAGATTTTGATCCACGGCCGAGTCGTACCAAAGACTTACAAAAATGATACTAACAGCTGCCTCGTTTGGCGCTCAGCATGAAGAGGTTAGTGTTATGACTGGTCAGCCTGGTGTCAGGATAATGTGGCTGGGTGGGACATCATGCTACATGTCTGCGGCGTGATGTTCCATTCCTAGACATCACTATAAACTGCCTCACTGAAGACATCGTAGCGATATGACTGAAAAATTGTTAAAGCACGTTAAAGATCACAGTCACACACAAACACACACACAAACACACACTCATTCATGGAGATTGACAAAACTTTAGTACTCGGGGAACTTTCTCGAGAACGAGTCCGTGCTGGACAGCTTGCTCGAGATGTCGATAGTGCATTCTGTTGTGGGTTTTGTGGCTGAGATTTAGTTTGAATATTTCACCTTGGCATCTCCATGCCCAAACTGCTTTTTTTATTGTAGATGCTCCGGAGACATAATTGAGTTGTCGACAAGTATTTGTTCAGCACAGAAGTTATAATCGTTTTGAGCATCGTGGAGTTGTGACGAATAGCTGCGATCGACGTCAGTAACATATCTCCAGTTGCTGTGATATCCGGCCTGTCTTTCTTGGAGGAATTGTTCGTCGATGATCAAGTGAACATCTACATCAGGAAAGGGTTGTGACATTGCCTGGCCATAGTATTTGTTTATATCCTGCTAGAGGATGTGCATGGGGTTTGGTCGGGGCCTTGTGTTTCTTGCATTTGTAGTTATGCGTATTTCTTCCTGATGATTGAAATAACTCATCGACCCGTGTCTTCGGTTAACATGAACATGTCAGGATCGGTGAGGAGTTCTAGGGTCACACCAGTTTGTTTCAGCATTGCATTCCATGATAGTTCCGTTGATAAGAAATACCAAAATGGACCGTATTGGTAATGGCTTAAAGGGGACAAACATGCAAAAATGAAATTCGCTCAATTTTTTTATATTATTTGCTATATGTATATTGGTCACTTTCTGAAAATTTGAACATTTCATTCTTACTCGTTACGAAGAAATTTATGAAAAAACGATCATATATCCCGATCCGTCTTGAAAAAAACAACACGCTTCCCTCCTCCTCACAAATAGTGGAAGTGACGTCATTTAAGACACTGTACACAACGGCATTGTTGATAATGAATTATGGAGCGCTCGTCCCATAGTGAACAGGTAGAAGGATCCTATATAATAATTGTGAGATGTCGTCACATGATTGTTAAGGCTTTATTTATTGTTGTCTTTCTTTAACTTAATAACTTATTAAAATTAAAAAATGTGTAACTTTTAAAGTTTTCCATTTGATCAACTCAGCCTCTGTACTTAACGAAACAGAAGAGACATCTGTCCCTTTTGCTCTGCTCTTCAAAATTATTTGATATATTTTAATTGGGGGAAAAAAAAGAACATGATGTGAAGTTTTATATATGAAAGAGCTCCAACCTAATAAAGAATGATACTTGAATTCGATTTTTTAAAAAAACAGCATGTACGCATACTCGGAAAATACTGTTGCTACTGAGTTCAACATCGTTTAGTCTGTTTCTTCTTATTTGTTAGTGTTTTCGTAATTTTATTAGTTCTTAATAAAGCAAACTATTTAAAGTTGAACGACAAGTTTAAAAAATATTTCACTACTAAATTGTCGATGCAAAATAATAATGTTTACGTCATTTCATTATATATAACTACACCATGATCACGCGTACTAACGGGATTGTGTTACCTTAAATACATATTTGAACTGCTCGACGTACTTGGGTTTGGACATAATGAGAAAATCATCTTTAACAACAATTTTAAATTTCACGTTTAAATCCTGTACAAAACTGAATAATATTTCACATGGTCCGAATCAGAAATTTGGAGAATCAGCCAGATAGCCCAAGTGGTCGAGTGGTTTAACGCGCTCTCCGTTATAGATCACTGCCATCTCACCTCTGTCGACGCGGGTTCGAGTCTCAGATTCGGCCTATGGGGTATGTGAGAAAGCGTGCCAGTAGCTTCTCGTGGGTCGATGTGTTTTCCGGGGTTTTTCTCGGGTTCTTCCTCCATCATTAATACTAGCCGCCATTTATAGCCTATCGTGTGCTGCAAAAATGACGTTAAACCCTACAACAACAACAACAACAACAACAACATTATATATACCATTAACATCCAACCTTACATGATAGATTCGTGGGACAAAGATGAGCAGGACTCATCAGATTTTGACAAAAATGGAGCTGCTCTTGGGTCTTTAGAGAAACATTCAAACTCGAAATGTCTCTGGCACAATCTGGTGTGTTGAGTTACCATAAAGCCTTCTCTCTTTAATTTGATCGCCCGTACAGCTCTCCTTTTAGGGTCCTTTGGGAATGTGAAAAAAACTAATCTTCTGTCTGGAACTTATATTATTCACACCTCGTTTTTTTTTTTTTTTTGGGGGGGGGGGGGTTGGGGTGGCAGGCACCATACAGATCCCAGCTTCCATTTTCTTAAACAAAGGAACAAAGTTTTCATGCGTTGGTGGGTTCCTCCCGATATGTAGTTTGGTGGTTTTTTAAATATATAATTTTTCTCCTCTTTCTAAAATTTCCATTTATGTAGTTAAACTTTGAGGGGTATTGTATCTTTAATGTTTCCTGGGTTGATCATCCGACTAGGTTTTATTCATATAATCTCAAACTTCATTCCCCAGTTCATTTTGTCGACCTTGGCAAGAGATAACCTGTACGCTATTTATGTTGGTGCTATAGGCATTTGATATATATTTTTTTTTAAAATTTAAAAAAAAATTATATACATTTTTTTGATTTTTAGTTTTGAACGAAGTACGGTGTACTATCTTTGTTTATGGGGGGAGGGAGGCAAAGAAACTGATTATTTTATAACTTGTATTTTTTTCCGTGTCGTTCTTCGCATTGTCTATTTATTTCATATTGAATTCGACTGTGCTCGAGTGGAGGTCCATACATTTTTTTTTTAAAAATTGTACTTCTCCAGACCCTTATTTATTTATTTATTTTATTTATTTATTTGTTTGTTTGTTTGTGTTTGTTTGTTTGTTTGTTTGTGTTTGTCTGTTTGTTTGTGTTTGTTTTTGTTTGTTTGTTTGTGTTTGTTTTTGTTTGTTTGTTTTTATTTGTTTGTGTTTCTTTGTGGTTGTGTTTGTGTTTGTTTGTTTGTTTGTTTGTTTGTACTTTTCCGAACTTGTTTAAGGTACCCTTTCATATGGGTTCTTTGTGCAGTGCGGGAGCTGCCCAGCGGTGTAATAGAAGAAGAAGAAAGTATTCTATATGTTCCAAGTTTTTCTTTTCTTCCTAAAAGATTTATTCGTGAGAGAGAGAGAGAGAGAGAGAGAGAGAGAGAGAGAGAGAGAGAGAGAGATATTAAAAAGAACGTAGATTTCTAAGTGTTTGTTTAAATTTAATGGAAAAGTCGTTGATATTAATTGATTCTGTTAATTTTGGGCGAATGGATTCAGCTTATCATCATTTATTTGTAGCTTACTACACCGCATCCATGACTTAAAATCAGAAAACTTCTCTATGCTTTAGATGGTGAAACCATCTTCATTTGAACAGCTGGATTTATACATTTGAGTGTCGCATCCACTTACATACATATCTCCAACTGAACAATGATAATTCACTTGAGGTTGAAATTTGAACTGGTAAACAAAGTCATTATTCACTGACTAATCGGTCAAGTGTTATCGTGTCATATCTTTCTACATAATACAGGATGTAAAATCAATTGCCAGTAGCTTCTCGTGGGTCGGTGGTTCTTTCTGGGGGGTTTCCCGGGTTCTTCCTCTACCAATATATACTGGCCGCCATGTATTGCCTATCGTGTGCTGAAAATGGCGTTTAACCCTACAACAACAACAACAACAACAACAACAACAATAACATTCCCGAAGTAGAATATTATATTAACATCCAACCTTACAGGATAAATTCGTGGGATAAAGATAAACAGGACTCGTCAAATTCTGACAATGGCGCTGCTCTTGGGTCTTTAGAGAAACATTCAAGCTCGAAATGTCTCTGGCACAAAGTGGTGTGTTGAGTTAGCATAAAGCCATCTCTCTTTAATTTGATTGGTCATACAGCTCGCCTTTTAGATTCCATTAGAAATGTGAGGGAAAATAAACAATCTTTTGTCTGGAACTTCTATTATTTACACATCTTTTTGGGGGTGGGTGGGGTGGGTGGAGGGTTGGGGTGGCGGGCACCAGACAGATCCCCGCTCCCATTTTCGAAAACAAAGGAACAAAATTTTCATGCGTTGGTACGTTACTCCCGATATGTAGTTTGGAGTTTTTTAATATATTTTTTCTCACCTTTCTAAAATTTCTGTTTATGTAGTTATGTGATGGGGTATTGTATCCTTAGTGTTTCTATAGGGTTGATCATTCGAGTAGGTTTTATTCATCTAATCTCAAAATTCTTTCCCTAGTTCATTTTGTCGACCTTGGCTAGAGGTCACCTGTATGATATTAATGTCGGTGCTATATGTATATGATATATAAGATTTTTTCAATTTTTTATATATATTCATTTATTTGATTTTTAATTTTGAAAGAAGTACGATGTACTATCTTTGTTTCGGGGGAAAAAAGAAACTTTTGTTTTTACGGTCTGTATTTTTTCCGTGTCGTTCATCGCATTGTCTATTTATTTCATAATGAGTTCGACGGTGCTCAAGTGGGGATCCATACATTTTTTAAAATTTAAATTGTACTTCTCCATACTCGAGTCTTTTTTAATTTATTAGTCCTTGTAAAGATTTTCCTAAATTTTTTAAGGTACCCTTTGATATGGGTTCTCTGTACAATTCGGGAGCTGCCCAGATGGTGGTATAGAAGAAGAATAAAGTATTCAATATGTTCCTTATTTTTGTTTTTCTTCCTAAAAGATTAATTTGCAAGGCATATTTATAGACACTTAACTTGTATATTTGATTCACACAATTCAGAGCTGCGTATTGAACCATCTTGTTTCTACTTGACTGCACAAACTGAATATGACTTGTATACGTTAATCGTCTCAAATGACGTCACATCCTGTGTATTTGGAAGGGAGCTAACAAATTCGCGGCAGGGTCTCTCCGTGTGATCTCGCAAAACAGGACAGTATTCTTTTATAAAATTGAAGTGCAAATACATAAGATGCAAATAAACAATAGTTGGGATTGATTAAATACACAAACTACTAAATATCCTTCTATTTACAATACAATTATGCAGGTCCGGGTTTTTGTCCCCTTTAAGCACGTGTGTCAGAAGTTTTCATATATATGCGCGAGCTGGAGTACATATGTTTTGAGATAAACATCGTGATATTTTTCCAGACTTTGACAGTCAAATTCATTCCAGATCTTGCACACGTATTGCTATTAATTTTCGGCGATCACTGTCAGGCTTAGATGGGAATACGTGTTTTTTGTGGATGGTAGCAATGTTTTGTCGAAGCCTGACCTCAGTGACTTTAACTCTACAAATACGTCATTTCCTCGTAGGGTTAACTTCTTTTGCTTGAGAAAATCTTCTTAATTCCCAAACTAATTTCCGAGGTGTGCAAACTCAGGACAGTGTTGAGCGCGTTCTTCGAGCAACACCGACATAACTGGATTGAGTCAATGAACCGGATAGGCCCAGTGGTGATCGATATATACTTTTAGAACGTTTTGGGGATGCATATGATGCTTGTTCCCACTTCAGCACCAATCTGACACGTGGATGATTGAGGGCTGCCACTATAAAATGCCCATCATATCCTCATAGCTTATGGACAATCACTTGAATTAAATCTGGATCCTTAAAACTTAAGTTTCAATCCGCGTGAGCAGCTCCTCGATATTGATCAGAGATGTGGTAGTCTTTTCTAACTTTGTAATTATGTGGTTTAGTATTCTCTTCGCAGAGGTGTCACCGCTGTGTTGACTTGTGCTGTCTCATTTGTTATTGGGTAGGTGAAATGATCGGTGCTGACCTTTTTCATATGACTTGAATGCGTTTCCATTCAGCGACGAATTGCTCAAGGAACTAGACGATGGAATCCGTTCCGCAATACTGATAATACGGAAAAGACAAACGTTTATCGACGGAACAGCAGATTTTACAACCAGTCGAGCACGGGACATGGTTATGTTCCACCTGAGTGAAAAAATGATAGGGCAAAGGTTCTTTGACTGTTTACAGCCTGGCCTGGTAGTCAAATGGGATATAAACGGTATGCGCATATTTTTTGTCGTGATGTTCAAAATTGGGTATATTATGGCGAGGCATCTGAATGTTTCGTAATTCTTGGCAGCGTTGGACGAGATGTGTTCGTGAAGACATTATGGTTGAGGAAATTATTGTAAGCCTAGACAGCATATATATCCATGATTTTTATGATGCGTGTACTTAGATCAACACCCCCGACTGACGTGTTTGATCATTACGAATTGGTTTTGGTAATACAGTAAACTGAGACTGAGTTGTAAGGCTGTTTTTGAGATCATGAGCGGATTAACCAGAAACTGTTTATCTCCCTACGTCTTTTCATTGAGTCCAAATACATTGATGGAGAGTCCGTCGTGTAGTGATTCCAGTTTTGGGACGTTTTTGACAGCTACCGATAAGGTAATGACAAAAGCACAGCTCTAATTGACAGGGACATAATGATGAAAAGTGAGACAGAACCCCCTTTAAAAAACACACAAAGTGAGCCAAAACCTCATGGGTAAAAAAAGAAAGATGGTGATAGATGAGCGCGAAAAGAGTGAGCCAGAAATCTCATCGATCACAGGTGAACCAGAATTCCCATTTTCCAGTAGTATAGTTTCAAGGAAAGTAAACTCGCCGTGCTCGTTGAGTTGAGACAGAACTCCAATTTACTATAGTACTTGCAGATGAAAATAAAAATTCTTTACTCCAATGTGTGTACCTTAATGATATATCACATAACGTATTTTTTTGACAAATTTGAAACAAAAGGTACATTTGTTTTTAAAAGGCTTCCCCATATAACATTTAATTGTATTTGAAACTATTTTTCTCTTGTTTCTTATAATCTGTAAAGAGACTGAGTGCAGGATCGAACTATAAAATAACGTTCTACAAAATAATTCCCAGTTTCAAAGACAAATCCGTACACCAGCAAATATATTGCTTGACGTGTATATCACAGTAACCTAAAAATGTAGTAGAAGTTTAACAATACTGCTACCATGCAAAAGGCGTACTTTATAATTTATAATCCGGGTACTCTTAGCGTACTCTCTAACAGATAGCAAGGCAACTTGGTTAAAGTTTACGGATGTAATTCTGTCATCTCTGTCACATCGTACAATTTCAAGGTGGGTTCATAGTTTCAGGCATGGTAGCGAATCCACGGAAGATGACCCTCGTTCTCGAAGACAGTTGTCTCCGTTTTTTGTGTAGCAAGTGGCTGTTGTGATGGTCCGGATTTATGAAGATGTTCGACACTCGGCGAAGATATTTATGTTGTCACGAGTATTGATTGGTCAGTTGTTAATGAAGAATTGTTTGCATCCCAGACAGGTTTTGCGCAAGATTTGTTCTACATTTGCTGACAGTCTTGGGTTCAAATCGCATACTCCCCAGATACCAAAAGAGTGACCATAGATGTTTGAATAAGACTGTAACGGGCGATGAAATATAGTTACTGAGCAAAGGACATACCTAAATGGTCATGTATTTTTAAGCCACACTGGTCACTACACTACATTAAAATCTCATCGGTCAATCCTACACATTATACTTCAAATTTATACTGAAGCTTTCATTCGAGCAACTTCGGCTATTTACCTCGAATCTATTTCGAAATGACCAATATGTTACACGACAAAATTAACCAAGACGTTGCGAATAGAAATGCAATTCTATGCATTTGCAACTTTTTGGTCAGTACTATAAAGTTACATTGTGGTCGTGAAGAATAGTTTCTTTTTTTGTTGGTCTTTATAGTACTTTTGATACATAATTGATATACACAGAGACAGTCAACCCGGGCTGACATGATCGGGTAACGAAACCGCGACTCATTGATTATTTGAATCTGACAAAAATAAATAAATTATTTAAATCAAATATACGTAACACCTTCCCCATACAATAAAAAGAAAGGTTTATATAATAAAACTTTCTTTTTACCACAAGCCAATTTACACCTGAGGTTAAAAAAACTCGTATAAATTACAGTGTATATAAGATATTGTTATACGCGGGAAAGAGCGTCTGCTATTATATTATCTTACTTGTCCATGTCCCACAATATGTCGTAAAAAAAAAATCACACTAGCACGGCAGAACTCACTTTTAGATAAATTAATTGTCAAACAGGCATCAGTGAGTCTGTGAAAGAATTTTCGAATAGTTGCTAGATCTTCTATCCAGGTGTCGTTGTAGATGATGACGTCATCTATATAGGCATCACAATTTTCTAGACCAGAGGTGATCATATTCACGAAACGTTGAAATGTACTTTCTTTATATTGATAAAGTCCATCTGGAGTCACAAATGCCGAGATTTCCTTTGCTATTTCCGTTTGTGGAATCTGCCAAAATCCTTTCAGTAGGTCAAATTTGGTGACATACTTGGCATTCCTGATTTTATCAATACAATCGTCAATTCTTGGTAATGGGAATGAATCTGTTTTTGTGACACTGTTCACCTTCCTATAATCAGTGCACATACGGAGAGTTTTATCTGGTTTAGGAACAAGTATGCATAATGAACTCCAATCACTTTTACTGGGCTCGATAAAATCATTCTCCAGCAAATATTGAATTTCCTTTTTTAAGTATTCCTGTTTGAGTGGATTCATCCTGTATGGATGTTGTTTAACACGTTTGGAATTTTCAATTTCAAAGTCATGAAAAATTTTGTTTGTCCTTGTAGGAATATCTGAAAATAAGTGCTCATAGTCAAATAATAACTGTTTCAGTTCATTTCTTTCTTGCACTTGTAAATGTGAAAGTTTCTGGTCTAGATTTTTCATAATTTTTGAATTAAAAAGATTCGTCATTTCAATATCAGTCATCATTTCAATATCAGTAGAACATAGCTATCTCTTTCAATATACTCTTTTAGCATGTTTATATGGCAGAGTTGTTTTTGTTTGCGCCTCCCAGGAGTATTTATGATGTAATTTAAGTCATTTATTTTCCTGTCAACTTTGTAGGGACCATAATATTTGGCCTGAAGAGGATTTTGTGGCATTGGTAAGAGAGCCAGGACTCTATCCCCAGGCTGAAAGCTCCTTTCCTTCAACCTTTTATCATATCTTGATTTCATTTTAGATTGAACAGAGTGCAGATTTGCTATTGCGACCTCACAAGCCTTTGCCAACTTGTATCTAAAATCAGAAACATAATCAAGAAGATTGATCACAGTATCTTCATTAGAAAGAAGTTTCTCTTTCAATAACTTCAATGGTCCATGCACAGTGTGTCCAAAAACCAGTTCAAAGGGACTGAAGCCTAAAGATTCTTGAACCGATTCTCTAACAGCAAACAATAGTAAATGAATGCCTTCATCCCAATCTTTATTAGTAACAAAACAATATGATCGAATCATATTTTTCAAAGTCTGATGGAATCTTTCTAATGCCCCTTGGCTCTCAGCGTGATAGGCAGAGGATTTGAATTGCTGAATTCATACATAACTTGCTGGAAAATTCCAGACATGAAGTTTGAACCTTGATCAGACTGAACAGATTTGGGAAGGTCGTACTGAGTAAAACACTTTATCAAAGCTTTTACTATTGTTTTAGATTTTATATTCCTCAACAGAATTGCCTCTAGAAACCTAGTTGACGCACGCATAATGGTCAACAGGTATTGGTTACCTGACTTATCTTGGGTAAGGGACCTACACAATCTACCATAATTCTACTAAATGGTTCGTCAAATACAGGAATAGGTTGTAGATGAGCCTTAGGTATTTTCTGATTGGGTTTACCTACCATATGACAAGTATGACAAGATCTACAGTATTTGGCAAACATCACTTTTGATTTTTGGCCAATAGAAGTGAGTCAAGATCTTGTGATAAGTTTTATTAATCCCTAAATGACCATCCAAAGGAGTTTCATGGGCCAGATTAAGTATTTCCTGTCTGTAAGGTTTTGGAACTACTATTTGATAGTTCACTGACCATTCATCACCAGCAGGTACCTCGGGAGGTCTCCATTTTCTCATAAGAATTCCATTTTTAATGAAATAACAGACAGGAACTTCAGTGGCTTCAGTCTCGCTTATGGCCCTTTGAAACAAACAGGAGATCACAGGATCTTTATCCTGTTCGACGACAAGTGACTGTCGTTTATCACCCTGATTAGAATAAAGAGAATGAGTTGTTAAAAGAGGATCACTATGATCAATACCTTCTGATTGATCCAAACAAGGAGCAAAAGTGACCTCATCAAAAGGGTGACCTATACACGTGTCAGCTAAAGGATTGTTGTCGTCATCAATATCATTATCAAGAGCTTTCTTTGCCATAGCTCTGGTAACTACACAAGCTTCAAATATATCATGAAATTCTTTTTCAATTGGATCAACTTTCTGATCCAAATTAGGCTTGTCAGTTACAAGTGGATTAATCACAACCTTGTCTCCATCTAAGTCGTTGCCTAGCAATAAATGAATGCCCTCTACAGGTAAAACAGAGACTGTTCCAATTGTCACAGGTCCTGACACTAAGTCTGATGACAAATTTACACAATGGAGAAGAACATTAATTAAGCCGTACTCTACTCCCTGAATAGGAAAACTTTCATTAAAAGAAGATTTCTCAGAAAAAGGCAAAGTACCTGACAATAAAAGACTCTGAGAAGCTCCTGTGTCCCTTAAAATTTTAATAGGGGTGGGATTGGCTGAATCACCCAAGAGTGATATAGAACCCTTGAATATGAATGGTTCATAATTCTCCATAATAAAATCAGACTGGGATTTATTAGACCCAACAAATGTATTGCTTTCAATACATGACCGTAACCTTGACCTCTTAGAAATAAGAGCATTTGGAACAGGTCTGTTTTGATTCTGATGCCTATTTTTGAATTTGTAAAATTCAGAAATAACGTGTCCTTTTTTTTTGCAATAGGTACACGTCGGAAGAGACAAGGATCTAGAATCAAGCTTCTCTGATGTTTGATTTTTGAAAGTTGTGCTAGTTTGAGTTTTAGAAGGGCTTGTATTAGGCGGAAATACTTTTCTGCCAGAAGATTGTTGAATAGAAGTCTTGTTAACAAAATGAACTTTATGTGTCAAAAAATATTCGTCAGCAGCTTGAGCAGCATTTTCCAAGGTTTCAATCTTATGCTCATCAAGATAAGACTTAACATCCCTATGGACACAGTTTTTGAACTCTTCAATTAATATAATTTGCTTGAGATTTTGATAATCTTGTTCGACTTTCTTGGCTAAGTACCATCTATCAAACAACTGTTCTTTTTCTCTAACAAATTCCACATGAGTTTGTCCAGCTTCTTTTCTGTAATTTCTGAATTTTTGCCGATAAGCTTCAGGGACTAACTCATAACCCCTTAGAATGCATCCTTTAACCACATCACAGTCACCACTTTGCTGAATGGACAGTGAAGTGTAAATCTCACTAGCCTTACCAGTAAGTACACATTGTAATATCTGATTCCAATTCTCTCTTGGCCACTTTAAATTTTCTGCAACTTTTTCAAAACGAATGAAATATTTGTCTACTTCTTTTTCTCTGAAAGGGAGCACTAATCTAATATTCCTTGATAAATCAAAATTTAAATTTGGATTTGAAGTATGATGGTGATTTTCACTTGCCAGCTCTAATTCTTTCATTTTAATTTGATATTCTCTCTCTCTCTCTCTCTCTCTCTCTCTCTCTCTCTCTCTCTCTCTCTCTCTCTCTCTCTCAATCCGCATCTGCTCTTTTTGTAATTCAGTTTGCCTCTCTCTCTCTCTCTCTCTCTCTCTCTCTCTCTCTCTCTCTCTCTCTCTCTCTCTCTCTCTCTCTCTCTCTCTCTCTCATTCCGCATCTGCTCTTTTTGTAATTCGATTTACCTTTCTTTCTCCTCTTTATCATATTGTGATTGTCTTTCTTTCTCCATTTTCTGATATTCCAGCTTCTTGAACTCTAATTCCATCTTGAATTTTAATTCTAATTCCTTCAGTTTAATGTCATAGTCTGATGCCGACTAACTGACCGAAATCAAAGCACTTTGGTCCAAAACATCCTTTTCTATCAAATATTGGACCAAAATCTTTTTGATATCTTGCTTCGTTTAAGAAACCTTGACTTCAGAATGATCATATTTTCTGGCAAGTTGAATCAACTCATCTTTTTTGAAAAGATCTAATTGCTCCTGGGTAGGATTAGAAAGAAATATTTCTACTTTATGTCATTTTAATACAAGCGTGTCAGTCTCACTAAAGATTTAAAATTTTCAAAACTAATGGAATTCAAATTTAAAACAAAAGTTTTCTGAGAAAAATTCTAGCCAAATTCCAATTTGTCTCAATTCCGGACGAGCCCCCAATTTCTATGTTACGTGCTTAGGCTCAAATAAGCAGCAAAATAGAAAGAAGTGAAAATAACAAGCTTGTTAAAATTTAACAAATAATTTATTGAGTACCACTATTTTCATAAAAGTCCAAAAATTAATCCAAAAAAAATTCACAATATAATCCACTAGTGGAATTGCAAGAGTCCTGATAATCAAATGTCCTAATAGTTCCCGGTTCAAATCTTGACGATGTAATCCAATATGGACGACGATGTCACGTGATGAAGTCAGTTTTAGTTTTATAATAATTCAAATGAGCACAAGTAATTTCTAGATAAATAACACAATAAATTCCTCTTGATCCCAAACGAATTGATGTGATTTACACTCAAACAATAAAACATATCTTTGTATTCCAATGCCCAGACTAACTACTGAACCATTAGTTTCTAAAACACAGCTATATACCAGCTCTCTCGTAAACAGGAAGGGGTCACGTGATTTTCTAGAAGGTCACAGAACAAACCCATGCTCGCAAAGTTACGTATACAGTATGATATAGAAAGATGTCCTTGGAATCAACCAAACATTTTTAAAAATAAGCTCTAATGTCCTTGGAATCAACCAATCATTTTAGAAGCTTGTTTACACTCTGAAGCAAGGTCAGAAAATCAGGTTAACATCTGTTCTTTACTTGTAGAGTGAAAAGTTCTAGAAAAATTTCCCAATGAATGAATTTTTAATCCAAAATTTCAAATTTGAATCTGACAAAAATAAATAAATTTTTTAAATCAAATATACGTAATTATATATATATATATATATATATATATATATATATATATATATATATATATATATATATATATATATATATATATATATATATATAATCGCGCTGAACAGAAAGAAAATATCATTGTTCTTTAGATTCTTGCCATTTTAACATAATATTTCCTTCATGACGAAAACGAACAATATATAATTATATTCATTCAGTGAGTACATCTATCATGCATCTCCTTATATTTCTACCTCAAGATTGTGATGACAATAGATAGCAAGATTGTGATGACAATAGATAACAAGATTGTGATGATAATAGATAACAAGCAGTCGACTTTGATCAATCTAGTTGCTGTGTCAAAGAAAAGAAAGGATAAAACAATAAGGGGATATAACATTTTCTTGACTAGTAGACCATATTGGAACATTATTATTGTTTATTTCAAACTGACAAGCGGTAAGAAAGAAAATTCAAACATCATCCATATGTTTTTATAAAGATAAATGGCATTGAAATATCGGTCGTTGTACATGCAGTAGGGGTAGAATAAGCAAGTGCATGTGGCAAATTAGATTTCCATTCAATTGTCTCCAACTGAATGAACACGATGATAAAATTAAATTTCCTTTTCCTCAAGTACAGCCAGGCAACAGTCTACTCAAAATGATTGTTGCACCATAAACGACAGCCCACCTCTGACCGAAAAAGGTTATTGTCCTGACGGATGGAACTGTCAGAATAACAGCCTGATATTTTCTTACAGGTTCTGGTCCGTAAATGAAAAGTATAAAGGACAACTTTGGGAATACCAGGCTGGCAATACATAACTTTGGGCGGCCTCATACAATCAGGGTTTACTGAAAAGAAAAGAAGAGATGATATATTCATTTCAATGTTTTGCAGTCTTCTCGTTTTCGACTAGTGTCGCAATAGTTGGAATAAATTACAATGAAAAAATTTCCACTATCATCTCTTTCCCATCCTGCAGCAAGTCGTATCCATAACGTTAAGCTATCGGTCAAACTTCTGTCTCAGATAAGTAAAAACAATTGAAATGCTCGTTCAAATTAATTTTAATATGCTTTTGCGTCACACGTATTTATTGAATTACAAAACACCGCAGTTTAATTTTTGTATATACAGTCAATGATATAGGAGCTGAAGATGTGTCAATTACCTAGTCAGATGAACTAACAACGACTTCTGATTGGTTAATACCCGGGATGCTGTGGATGATAAAATTTACAAAAATGTCTTACCTGGATGACGATATGATGTAACCATGGATAAAACTCAAAACAGATAAAACTTAACCTACTTGACATGCCGAGTGAATCATTTTCAATAGAATCAAATGAAACATGAATATTGTGTCAAAATATAGTTTTTTCTGATTGTAAAATTATGAGAAATAAGTAACGATAAAACAACTATGCACGTTAATTATATACAGAATTGTTTATTCGTTTTAATGAGATTACATTTGTGAACTATTGAGAAATTTATTAATCAAGACCAATTTCTACTTTTGTTTGTTTCTTTGATTAGGATTTTTAACGTAGCTTTAACAATGTATTAGTCATATCGCTACGATGTCTGCAGTGAAGCAGTTTATAGTTATGTCTAGCACCGGGACATCACGCCAAGGCATGTAGCATGATGTCTCACCAAGTCACATTATCCTGACATCAGACCGACCAGTCCTAACACTAATCTCAATGCTGAGTACCAAGCGAGGCAGCTGTTAGTAGCATTTTTTGTAAGTCTTTGGTATGACTCGGCCGGGGATCAAACCCACGACCTCCCGCTTCCGTGGCGGACGCTGTAATCACTAGACCACCGGAGCGGTCCAATATCTACTAACATAATCTGCTGATGTCAGGAGAGTGTTATAACTGCGTACATGTCAAATTCAGACTGATTGTATTGGAACGTTGTAAGTTTAAGCTATTGCGTAATCTGTGCTCACAATGCTCATGTACCTTGTTTGACCGTGATGTTCCTGATACAGTCGTTTTTAATTATTCAAGTATTCCCTTGCAACGTGCATACTTGCATTATACATTACAATCGGTTACAAGACATTTAATCTCTTCTTCACTCTAAAAAACAACACACGCGAGTTATATTCCATTCGTAATTCTATTACGCACGACAATTATGATATTATTTATTAGTTGGTAGTTTTTCCTTTGAAAAATATGTGCTTTTTATTTAATACAACTTTTTGGGAATGGCTCATATTTTTAGGTGAAATGTCAACAGATTACAATGTCTGCACAAACATAAAAGGTAGGATTGGCTTGGTTAACATTCGTATCACTGGTGCAATATCGCAAGAATGCCTAGTACATGTACAAAACGCCTATCTATCTATCTATCTATCTATCTATCTATCTATCTATCTATCTATCTATCTATCTGTCTGTCTGTCTGTCTGTCTGACTGATTGACTGTCTATCTATCTATCTATCTATCTATCTATCTATCTATCTATCTATCTATCTATCTATCTATCTATGTGTCTGTGTGTGGGGGTGGGTGGGAGGGGCGTGTTTCTACTACTGGGCAGACTGCGAGAATAGGTGATCATCCATAATTGTTACTGACATCTTCTGTTCAAGGTTATAACATCAAACTATCACAAAATTTTGGGAAATATCGAATTATACTGTAACTTTTCAGAACGAAAGTCTATACATTTTCCTTATTATTTGTTTACATGCTTGTTTGGGTGGGTGGGTGGAAGTTTTGTTGTTCTAGTTTTAATTATGTGTATTCAATTATTCATAGATTCGTCTTACTTCCCAAATCAGGAGGGGTTGCGGAAGAGCACACATCGTACAAGGCAACTAACATAATAAAGAGAACTGTTTTCATCGGCATCTTCATTCTGGAAATAAGAAAAATAAATTGAAAATCAGTTATAAAGAGATACCTTCGATCACAACAGCATATGACAATACATCACTTCGTTTTCTGAACATCAAATAAATATTTATATTAATTTACAATTCTTGTAAAAGCCTTAGAAATTTATAAATTTGTCAACTAAAGTGCAGCATGTAACGAAAGGTCATAGCTCATAAGGTTCACATATCAGTAAAAGTTCAGACCTTGAATACTTACCAATTGGAGAGTTATGGCAACATGAGATTCAAATACAGAATTCAAACACTCGTTCATTATATTCTCTACCTTTGCCGCTTAGTATTTCGGAAAGACGTGTCTTAAAAAGGTATGCTATCGCGCACCACATTAAAATTAAATTCACATTCCAGTGTTCAACGGACAATGGTGAAATCCAAGACTATCCAAATGCAAACACGGTACTGCCAGACAGCACATGTCCAGACATCAAAATCAGCGAACAATTAATTTTGCATTTTCTTTAATATGTCACAAACTGAACGAAGTGTGTCGAGCTGTTTTGAAAATTTAACTATTCTTAAATAAAACTGGCTCAAGTCGGAAATTAGAAGACGCAAGTAGGATAAACTAGAAGGGTTGGAACTAGCGGGGAATACGGACTGCTGTCTTCCCTTGTGCTATATTGTAATAGGTTAGACCCTGATTCATGGACGGATACTCCTAATTTGCTTTGTAACGAGCCCCTGTGATTAGATCGATAATTTTGGAAAGTGACAGTGACATTTTTCTAAATAAATCTATGGAAGACAATGGCACTTTAAAGCTGAACAAGAACAGCTCAGACAAAGTTTAATAATGAAATCCAACAGAACGATCAAAAGATTAAAATGCTAATTTTTGGCGCAATGATTTCAGACACAGGAAGATGGCAGCTAATGCTAATAGGGTCTCAGGGCTGCTGGATAAAGATGATTTAAAACATTAAAATGTTTACTGTTGTGTCAATGTAAATACTATGAGTGGATCACGTGACTGATCATACAAAAAATGAATGTTTACTACTGCGTCATTTATTTATGTTGGGGATCACGTCATATGCCAAACAACCAGGATTTGGGATGTTTTCATTTTCTGCTGTGACATATATCTAAATTTGACTGCGTGCCTTATACAGATATAGAAATGTATCAGCGTGATCCTTTTCACTTACAGTTTAAAAAGTCGTGCTATTATAAATATGCACCTGTGAGTTTTGTAAAACAAAATACAATTAGATTAGTCAATACTTGAATTTTTTATTTTTTATTTTTAAGCAAGATAATGATTCACACATGAATTTTATGACTGTAAAAAGGTACATCTATATATGGGCGAGACAAAGTGTGAATGTATCAGTGAAATGTGTTTGTGCTTCGTTTATGTATTGTACGTGCGCGAAAGTCAACCAAAAAAAAAAGAACTCTGCAATTTGTTTAATTTATTATTAGTTAGTATTAGTCCTAACTCTCAATATCTACAGTCGCCCTAAATTTCAAATGACAAGTGTTGTGATAACTGTCATTTTTTATAGAAGAATGTACACCTGTAATAGGAGACTGTACACTTTAATAAGAAACTGAACATTTGTACCCTGAGACTTTTCATGTGTAATATGAGTCTGTACATTTATAAAGGAGACTGTGTGTTTTGTAATATGAGACTGTACATTTATAAAGTAGACTGTGTATTTTGTAATATGAGACTGTACATTTATAAAGTAGAATGTGTATTTTGTAATATGAGACTGTACATTTATAAAGTAGACTGTGTATTTTGTAATATGAGACTGTACATTTATAAAGTAGACTGTGTATTTTGTAATATGAGACTGTACATTTATAAAGTAGACTGTGTATTTTTGTAATATGAGACTGTACATTTATAAAGGAGACTGTATTTTGTAATATGAGACTGTACATTTATAAAGGAGACTGTGTATTTTGTAATATGAGACTGTACATTTATAAAGTAGACTGTGTATTTTGTAATATGAGACTGTACATTTATAAAGGAGACTGTGTATTTTGTAATATGAGACTGTACATTTATAAAGGAGACTGTGTATTTTGTAATATAAGACTGTATATTTGTAATAAGAGACTTACATTTGTAATAAAAGACTATAAATATACAAAATAGGAGACTGTACATTTACTATAGGAGACCGTACATTTCAAATTGGAGACTGCACATTATAAAACCTGAAAAAATATTTTGCAGATTACGTCGTATTCCGTGTGAATTTCTCGTCAAGTTTTTAAATTAAGTTTTTGCCACCATTTCATTGATATTTGTTTGCAATAATGAATTCGTCGAATAAAGCGTATTTCATTCTTACTTCTTTATATATTTTAGAGTATTCAACGTGTTTCCCAAATTCCACTATGTGAACACAAGTTTACATTAAATTCAACGTTTTTTTTTTCATTTTTGTTCTGCTCAGTTATATGTATGATGCAAATAGGCTTGAAGATATCGTCATATGTTTTTAAAAAGAAAATTTCCGAGTGTAATGGTATTTTGATTTACATTTAGCTTAATTCTTTACTACATTTAGCTTGTTACGTTCTGAATTGTAAGTCAGTAACAAATACTTTTCAAATTATATGCCTTAGACAATTTGCATCATAGAAGGAAACACAGTATAGCTATTTCACTGACTCGTACTTAATAAACTTTGCCGAAGATATTGGATTACTTACAAGTAAAATAAACAGTAACAGTCTAGCCATTTAGCAGTGTATGCAAACGAATATGTAATAAATATATTCATGAGTATGAATGAATACAGTGCCTATTAACATTTTTTCTTTCAATTAAGCAACATTTAAAGATGTCCATGAAGAAGGTTTTACTTACGATTTCGACTTGTCCTGTTTCGTGATCGTGTACTTCTAAGTGACTTTTTTACACATATAAATATTATATACGTAGATAAAGCTGTTTTGTTGAGGGCATGGGGCGTACAATGGGGTTTATGATAGACTAATGATAATAAATTTTAAAATGTGACTCTTTTCCTAATGGTGATATTATTTCCTTTGGGTGCCTCAATTTTTTTGAAAAGTTGCTTTTGTTTAAAATTAATTATCAATAATATACGCCATTGTCACTTATTTTTTAACGAGATTTTACACACACATTCACACAAACATACACACATACACACACAACCAAATGCCCTGTGAAATGTTGCATGTCAACAACAGGATGTGTACGTGCCTTGGGCGATAAAAAAAAGTACGAACATGAATCCGTAATATAACGTAAGATTTCTCGAAAGAGCCATTATTAATATACGTAATCAATAGAATTGAAAAATACAAAATGTTTTGCGAAGGAACCAATTTGTTGAAAACTTTTTTTAATAAAGACCTTAGGCCCTAGTTTTAATTAAATGAACTTTTATTCCAGGAACTAGTATGTAGAGTTTAAAACGTACAACACTCTCTCTCTCTCTCTCTCTCTCTCTCTCTCTCTCTCTCTCTCTCTCTCTCTCTCTCTCTCTCTGTGTGTGTGATTTTGATTTTTAACGATGTCGGCAGTGTGGCAGCTTATATGATGTCTAGAACTGGGGCATGCTGCCACAGACATGTAGCATAATGTCTCACCTGGTCACATTATCCTAACACTAACCTCTTTATGCTGAATGACTAGCGAGGCAGCTGTTAGTACCATTTTAATGTCTTTGGTATACAGCAGGCCCGGGTTGGAACCTGCGATCTCCAGCTTTGCTATTCAACACTCTCCATACGTCAGTATCCCCAAATGTCTGTCAATTTGTATGTCTCTATCGTTCTGACTTTTATAATATATACGTCTAGGTCTTTCCAGGTCAAATTGTGATTGTTTATTAAATTTTATGTCTCACATTTGATGTTATGGCAGTAGAGAAATGCAGAGTCTATTGTAATGCTATATAGTACACCATACGAAAATGTTGGTTAAAATATTTACGGTATAACTTGGGCAGATTACTTAGGCATATTTCTCTAATTCATCTTTATGATTGGTCTTACCCCAAGGCACAAAGACATCCTAGTGTTGACAAAGAAAATATTTCACCTAGTTTCAGCAGAGACAAGGTACAAGTTAGAACTTTATGAAATGTCAGAAGTTTGTAATCTCATCCACGACACAGCTCCAACCCATCCCTTACGATTTAATTACAATCTACGCAATAAAGCTAGGCAAGGATGAGCTATTGTACCAACGCGGCATAAAAAGCTGTACATACATACACAAAAACAATGCAGATCAATCGCCCTGGTGGCCTAAGTGGTTAGAACGTCCGCCTCGCATGCGGAAGATCGCGGATACTAACCCCGGCCGAGTCATACTAAAGACTTATCAAAGTGGATACCAGCTCGGCGGTCAGCATCAAGAGGTTACTGTGGGTCTGGTGTAAGAATAATATGATTAGGTGAGACATGATGCCCCAGTGCAAGCGATATGAATGATATATTGTCTAACCTATGTTAAACTTCCAAATAACAGACACACACACACAGACAGACATACACACCAGTCAGGATGAAATGCTCATCATATCCTCGTAGCTTATGGACAATCACTTTAATTAAATCTGGATCCTTAAAACTTAAGTTTCAATCCGCGTGAGCAGCTCCTCGATATTGATCAGTGATGTGGTAGGCTTCTCTTGCTTTGTAATTATGTGGTTTAGTATACTCTTCGCAGAGGTGTCACCGCTGTGTTGACTTGTGCTGTCGCGTTTGTTATTGGGTAAGTGAAATGATCGGTGCTGACCTTTTTCATATGACTTGAATGCGTGTAACGGACGTCTCGGTCGTCAAGCGCTATTAGTACAATATCGCACAAGCCCTGGTCAGAGGTATTGCGCAACTTGGAAAAACAACACTCGGAACCGCCTCCCGCTAATTCTCGTTATCTAAAGGATGACCTCTACGGTGTAATTTGCCCGGTTAAAATGGATATGGTAATCTGAGATGGTATCTTGAACAAAGACAACACACGAGCCCCCGTAAAGATAAAATAAGAATTTAATGAACATACAATCAAGAGAAGAATGACACAGTAAATTACACTTTTCTTTCCTTCTGACTATTCTTCGTTCAGAAGCAATTCAAAACCGAAGCTTTAAAATAATGGATACGTTAATTAAAAATTCAAACACTAATAAAATAGATGAATTTAGCCGTTAATAACTGACAGTAAATTTCATCATGAAATCGAGTGTTCATTAACATTGGACTGTTGGGTGATTCACAATGACCTTGTTTGTCGACTGTTTTTTTTTCTTCTGCGTGCGTCACGACTTTAATTTGCCCTTTGATTGAAAGGGGAATTCCACAACTCTGACTTCTGACTTCTTTTCCCTCCTTTTGCTTGACTTCCTCGCTATTTCTCACTCTTTCATCAAACAAACTATTTTCCTTTGAAAAGAAAAGGGTAAAACGCCCTAAGTATCTTGTTATGCTTTAAGAGTTGAGATTGTCCGTCCGTCTTTCTGGTTCGAACAATCAGATCTTACTATCAGTGTTTACTTTTATACGGCTAGTAAATACTACACAAGTCTTCAGATCAATAGAGCTATAATGCTAATTATCGACATCAGAATTTAGATAAGTCACATATATTAACGTAAATCATTATGTAAAGTGAGGCAATGTATCGCACCCCACAATCCATATTCACTAATATGATAAATTCAAAATTAATGTAGCACTTTCCAATCATAAATGTACACAGCGGGTTTTCTACACCACCCATTAACCTACCTAAGTATATAAGGTGAAAATGCTAATTTAGAATTCAAACGTACATTATTAAATCAATGTAATACCGAACTATCAAAAATATGAACACATCATGCATCTGTAACGAAGAAACATCATAAAAAAGTACGTTATTAAATCAATGTAATACCGAACTATTCGTATCATAGTATCAATGCATCATGCATCTGTAACAAAGAAAACATCACATAAATTACATCATGATAAAGGTGAATTTGAGTTAAATACCTTGTGTTGTTTGGCGTCTTACAATCGTCCCACATTCAGTTTAACCTGGAACCACAATTTTTTTTTACGAACGACTTTCTTGCAAAAAACGCTCGGAGTCCTGGTAATTACTTCTACCTTCGGTTCTCTCTTGCAGAGAAATTTTCAGACTGCTAGAATTCATGTGGTTTGGAGTATATATTCTCTTCAATATTGGGATCGACCCAACCCTCTGATTCCATATTTGACCAATCGAAATAAATGCTATTCCTACAGACATATGGAAAACCGTCTATCAAGATGCCAAACAAATGCCACCTGGGGTCGAAATATCACCCTACCATTTGTTTCCAATCACTTTGACAGCTATACGTGATAATTTTCCATCTCTCAGGCCTGTCATACACCAAGTTCGGTTCTACTATCAATATTCTAACAGCATGAACCAGTTAAGTAAACATTCCTTCGTCCAAACTCTACTCCGAGACAGTTAATTGTCGGCTAGACTAAGAATTAATTAATGAATTTCACTGGCGAAAAAATTGGCACTTGACATTACCCCCTTGCTAAGAGTAAAATCGTTATTTTTACTCTCCCTAATTTTCCGGTGAACTATTCTGCTCCCGTTACATGTCCTTAGGTGACCTATCCACCTCAGACATCCCTAACCGACTTAAACAATCTGCTTCCACATTATCCCTACCTTTGATGTACCGCACTTGAATCTGATACTGCTGTAGAAACAGTAACCATCTCATTAATCGACCGTTAGTTAATTTCGCCTGGGCCAAATACGCCAGCGGTTGATGATCTGTTTCCAAAGTAAACTTCCTACCATACAGATAACGTTGGAACTTAGTTATTCCAAAGATAATCGCGAAACATTCTTTCTCAGACACTGAATAGTTAATTTCCGCATTTGACAGTTTCCTACTCCCATACGCAACTGGGAATAAGCTTCCCTCGTGTTTTTGCAATAACACTGCACCTAAACCTCTATCACAAGCATCTGTCCTCAAAACAAAAAAAAAATCCCGTGTCACGTCAGGCAATTTAACTATGACGTCTGACGTCAGTCTGTCTTTTAGCGTCTGAAATGCGCGTTCACATGCGTCTGTCCATACTACTTTGCTCGGCGCTTTTTTCCGAGTCAAGTCAGTCAATGGACTCGCAATAGCACTAAAATTTGCGACATATCTCCTATAGTACCCTGCCAAACCTAAAAAAGATCTAACTTCGGTCTTAGTAGTCGGTCGTAATGCGTCCCTAAGTTGTTTGACCTTTGAACTCTCTGGGGTTAATGTGTCCTCGCTGAGGGTATGTCCTAGGTAGTCTAATTGTCTGAACCCTATATGGCACTTCGATGGTCGTGCGGTCAGTCCGGTTTGTCGTAGTCGTTCTAAGACGTTTTTCAGCAAAAGTATGTGTTCTTCCCATGTAGCTGTAGCTAATAGAAGATCGTCCATGAAGTTGGAAACTCCCATCCCCCGCAATGGTTCAAGGAATTTCCGCATCATACGGGTGAAGACACTGGGCGCAATCTGCACCCCGAATGGCATGACTACCCACTGGTAAGTCCCATCTGGAGTTGCAAAGGCTTGCTTTGCTCTGTCTTCACTACGGACTGGAATTTGCCAGCATCCTTTGGACAGATCAATCTTTGAAAAATATTTTGCATGGGTTACTCCTGCGAAAATAGACTCAGGGTCAGGTAAAAGTTCTACCTGGAATTCTGTGATTCGGTTTAACTTTCGGTAATCGACACAAAATCTCTGTGTCCCATCCTTCTTCTGGACCAGTACAACGGGGGAGCTATATGCTAACTCGCTTGGTTCGATAATACCTAAGTCTAACATAGTTTCAACTTCCTTGCCGACCGCTTCTAACTTCGCGTACGGCAACGGATATGGTTTTAACTTCACTGGGTTCTCGTCCAGCAGCTTCAAAGAGAACTCCTCCAGCTCTGTCTTTCCAGGTTTCAGTCGCGATACCGTACAAGGCACGAATCAATTTGATGGGAAGATGAGACTGAAGGGACGTCATGTTGACGATGTATGAGACAAGGTCAAAGTGACCCAAGGTTTTTATAGATTTTTTTAGTGCTTCATATGGTTATGTCGACGACGAGGACGTGTACACGACAGGTCCTCCGTCTTGACACCAGTCGTGAAACAAATCGGTACGAAATCGCAAATAATCAGGGGTAGTGGGTTTTAAATCCACGAGTAAATAGGCGTTTGGCGATTGAGTGCCATCATCGTACGCATGAGTCAGCCAAGGTGTTCCTAACTGTTTGGCTAAGACTTGCACTTGTGATTTATCTCGAGGACTTTTAAACAAGACCACGTAATGAGCATTGAGACTAATGGTACGATGGGCTTTACTTTGTTGAAATAAATTTTGTGTAATGTAAATGACACTGGCATTACGATGATGCCCTTTACGTGTAAAGCACAGTTTAATTTCTTCTTCGTCTTCTCCTAACATGTCGTCAAAAATGACCCAATGAGTTTGACTAGGGTCAGACACGATCCCCTCGTCATCTTTAGGAATGCATTCCACAAACACAATGGCATCACCTTGACTTTCTTGCAAGAGGCTGTATGACGATTGCCACTCTTTGTAACACCGCACGATGCGCTGAGGTGGACGATTGATCAAATGATGTTTATGTTCGATCAAACGTTTGACAAATTCGGTTTTGCCTGAACAGCTCGGTCCAGCAATTAACATGTTAAAAGGATGACGAAGATACAAGGCTTCCCAACTAGCATGATCTAAGTGTTCGTCAATGACTTTGAATGTCGAGGAGGAAGGAGTAGTAGAAATAGTAGAGTGAGCCATAGTCATGTAGGGTATGACACTATTGACACAAAAAACAGACAAGACAAGAGGTTTTTATACTTTTTTCAAGACACGTTTATTTCAATGCAACACGAAAGACAAAAATACATAATAGCCAAATGGATAAATACAGGAATAAAATACACAGGGAAACGATCAAAGTGGCATATAAACAAGTCACTGTACAACATGGTTTGGGTAACGAAGGTGTCCTAGAGGTAGTGTGTAATGTTCTTATAGTCCCCTCTACATGGGGTATAGTCACATAGGTGTCTTCTCGAAAGGGTCTTTGTGAGGGAATGTCAATGACGGTTCTGTCTTGAACAGAGGGATAGTCCTGGGTGACAGATTCTTTTTCTTCTTCTTCTGGTACTGTCACTAACACAGGTTTAAAAGTGACTTTTTTCACTCGACGATGAATTTTACGAACACAACGCTTGGGCATAATGGGATGCTTCGTTTGTCCAAGCCTCAAAATCCCAACTTTTCCAGTCACGTACATCTGTCCAATGAGGGTGTAAATAACAAGCTACACACACATCTTCGTACACCGCTTCCGTACGTAAAAGTTGAAGAATCTTTTTTGCCTGTAGAGGCCGAGACGTATCCAGATGAAAGCGTAAGGCTTTGAACAGAATGAGTCTCTCGTGGACATTTAAAGGAGTCACCATACTGTCTTTTTTTGGTAGGTAGTGTTAGTAAAGTGTCCACAAGGAATCGGCAGGTAAACGAAATCCCAGAAAGCAAGTCACTAAAACACACACTACACGTCGACCCCAATTCATAGGGCACAGTTCTTGCAATAAGTGTTCGTAATCCTTTACCGTGTGAATCTTCTCATTGATATCCTTCCATGGAATCTATTTGATCACCAGTGATAAAGGTTGTGGCATGGTCGTTCTCTTTTATACTTCTTTTTTGTCGAAGACCATCAGTGTATATTCTGCACAGAATCAAATCTTTTCCAAAAGCGAAAGTGATTAATATAACGTGTAATTTCGTCCCACTGCCATTCAGGGTAACAGTTAAGAAGGATCAAAACATCTTCAGATGTAAACGTACTAAATTGGAAACAGAGCAAAAAAATACCCTTGATCCAGAGAAATCTAACTTGTTGGTTAATTTTTGTCACTTTCCTCTTGTGAATTTCACGACACAAAAGTTCTACAGTCACCCCTTGAGATTTTTCTTTAGCAAGGCCCTGCCAAACGTCCTTGTAGATCTTCTCTTGCAATTTGTGGGGTAATCCTTGAATATTATGTTTTAGAGAGGGTTTATATACTGGTCTAGGTTTGTTCAACGACATGAAGTAGTAATGTCACTACTAATCACTAGGTCCTACTAAAGGTAGGTATTGACAATTCGGAGACCATCGAGCATGTTCCAGGTAAGCGGAATCTTTATGTTCCCACTCGTAAATGGACACACCACAACTGAAGCACTTAACTTTATCCCCTTCGCCTAAGTAGAAAAATCCGGCTCTGGCTAATTCTTCAGGAGTTGGTCCAGGCGGATATTTTGGCCATTTATCTTTGAAGGTTTGGAATCGACTTTTAAAGTGACAGTATTCAGGCAAACTTGTCGGGAACGAATATTCGACTCTCCTCACTTCAGTTCGATGTAGGTACGGTGAAATTCCTAGGAGTCCACGATAACGTGTGGCACCGCTTTCGCATCCCTCAGGTTTGACACGCACAGCATCACTTTCCAGGGTAGATATAGGGGTAGTAGTCATAGCAAATTTCCCACGATATCCTGCTGAATCGCTAAGGTCACAGCGCCTGGCATCACTACAATCGCAAGATTTAGCATCGCACTCCACTTGAGAATTCCCAAATTTGAATGATGTCTGTTTAAATGGATTCATCTTCTTTTCGCTTGGTCGATGTAGTGACAAATGAACTATTGGTCTTGGACGATGTCCCTTTTTATATGCTGCCCAATTTCGACGTGACCGTACGGTAGAGTGAAGTGACTGGAAAGTCGTACTCTTTTTTGGTACACGATTTGATAGACTTTTTCCAAAGGTCGGCTAACGATTTGATGTGTGGGTAAACGGACAATCTTGTGCGGTTCGTGGGTAGTCACTTTAAACGTTTCATTCTGTCCAGACTGTAAGGCTTCTTGAAGCACGTCAAAGTTCACCACTCGACTGGTGCGATAATTGAGAGTCAATCCTTTCACTTTACATTCGGTGTGCATTTCTCCTTGGGGGTCTCGGTATTCGTAGCCGTAATTTTTAGGCCCGCCACTTGCAAAACATAGAATCTTGTCGTCGGGATGTTCATCGGTCCAGGCTCCTAAACGGTCTCATTCGATGACAGGGTTACACTGGTTCGGTCGATGAATGTAGATGCAACTGTCCGTGTCAAAATACAGCACACAATCTCCTAACAGTTCTAACACTTCGTACAATTTTAAGCGAGCGTGGGCTGTCACGTAAGCCTCAATGATGACATTGCCAAATTTGTCGGCTTCTACAAAGTCTAGTTCTTCTTCGTAATTGACTAAGATCAAGTCCTCACGAATGACGTCCACGTGTTTGATGACTTTGGTTTTGTCGTAAATCATCTGGAAGTAGCGAGAAGGTTCAGACAAATACTCTGTCTTGGGTAAAGACGGCCGTTGTGCCATTTTACCCCACAAGCAATTGAGCATCACTTTGGCAAACGATCGCCTTCCTTCGTTTTTCTCGATGTGGTCTAAAGTGATGCCTTCCTGCTCCCAATATTTTTCTTTGAATATCTTTTGGTCTTCGGGAGTGTGACACCAGGAAGGATAGCCACTAGCTTCTTGTTTTAGTTTTAAAAAGGCATCCACGTAGTCTGCAAAAATACCTTTCTGTGTCTCGTCACCCTTGCGGTATTGTTGTGTCTTGGAAAAGTGGTAAATTTCGTACACTTCTAACAGTTGGTATCCCAGGTCCAGTGCTTTAAACAATTCCACGCTCACCCACGTTCCTGTCAAGGCGCGTTCTTCCTGGCTGTGCTGACAAGGTTGATCTTGGTTGCACATTTCGGCACATGTGCGACACAAAGGAAACATCAGTTTTCCTTGGCAATGGTGAGGTAAAACGGGATGGTACAAGTCTGTGGGAGGTAAGACTTTACACTTGATCAATCCTTCGTACTGTCGAATGTGGTCCATGTCAATGTGTTCTGTCATCAATTTTGGATGTCCTACGGGAAAGTGACAATATTTGCAGACGTAAGGATACAGCGAACACACGTCCAAGTATTTGATTTCTTCTCCTTTCTCCTCGTCCACCTGGTACAGCAAACAAGTGGAATTCGTTCGTCCTCCGTACAAACTATCCCGGGGGTTCAGGGGGTTCACCAACTTGTAACTTTCTACGATGCGTTTAAACTCGGGATCGGTTTTCAAACGCTGATCGTACTCGTGTTCCCACATTTCCACTACCTGGTATCCTTGCTGTTCTAACTTCAAACGTCGCTGACAAGTAGTCTGGTACAAATCTTCCATAGTCCGTTGTAAAAACTGATTTTTAGTGTCACGCTAAGGGTAGCACAGGGGACATCCGTGAAATAAGCATCCGTTAAACTCGTACACGATCTGAGGGTTTTCTAAGTCCCAACCATCCATCGAATACGTTCCAATGGTCTTTTCGCCTCCTCCGTTGCGAGCGTGTTGGATCCATTTGTCTTCCTTGTCGCACAAAATAATGGAGCCAGCGTAGGGCTTTGACCGAGTATTGACGTTTGACAAAATTTGTCGTTTGAGGACTGATGACAGCTAGAGTATTTTCAGGCATAAAGCGTTTTCGGTACACTAAGGAACATGCTTTGGCAATGGTACAAGCTTCTTTCAAAGGATCGATCCCTCCGTACTCCATGAACAATTCTCGAAATTGTCCACAGCAACGTCGTAAAATGTCCACGTCAGATCGACAGTACTTTAACATTTCTTCTTGAAAATCAAAGGGGTCCGAGGCGTGAGTCTGGTACCAAGCATGGAAAGCTTCTCGTTGTTCGGCGCATGTTATCGGGGTCGTAATAGTGAGCCTCAGGCAAATGAGGTAGAACTGCATGTTGATTGGTTTCGGTATTAAAAAAGTGTGGAAAATAACCTTTAGCCAATTCTGTCATTCCAAACGTTTTAGGCATACGACTCAAAGGCATGGCCAAGTAACACATTGAATCTTTAAACTGTACTTGTCCTACTTGCATAGAAATGATTTTGGCTCCGTTTAAAGTGACTTGAGGTCGTTCGGTACTTTGTTCCGCATAGTATCTGAGCAGAAATTGCCCATCGTATCCCGAGAAATTGTGAGCCATGACTGTGGCATGGCGATGACAATTGCCGTAACGTTCGATGTCTTCTGGACTTCACGTCTCGTCGATGGGGTTAAGGATCCATTGGGCAAACTTGGCTAACGTGTTTGACCCTCGAAAGATTTTTTCACGTCCTCCAGGAATCTTGCTGCAGTAAGGGCAATAACTAAAGATAGGTTCTTGGATGCACTTCTCGCAAGCACGATGAGCCACGCAGAAACTGGGAATGTGAATACCAGTTTCTTGCATGCATTCGAAATCAAAAAAGATAAAATTTCCTTTCTTCTGGGTATCTTCTGGTTGGGGTTGATATTTTTGAATGAAGCATTCGTGTTCCAAATCCACGATTTGGCGACAAATGTGACATCGTTTCTTTCCTCGACAAACGTGAAACTTATCACTATTGGTACGTATGTCTTGTCCACAAGTAGGGCACAATCTCAGCAGTTGACAAACACTTTTCTGCTGTGAACCTCGCATCTTCAAATGTTGTTGGTAACAGGTAGGACTGACAAAAGTGCGCTGACACACAGGGCAATGCACTCTTTCTTGTCCTTTGTCCAGACAAGGTTGTGAGGCCAAACATCCCTCACATTTCGATCCACAATGTTTGTGTTGTTCTCGATTGTTATAACCATAATCACATTTTTCACAGTAGTAACTGTATCCCTGGAATGCAGTGATACTGGTAATGGTATCAAAATGACCATCGTGATGATAGACGTGAATGTATTTTCCGTCTTTGAAATCGTGGCCTCGAAACAAAAGAGGTCCACGCACGTCTTGAGGGTGTACTTTCAAAGTGTAATGTGGAGACAAGACGTCTTGCAACTTTTGCATTTCTGGAATACCACAAGGAGTGTCTTTGGATATCCCCGCTTGCTGTAACAGGAGTTCTGCTTCACTTCTTTGTTTGGCTCGGTCCGATTGTTGAATAGTTTTCCAAGCTCGTTTCCATTCTATCGTCTCGTTCTTGTTGGCATACGTTCGTCCCACGACGATGGCACGGGCTAAACACATCTGGTCTTGAGGATTGTTAATTTGGACGAGGCTTCGCTTCATGCTGCGAAGGCTGTTCACCAATAACACTTTTTTGCATCGTCCGGTCCCCTGGGGAAGACACACGTGGGTCATAAACAGTGTGGCTTTTCCATCGGTGATGTGAAACTTGTCGTTGGATTGTTGCACATGTTGAATTTTGTCGATGACTTTGGAAGGTGTTAATTCTGATGGGCTAGTAAACTCGATCCAAACGGGAGACTTTAAATTATCGTGATGAATAGAAAGTCTCAAGCGATCGTCTTCTTTGGCTTGACACTGCTGTTTCAGTGCAGTTAACATAGAATCCCACACCTCAGTAATGAACCCTTCTGTATTCTCCAAAGGTACATTGGACTTGAAATCTTTAAACTTTACGGCAAACGTGTAAGCCGTTGTTCTAAATTTTCGAGAGGAACGCTTTTCCGTCTCTCGAATGTGATAGTAATTTTCAAGGTTTACTAAAGGTGGTGCACTTTGCTTGGACGTCGATTGTCTGGGTAAAAATTCGGGTTCACTCATGTCATCTTCAAAATCACTGGCATGAATTTGAGCCAAGACTTCAGATACTGTACTAGGCGATACATTACGTTTCTGTCTCTTACTGTCTTTTCCTTTCTCCACAACATGATGCGGCCTTTTCATCTTGTCTGCAAAAAGTCAAATGACTACCTTTTAAAGACCATAACTCCTATATATTCATGTCCGATCCGTGCATATATAAAGGGTCAGTGTCTAACCTTTCAGTATTCATTTCACTCTCACATTGACCAGAACGATGGAAGAACCTACACAAGTGGAACTTCTCATCAGAGCTTTACGTGGGGTCATACGAAAGTTTTCTTCAGACCAGCCTACGGCCTACTCTCCCTCCTATCGAGATAAAAGTCAAGATACTTGCTATATCTGTAAGAAGAAAGGACATTGGGCTACAGAATGTTCAGATCGTGACAAAAACAGAAAAGGTACCAATAGAGACAAAAGTCAAGATACCTGTTATTATTGTAAAGAGAAAGGACACTGGTCTCCAAACTGCCCTAAGAAACAACAGGAACAGGAGGAGGGGGAAAGAAATTCTGAACAGGAGGAAGAGGAGGAAGAGGTACCCTCCCCCAAGGAAGAACCCCGACACGTTCACAAAAACAAGAAAAGAAGACAAAACGAAAGTGAAGAGGAAGAAGAAAAAGCTGTGACAGTAAAGAAAATGAAAAAACAGAAAGAGTGAAACAGAAGAAAACCTATGAACTTTTTAAAAGTGGTATTGTGTTATGTTATGTTGTGATCTTGAATTGTAACATTTGTACTAGAATACAACAGAGAGAAAAAAACGTAAGTGTCTCTTGGTTTTGATTTGATAGAATAATCACCTACGCTCACACATTCATTCACTCACACATACATCATGGGTTTTAAAAAAATAATAAAAAGGACATTTGAGTTTTCATTGAAATAGGCAATTGAAATAGTATTTCTTTTCGAAATAATTGGAGTGGCCCTGAAAAGGACCGTTGGTGTTTTGTGTGTTTAAAACAAAACAAACTCAGAAACGGGACGAAATCCTCTTCAGCTGACTTAAGCCTTTGCCACGGCCAAGGCCTACTTCGGGACTGGTGGTTCCTGTCAATGATTTGGTAGAAATCACTAACGGTGGTATGGCAGACGTAGTCACAGAGAGATCGGGTTGTTTCGCTCGAGAAGGTCTTTTTCTCTTCGGTCGTGATAAAGAAGTCTGATACATTTGTTTCAGACTCCTTAACTCTGCTAAAATATCTAAAAGTACCGTCGTGACCGTTTGATTTTCACTATTCTCTTTCTGTCCTTAGTCTTCATTCTTCTCTGTTGTTGCTGTTGCTACTGTTTCTTCCTGGTGTTTCCTTCTTGCTTCTTCTTCCTGCTGTTGAATAAGAAAAGCTTGTTCTTCTAATTTCTGTTGTTGTAAAAATCGCTCCAATTCTTCTTTTTGTCTTTGCTTAAAATCATCGACGTGTACATAAGAAGAAGCAGAAGGCAACGAAGGTTCCGGAATAAATTCTTGTGATGTTAAAAAATCCACAATATCCCAGTTAAAATCAACTTCTTCTGGCTGTAGATTTGTCATGACTTTAGTAGTCACTGTTGGCCCATGACTTGCTGTCTCTACTCCTAGCTCACCCCAATTCATCGTCTTCTTAGTGTCCGCCATTATTGACAACTCTGTCTTATCGATTGACTGCGCACAGGCGCTAGTACCTCTATATAGAAAAGGTGACGTCACAGACTGCTCTCTTCCGATTGGATGGCTGTGACTGACTTTTGTAACGCACGTTTGGATTGGTCGATACACTCAATCCGTTTCGATCCGCTCTTCCCCTATAAATAACCGCAGTTCACGGCATTCACTTCACCTGTTTCTCATCACAAGATGTGAACTAACGTTGAATCTTCTACCCTTATTTCTACCATGCTGTTTCGGACTGACATACCCATGTATGTCAGATCATCATGGAGTGTCATTCATATGACGGAGACAGCCTTTCGGAAGAGAAGGGTATACGTAGAAAGACAAGGTTGCTTAAAGAGAGTTCTCTTCTATGGACCCACAGTAAGGAGAAGTTTAAGGAAGAGAAGAAGATCTGTGAGATGTCCTCTGTGTTAACAAGATACTGTTAACAATACACATAACGGTCCTTTTCAGGGCCACTCATAGGTCTCGAAAAGATAGTAGCTTTCTTTGCCGCCATTATTTCCCTTGTCCCTATATAGGCCCACCCTGTTCCATTTCCCTTGATGTTATACAGGCGCACCATGTTCCATTTCCCTTGACGCTATACAGGCCCACCATGTTCCATTTCCCTTGACGCTATACAGACCCACCATGTTAAATTTCCGTTAACGCTATACAGACCCACCATGTTAAATTTCCCTTGACGCTATAGTGCCCCAAGCTGTTTTGACTGGATTTTCCCTTGACGCTATATCGCCCCCCATCACTAAATTTAATCGTATTTGAAATTTTTTTTCTCTTGTTTCTTATAATCTGTAAATAGATTGAGTGCAGGATCGAAATATAAAATAACTTTGTATAAAATAATTCCCAGTTTCAAAAACAAATCTGTACACCAGCAAATATATTCCTAGACGTAACCTGTATATCTCTCTCTCTCTCTCTCTCTCTCTCTCTCTCTCTCTCTCTCTCTCTCTCTCTCTCTCTCTCTCTCTATATATATATATATATATATATATATATATATATATATATAGATATATATATATAGAGTAATATATATATATATATATATAGAGAGAGAGAGTAATATATATATATATATATATATATATATATATATATATATATATATATATATATATATATATATATATATATATATATATATATATATATATATATATATATATATATATATTTATATATATTACAGTAACCTAAAAATGTAGTAGAAGTTTAACAATACTGCTACCATGCAAAAGGCGTACTTTAAAATCCGGGTACTCTTAGCATACCTCTGACAGATAGCAATGCCACTTGGTTAAAGTTTACGGATGTAATTCTGTCATCTCTGTCACATCGTACAATTTCAAGGTGATTTCATAGTTTCAGGCATGTTAGCGAATCCACGGAAGATGACCCTCGTTCTCGAAGACAGTTGTCCGCGTTTTTTGTGTAGCAAGTGGCTGTTGTGATGGTCCGGATTTATGAAGATGTTCGACACACGGCGAAGATATTTATGTTGTCACGAGTATTGATTGGTCAGTTGTTAATGAAGAATTGTTTGCATCCCAGACAGGTTTTGCGCAAGATGTGTTCTACATTTGCTGACAGTCTTGGGTTCAAATCGCATACTCCCCAGATACCAAAAGAGTGACCATAGACGTTTGAATAAGACTGTAACGGGCGATGAAATATGGTTACTGAGCAAAGGACATACCTAAATGGTCATGTATTTAAGCCACACTGGTCACTACACTACATTAAAATCTCATCGGTCAATCCTACACATCATACCTCAAATTTATACTGAAGCTTTCATTCGAACAACTTCGACTACTTACCACGAAACTATTTCGACCGAGACGTTGCGAATAGAAATGCAGTTCGATGCATTTGCAACTTTTTGGTCAGTCCTATAAAGTTACATCGTGGTCGTGAAGAATAGCTTCTTTTTTTTGTTGGTCTTTATAGCACTTTTGATACATAATTGATGTACACAGAGACAGTCAACCCAGGCTGGCATGATCGGGTAGCGAAACCACGACTCATTGATTATTAATCGGAGGTTCTACCAACTAAACTACCACAGCTACATCGGAAAAAAATAATAAACATGGTATGAATATAGTGTAGTTGTTTTGTAAATTGTTACGCCATTGTACATCTCAGTCTTACTTTCAGAAGAAACAAAACAACAACAACAAAGTGGTCTGAATGTGGTCACTAACGTTGGTCAATAACCTCGGCTTTACAACGTCATGTTTAATCTGTCACTTCAGAATGAACCTGTACATTTTGGACAATATTTGGTGAAGTTAAACATTTTACTTCTTAATTCTTGTGGCAATTATTTAAACAATTGTAGGTATTTGGTATTTTTTTTAAAGAAATAATCTAGGTGCTGCTCGGAATCATATTTTTGGCAATGTATGAATTCTGCTGCTTTCAGTTTAAATCGAAAAACTACGTGGTCTATTGACCAAAGCGAGGATATAAACCTTTAGCAATAGCGAGTCTTAGTTTCCATAATACAAAATAGAAATATCTGTTTTAAAACATAACCTGCATTCATTTTATCTGATTTGTTTATATTTTTGTTGACAATTCGTGTATGACTGACTGACTGACTGACTGACTGACTTTATTTCCTCTTCAGTAGAGATTACATCAGATTAATCAAATTCAGGATAATACAAAATCATGAAATACAACACAAAAGAATATAATTGAAACAAATTGGAAACGTATACCAGTGTAATTATCAATGTAGTTCTTTCTACATGACATATATGTTTATGCATACATACATACACACACACACACACACACATATATATATATATATATATATATATATATATATATATATATATATATATATATATATATATATATATATATATATATATATATATATATATGTACACACATACACATACATATATATTTACACACCTAAACACATATTTACACATACATATATACACACATATACACACATTTATACATATATATGAGGAACAGCATGAAATCCTTCTCAAAGGAATAAAGATAGCAAAAGGTGACACTCGTATATTATATGAGCCAGAGAGCATTATATCTCCGTGATCTGTAATACATCAAAATTGCGGAATTTGACAACAGCAGAATATTTGTTTTTGTTTGTTTTTTTTCAAATTAATTTATTTATTTATCTAAATTAACTACTTATTATTGCTGTTATGTTATGACATGTTGGTTGAGAGTAGGGAATGCATTTTATTGTAAAATGAGGTTATGCTTTTTGCCGTTACCAACATGAGTTTATCCCATACATCATCGTCGATAGACGACAAGCAATCTACTCTGCTTCCAAGAAGTGTCTCCAATAGTATATCGTCTTCTTGATTAAATAAATTAACCCCGTCTCTCACCTCTAAAGTGTCAATCACCCTCTCAAAGAAGACGTTTCGTTCTTCAAGGAGCTTTTCACAACCTAAGATAAGATGTTTCGCTCTGTCGTCAGTCTCTTTTCCACAGAGTTTACATATCATAACTTTTCCAACAGGCATGATATATAGTTTCACTATTTCAGAGAGAGGCCATAACATAGATGGAAATTTACGTCCAAGAAACCATATACTGCTTGGTTTTAAGTCCAAATGAATGTTTCTGAAGTGAATTAAATCGCTCCTTAGTTCAATATCTGTATTCCAGGTAGATTCTTCGATGTTTTGAATATTATCAATAATATTCCGATTCCAAACAAGTTTACCTTCGGTTTGTACTCTTACTGCATAGTCTAAGAGAACACTTCCCATACCATATTTCTTGAATATTTTGTCAATATCTGCTATAAACCCCGTCTGTCTAATTGGGTTGGTCAAGTACTGACATAAACGCAAAATGAAAATCTTTTTCCAGATAAGAGTCCAATCGCCCCTACACAGCCGGTTGAAAAAGCACAATTTCATCTTGTCAATGTATGCTTCCATTGACCAGAGTCCTAAGGTACTACGCGTAGCCTCTATGGGCGAATATTTATCGAAAGCTTGCATACGTCGCGCTGCATATCTCTGACATAGCTCAAGTTCTTCTATATTGGTGTTTGTCATATTCGACCATAATTCACATCCATATAGGACTGAAGGTAGAATGATTCTTTTCCAGATTTTTATACTTATTAGAGGGTTCATTCCTCCGTCTCTGATACCAATAAAATAAAAAGAGTTTAATAAGTGTTTACCTTTATCGCATGCTTCTTTTATCGCATCGTTAGGTTTAAAGTTGTACGTTAGAGGTATGCCGGCATATTTCTTACTTTTGACTACTGGAATTGGCGATTTGTCGAATAGAAAAGCAGGGATATCATTTCTTCTTTTGTTTGTAAAGAGGATGCTGCAACTTTTATCTGCGTTATATTTCAATCTCCATCTTTTCGCATAATTAGAGATTGTATCGAGCAGATGCTGCATGGAATGATGCGAATTAGCCATTACAGTTGTGTCATCCGCTAATAAGACACACGGCAGGTGGAGATCGACAAGATTTAGGCCTCGCAAAGTGTGATCTAAATCAGTGATCAAATCGTCTATCATAACGAGAAAGAAACAAGCGGACAAGATACGACCCTGCCCTACACCCTGCTTAATATTGAAATATTTGGACAATTTGCCCGCAAATAAAACAGAACTAGTTACTCCCTTAAACGAGTCTTTCATGATGCGCCACGTCTTCCCTTTAATGCCAAGTTTGTACAGCTTGTAAAATAACCCATTGCGCCAGACTGTATTGAATGCCTTAGCATTATCAAGAAATGTTGCATAGACAGGAGTATCTTTATCCATATAGTAGCATATAGATTCTTTGATACAAAATGCTGCAGTGATACTGCAACAATTATTCCTAAAACCTTGTTGCATTGGATTTGGAAAATTAATGTGCTTAGAAAATATAAGTAGTCTATTATATATAATTTGCTCTAGGATTTTCTGAAGCACTGGAACTATAGTTATATCACGGTAGTTATTCATATCTAATTTGCTTTTTCCCCCTCCTTTAAATATTGGTATTACTAAACCTTGTTTAAAATGGCATGGGAACTCCTCGGCCTCGTACACTTTTTTGAAGACAGTTTCAAGTAACTGTACACTGCTTTGAGTGTCCGCAAACAGTAAATGCTCGGCAACAATACCGTCGTGACCACATGCCTTATTTTTACTGAGAGAACTAATTGCACTACTGATTTCTTCTCTAGTGGGAATTTTGTCACGAACTTCATCAAAGTGGGAATGGGTTTCTATACTCTGTTTTTTAACCTCTGCTAAGACCATCTGGTAATGATTCTTATCGTACAAATAGGTATTGTCAGGTAATGATAAAATGGAAAAATGATTTGCCCATAAGTCTCTTATAGAGTCGTGGTCACGTACAATTGTTCCGTTAGATTCAATTTCGTATATGTAACCACGTTTATGTCTTTTATTCCGTATAAACTTATAGAAAGTAGAAATATCGAGCTCTGCAGCCTTTTCAAGCTCACTGAACTGTTCTCTGTCATACATTTCTTTTGCTCTCAGTAACTCTTTTCCAAAACATTTCTTCGCTTTCTTATAGTTCGCGTATGACTGAAATTCCCATCCTCTTGGCCTACCATCAGAGATCCATACCCTACGTTTCAGCCTCATTTCTGTATGAAACTTTTTTACGTTTAGTAATTTCCAATAGGGGTTAGCGTATGGGCAAAACCTTTTTATGGGCAGAAACCTAGAAGCTGCGTCATGTAAAATCTTTACCGTGTCTTGAATAATACTATCAATATCGACATTTGTCACTAGTTCTGCCTTATGCAGTTGCGCTAAAAATTCATTGCGAGTTGCTTCCTTATACCTATTTATTTGTTCTGCCGATGCTTTCTTCCAATTTATGGAGGGAATTGTATGCTTGTCAGCCATGATTATATTATATGCAAGAGGAATGACCAACTCTATTTTTACAGGATGATGATCTGAAATGTTCAAAGGATGGTCATCAATTATTTCGGCCTTAACCACTAAATCGAATTTGTCTTTTTGCAATAGAATATGGTCTATCAACGATTTGGATTTACCATCGATTGAGAAAAATGTAAAGTCAGGTCCTTCACAAATAGATTGACTATTAACGGATATTAAGTGCCTATCGGTCAGAAACTTTTCTAGAATAGCACCTCTAGCGTTTGTTGTTAGACAGTTCGTTTTGAAGCTAAGCAGTGAACTTAACTGGCCATTGAAATCACCCGCGAGTATGGGAATGCCTTCTTTACAGAACATATCAAACTGGTCCTTTAATTCTTCCATTGTTTCATAGTAACTTGCAATAGGAAAATTAGTTGATGGCAAAAGTGCTCCGAATACAAAATATTTCAATTTATCATTACATATCACTTCTATTCCTAAGACTCTATCACTGCCGACGCTCAACAAAGGATTAACGCAGAGTGACTTCCTATATAGGATTGCTATTCCCCCAAACCCTTGATGTCTTATCCTTTCTTCGAAATTCACTTTTAACCTATTGTCAGAGCGTGAGAAAGATTTAAACTGTGGATGTAAATTGTCTAGAAAGTTGAGTTGCTCCGGAAGAAGCCAGTGCTCAGTAAGCACTGCAATATCTACCTCATTTAGCAAAGAGTACAAGTATGGTGCACCATACATAGCTCCTTTTACGTTCCATGTCATCAGACGAAATGTATGACTAGACATTTGTTGACTTAAAAAATAGATTTTCAACACAAGTAGTACAATGACTATAAAGTAGTTGACCATAATTTATACATATATATGCGACTTACTACCCCTTTATATAGTTCCAACTGAACCTCTTGGCGTCCTTATCACCGTAATCCTCATACCATTCTCTTGCCCATACAAAATCTGGCCAAAAACCTTTCTCTAAAACCTTCTCAAAGTCTAAGTCATCTACTGTGACTAAAGCAGTAAAAGTGTCCTTTCCTCCTCTTACAAGCCAGTGCTTTAAGATCTGAGAGTCAATTATTTCTATTCCTTTGTTTCTGGCGTGCTTTTCTATACAAGTTCTCATCTCTTCTCTCGTTCTGTCAACCGGTATCCTGGACATTAGAACTCGACGTTCATAAGAGTTCCTCACTCTTTTTTGAGGTCTGCAGTTTCTGTTAGTTGTGATGACATCGATTGTTTTGCTTCCTTTATCCAAGTCTTTTGATGTAGGTGGCTGAATTTTTTTTGAATGGTGATCTTCTTTCCCTGTTGATGTATCTTGCATTTTCCCGTACTGAGTATTTCTGATCATGATGATAACCACGTTCTCAATTATCTTCAATTACTGTCAATTCTTCAGTTGAGGTACTGGGTATTGTGGACGGAGTCAGAACCACTCCTTCCCTTGAATCAGTGGATTTCAAGAGACCACCTTTGTTCTTCTCCGTATAATCCGTTTAGTCCGATAAATACTTCCGTCGTTTTGTACGATCAAGATTTAGAGCAGTTCTCACATTCACCATATTTGCTGTTTGTGTTTCAGCTGAAGGTTTGACCATACGCACTATATCAGCTAGTGTTATTTGAGTCTGTGCATCGCATTTCGTGCTTACATTTTCTTTATCCTTATCACATACTCTATCTTCGAGCAGTTGATGTAAAAACAGTTGGTGACCTTTAATACTTTCCAACTGGTTATTCTTCTCCCTGAGTGATATTCTCAAGGCCAGATTGTCTTTAGATAACTTATTTTCTTCCTCTTTGCATCTTTTTAATTCCAATTGTAGTCTAGTAACATCAACATCTCTAGTGTGCAGTTCTTTACGTATCTTGTCAAGCTCAGTTTTCAATTCATTTCTGATGTCATCTTTCATTTGTTGAATACTGCTTTGTATAAAATGTTTTAGATCTTTTATCTTGTATAAATTCTCTATTGTTACGGAACTGTCATTTTTATCATTTAAAAGAGATGATACTGAATTGCGTTCGGAGTTCTGCATCACCTGTTCTGGTTCTGATTCTGATCGCTGTGACTGCTTGTTAGATCCTTTTCTTTTAGATACTCGGCTCCCATATGTACTACTATCATGCATACCCGTGCGTGGTTTCTTTCTCGACGCGAGGCTTTTCACTTCAGATAAGTTGTTATCTCCTGCTAAGAAATGGTATAGAATAAATATATCCTCAGCTAATCTCTCCTCTAGAGGCGCACTATCACATCTTACTGTCCTCTCAACTATACAAGTCACAGGATAATTACTGTTTTCCAATTTAGCCAGGTCATGTAGTGATAGTCTGATATCTTTTAAATTCTGCTCATCCAATTCCAAACACATCTTCTTTTTGAAATCATCTCTGTCCAAAGTTCCAAATTTAGAATCGATTTGAAGGTATATATTTTTCTCAGTCTGAGTTGCTATCAAGTCTTCTTCTAAATCTGACTTTTCATCACCACTGTACCGCTCATCTATTTCTAGCTCGTCATCCATGTTCGTAGTTCACATCATCTATAATATCCTACTGATAAAGCATTTTGGTACTTTTCTAATGAAAATCTCCCAAATTTTAACCAAAAAAACAAAATTATAACAAATCCTCCATGTTTCATATATCACTCAATCGCCTCTAATTGTTAGGAAATTAGTCAGAACTATATATTCAATGATGAGCATTCTGATTACTCAAACTTAAATTACAAAAATTACATACTGCAGATTATCTGCAGTTTACAAAATTCATACAAACGGCAGTTTGCAACTCAAATTTGTTACACAAACACAATTGATTGACACTCATTGATTATTAATCGGAGGTTCTACCAACTAAACTACCACAGCTACATCGGAAAAAAATAATAAACATGGTATGAATATAGTGTAGTTGTTTTGTAAATTGTTACGCCATTGTACATCTCAGTCTTACTCTCAGAAGAAACAAAACAACAACAACAAAGTGGTCTGAATGTGGTCACTAACGTTGGTCAATAACCTCGGCTTTACAACGTCATGTTTAATCTGTCACTTCAGAATGGACCTGTACATTTTGGACAATATTTGGTGAAGTTAAACATTTTACTTCTTAATTCTTGTGGCAATTATTTAAACAATTGTAGGTATTTGGTATTTTTTTTAAAGAAATAATCTAGGTGCTGCTCGGAATCATATTTTTGGCAATGTATGAATTCTGCTGCTTTCAGTTTAAATCGAAAAACTACGTGGTCTATTGACCAAAGCGAGGATATAAACCTTTAGCAATAGCGAGTCTTAGTTTCCATAATACAAAATAGAAATATCTGTTTTAAAACATAACCTGCATTCATTTTATCTGATTTGTTTATATTTTTGTTGACAATTCGTGTATGTATGTATGTATGTATGTATGTATGTATGTATGTATGTATGTATGTATGTATGTATGTATGTATGTATGTATGTATGTATGTATGTATACATGCATGCATGTATGTATGTGTATATATATATATATATATATATATATATATATATATATATATATATACATATATGAGATACAATTTTATATTCTCTACAAATAAAAAGTTTCAAACGCATAATAGTTGGAAAAATAATTATTTAATTTTTTTAAAATCAAATGCAAAATCCTGAATCACTGTATGTTTGAATTTTTACAGTTTTATTTTCCCCGTAACTCGTGTTAAGTGGAGTTATTTTTTTAGATAATCAAACAAAGTTTAAAATACGATACCTGACTCTACATCCAAATCTATATCGAAAGTGTTACACACATCCTGGTCACGTTTCTTTGTATTAGGTCTTTATAATAAAAAAGTAGTGATAAACAAAATTATTAACTCATATTTTAAAAAAAAATCCCTTTGGAATCAATTTAGTTGAGTTAAATTATAGTTTTAATTGTGTATTTGAATTATTCCTTGGAATTACAAAGTGGTCATTGAGTTTTGGGCTAAAACACTAGTGTTTTATAATTGTGAATTTATGCAAAGAGTTTCTATAATAGTATCATTGTTTTCAGCAAGACTAATGGCACGTAGGCCAACCATTGGTACATCAGCACATTGAAGACTTTTAATTCATTTGGGATTATCTATCATTTTGGACTTGACATAGAACATCTTGGATTATTTGGTATTTAATTGACAATACAGTTAAGTTCCTCTAAAATGTTCTTTTTTATAAATTAGAGAATGAACTTATGTGTTGAATTTTGCAAAAGTTGTTCGTTTTGCATTAAAGACCATAGAGTAGTAACACGTGTATACAAACAAACAGACATAGAGACCGACAGATATACGAGCATAAAGCATCTCAGAAACATGCATCGATAAAAATGTATATAACTACTACATGTCTGCAGATGCATATATTCAGTAGGAGGTATATGATTGCCAACTTAGCGTACTTTAATATCCGGTAAGTAAATGTTAAGAGTGAATCGATGTATATGCCGAGGAATAAATTTCAACTGAAATCAATGTTCCAAGAAAGATAACTCGAACAATATCGTTATTAAATAAAGTGTAATTAACCTCCCTTAAATAAGAATAACAACTCTCTTCCTTGCATACATAAGAACAAAACCGACTCGTAATTCTCTCTTGCCAAGGATGCTTTTAGAAATCAGGATATCTCTCTCTCTCTCTCTCTCTCTCTCTCTCTCTCTCTCTCTCTCTCTCTCTCTCTCTCTCTCTCACACACACACAAACACACACATACGCACGCGACTACGTTTGGTCAGAAGATATTTATCAATGTATCTTTTATCAAAATGAGATCAGACTCATTTTAAAGTCCATGTAATTAATACAAAGTAAAGACAGTTTCAAATTCAGATTTTCGTTTCTGTGAAATTTTAGCAGATTAGCGTATCTACAAATTGGCAAATGATCATTGAAAGTTAAATCATCCGGTTTAATAGATTTTTTTGTTGTTGGAGTGATATGTTCCTTCTTCCAGCCATGTTTTTGTTTCGCTTTTTTGTTAGTCTTGGTATATGAAAATTCTATTAAAAGTATATGTATGTTGTAATTAACTATTCCGCCCCCGCCTACACGTTGAAGTGGTAGCTGAAATCTTCGGTCTAGTTACAATAAAACACTTATTTATTACGTACGATTCAGGTATAATTAATTTCAAGAAGAACCTTTGGAGTGCATTCAGATTTGTACAAAGTCTAGGAATATTAATAAATAAATCAGTCACCTGACTTTATATGTTTTAGTGAGGTTTGAGAAATAAAGGTAGCGAAAATAAGCAATGGTACTAGGTGATATTAAGTTGGTATCATACCCTGGAGTAAGCAGAAATAATTATACCCCTCATTAAAACAACGTTACACTGCATTACCCTTTCCCCCCTGAACTGCTCCATTTCTTCATCCGTAAATCCCTCCTAACCGTGGATAAATATACATGTTTATCAGCTGATGTTATTCTTCCCAAAACTGACATAGATGCCAAATTCCTTTGGTTTCCTTCAAATTGTCGGATGTATCGTCGTAAACCAGTTACATTTAGTAGGTGAGTGCCCTATCATGTTCCACTAGTTGACGGTTATAATTACAAGAAGTGACTGATTATAACAACAAGACATGGCGGCACAAAGGTCCACTTTGATGATCGGTAAACGACAATACATTAAGGGGAGATAAGTATCAACCTGACCTGCAGATTATATCAAAACACTGAATAGTTGACTTGTCTTCCCAAATATGGTAAAGGTGCAACTTTTTTTGTTGCATACACCTGCCTAAAATAAAATTTACAACAACACAAAATAATACATAAGTGAGGTCAAAAAGGTCAATATTTTTCTATAGGTATAATAAAGCAAAATATAACATTAACATTCACTTGACCTGACAGGTTAGTTGAATTTCATAGAATAAAAAGTTGATGTACCACACCCCCAAAATTTATACAGGAATTGTTCTTGTCCGAAAGTCAATTTTGAGAACAAGGTGAGAATACAGTGCACGCACAAGCCCTGGGTAATAATTTTGAGAAACAATATGTATTTAACAAGCTTGATTCAAATAACAAAGTTGTCATCCTGGCAGTTTTGTTTAGATACTATGCATGGAACAATCTGCTATAAATGACTGGCTCTGCTTCCAAGCCAGCTATTAGTATTTCACTGCAGTGACTACATGAGTTGCACACGCCTCACATCAGTTTCAAGAATGACAGAATTCGGAAAGACCAAATTCACAAATATACTCATATTCATTTTTATAACTATTACCCAAGAATATATCAAAAATCACATCATAACCATACGTTAAGAAATTTGTCTGGAGCCAATTTACGAATCTGCCCCCTGTCACCAATGCAGTTGCAAAGAAAAAAAAAGTACCTTTATCAACACCGTTAAATAAATAAACATTTATAATAATATACACTTTCATATTGGGACTGGGTTGCTAAGAAAAAAAGTTACAAGCGAGCAAATATGAAAATTTAAATTTCCATTTAATTTTACCAGAAACAGACCAATACAAGACGATAAAATTAAACTCTTTTCTTTTTTCGACAAGACCAGTCGCGAAACAGTCTACTCAAACTGGTTGTGGCACCACAAATTGCAGCCCAATTCTGACGGAAACAAGTTGTTTTCCTGGAGTATGAAACGGTCTGGATAACAACCGGATGCCTTCTTACATGTTCTGGTCACCGAATCAAACGTAAAAACGACAACTTGGGGAGCGTCAGACGGGCAGTTAAATACTTGTGCTGGCGTTAAACAATCACGGTTTACTGAAAAGAAAGGAAGTGATGTATTTATTATTCCTTAAATCATGTTGCTGTGTATCGTGTAGTCCTCTACCAACGCACAAACGACGAAAGGAAACAGTTGAAGTATTCGTCCTTTTTCCATTCACACGATGTCATAACTATTTAAATTCGTTCTTGCAATTGTATATCGTTAAATATTAAGCACAACTTGTATTTGGCACCAAATTGCCTTGATTGTGCTGATGTACAGTTAAATGATTTTAATACGTATGTAACTGTAGTATCTATCACGTTAGCCTACGGGTTAAATTTATGTTTCCGGTATGTGAAAACATTCGATTTCTTCAGACTTTATCCTTAGTTCTATTTCACAACTCTTGATCCCACTAATGTAAGATGAGAAAATAAAGCATGAAAGGTTTTGATTCTTTAAAACAAGTTTTAAAAAGTATGAAGTAACGCAATTTTTGTCTCCAGAAACAAAACAAGTTTCACGATTGAATATGTTGCCAAAAATAAAGGAACTGTAAGGACAATTTCCGAGTCAATATAAATTCCGAATCAATATATTCGCTAATTAGACGAGTCAATTAGCAAATTGCACAGACCCAGATCTGCTGTCACATAATGCGCCAGCACATTTGGGTCTGACAAGTTTGTTAGGAGCGATCAGTCCAACAAACTACACAGATAATGACCGGGAGGCGCATTATGCTACAGCAGATCAGGATATTTGTTGTTTGCAATTTGATTCTTCTTATAAGCTAGTATATACGTTACCCTGGACGAATAAATAATGATTCTTGCTGATTAATACAAGCCATGATGGATAATATGTTATTGTTACACGGTTGTTGTTGTAGGGTTTAAAGCCATTTTTCAACACACGATAGGCTGTATATGGCGGATAGTATTAACGGTGGAGGAAGAAGCCGGGAAAACCCCCCAGAAAGAACCACCGACCCACGAGAAGCTACTGGCAAGCTTTCTCACATACCGACATTGGCCGAATATGAGACTCGATCCCACGCATACAGAGGTGAGATGGCAGTGATCCGTAACGGACAGCGCTTTAAAAACACTCTGCCACTCGGGGCCCCTAATATTGTTACATGGATGTAGAAACGCTGTTACCACTGATAAAACCAAAAACAGATAAAAGTCCAACTGCAGTTTTTTGTTGTTTGAAAGAACAAAAATATATATTTTTAAAATTATTATAACATTCGGCATGGAATCTTTATATGACTCATCGATCTTCAAATAGTTTGTAATTATTGTTTAGTTCAAAGCTATGATCTGAGACTATAAAATAAATCGTGAAAAAAAGGACAATAATGTTTCTGTTAGAACTCAAATCTGTTAGATGTTGTATGTCTGTTAGCATGTTTGTTAGTTTGTTTGCTGCTTGTTATTTCGTTATTCATCTAGTCGTCTTACTTCCCAGATCAACTAAGGAGGTGGAGTTACAATCATGGTAGATGACAATCGAGAGTAGAACAAGAATGGCTTTAGGCTGCATCTTCAATCTGGAAATGAGAAAATCAAAATGTAGTATACAGGGCCATATGGAACACTGTCGTCATTACAACTTCAAACACCATCTTATTAATATCGTGCTATCGACCCTAAATGATGCATGACAAGTATTTCTCGAAGCATTACACATTCATATTGTAATTTAACAGTTTTAAAAACATGCAATTCTCTTTTACTTTTCCACCAAGGTCATCTAGTAAATTTATAAAATCACCAATTATTATAAATATTACTTAAAGCAAATATAAAACCAAATATAAACATTTTTTCTAGACCTTAATCCCTCAAACTTCTACCCTCAAATATAAATACAAAAACATATACTAAAGATTTGTTAAATTTATAAGCCTGGCGACAGACCTATGTTTCTTGCTAAACGTACTCAATATATTTAGTTCAAACTAACTAAAGTTTGTGATAATTAGCAATTGGACTTCCGTTTTATGAAATGAACAAGTACTCATTTTGAAATTCAGGAATGTAATGCCTTTGGCAATTACATGTAGTCCCTATAATAAAAAAAACACGACTCAGGAAGCGTATTTTGGGCTTCCAGTCCGTGCACCTGGCTATGTAGTCAAATGCATATATAACAAGTATAATAACGAATAATAAGACCCAGTCCATGCACTTTACGCTGTATGCAAATTCACATATTTACAAAAAATATTAATGAATCTAAACAGACTGAGCCTATGCACTTTATGTTTACGCAAATTAAGCTGCATGTAAAACTAGGTAAATCTTGCATGTTGAGAGCTGTCGACATTTTACAGGATTTATAAAATGATTATACGAATAATGCGTCGCAATAATAACAAGTGAGAAAATATTGTAATAAATTTGGAGTAAGTGTTAGTGAATTTGAACCATGCTTGGGTCGTTAGTAGTGAATTTGGGTACAAACCTAATGACTGTCCCTGTGTAACATAGTCCATATTAAAATCCAGTGGTGTATAAAAGTGATGTGATTGAAATGGCAGTATTCATGGGGGGAATATAATGGAATCAATAAGTTGGAACTTGGTAGGTACCGTTTATGTGTCCATAGTGGA